>OU342743.1:17924184-18454270 GCA_910589775.1 Avena eriantha
CATTGCATGTGTGTTCTTTTCACTAACAACAACCAGAGTCATTGCATGTGTGTTCCTTTCACATACCACCTATGGATCCACGAGTGTCATTGAAATGTGTGTTCTCTACATAGACCACACATGGATCCACCAGTGTCATTGCATGTGTGTTCTTTTAGTAACAACAACCATAGTCATTTTGCATGTGTGTTCTTTTCACTTACCACCTATGGATCCACAAGTGTCATTGCATGTATGATCTTTTCACAATCTACCCATGGATGCACCAGTGTCATTGCATGTGTGTTATTTTCAGTAACCACAACCAGAGTCATTTTCCATGTGTGTGCTTTTCACATACCACCTATGGATCCACCAGTGTCATTGCATGTGTCTTCCTTTCACAATCCACCCATGGATCCACTACTGTCATTACACGTGTGTTCTTTTTAGTAACAACAACCAGAGTCATTTTGCATGTGTGTTCTCTTCACATACCACCTATGGATCCACCAGCGTCATTGCATGTGTGTTCTTTTTAGTAACAACAACCAGAGTCATTTTGCATGTGTGTTCTTTTCACATACCACATATGTATCCACTAGTGTCATTGCATGTGTGTTCTTTTCACAATCCACCCATGGATCCACCAGTGTCATTGCATGTGTGTTCTTGTTAGTAACAACAACCAGAGTCATTTTGCATGTGTGTTCTCTTCACAATCCACCCATGGATCCACCAGTGTCATTGCATGTGTGTTCTTTTTAGTAACAACAACCAGAGTCATTGAAATGTGTGTTCTTCTCACATACCACCTATGGATCCACTAGTGTCATTGCATGTGTGTTCATTTCATAATCGACCTATGGTTCCACCAGTGTCATTGCATGTGTGTTCTTTTTAGTAACAACAACCAGAGTCATTTTGCATGTGTGTTCTTCTCACATACCACCTATGGATCCACCAATGTCATTGCATGTGTGTTCTTTTCACTAACAACAACCAGAGTCATTGCATGTGTGTTCTTTTCACATACCACATATGGATCCACCAGTGTCATTGAAATGTGTGTTCTCTACAGAGACCAAACATGGATCCACCAGTGTCATTGCATGTGTGTTCTTCTTAGTAACAACAACCAGTCATTTTGCATGTGTGTTCTTTTCACATACTACCTATGGATCCACCAGTGTCATTGCATGTGTCTTCTCTTCACAATCCACACATGGATCCACCAGTGTCATTGCATGTGTGTTCTTTTTAGTAACAACAACCATTGTCATTGCATGTGTGTTCTTTTCACAATCCACCCATGGATCCACCAGTGTCATTGCATGTGTGTTCTTTTTAGTAACAATAACCAGAGTCATTTTGCATGTGAGCTCTTTTCACATACCACCTATAGATCCACCAGTGTCATTGCATGTGTGTTCTTTTTAGTAACAACAACCAGAGTCATTTTGCATGTGTGTTCTTTTCACATACCACCTATGGATCCACCAGTGTCATTGCATGTGTGTTCTTTTCACAATCCACCCATGGATCCACCAGTGTCATTGCATATGTGTTCTTTTTAGTAACAACAACCAGAGTCATTTTGCATGTGTGTTCTCTTCACATACGACCTATGGATCCACCAGTGTCATTGCATGTCTGTTCTTTTTAGTAACAACAACCAGAGTCATTTTGCATGTGTGTTATTTTCACATACCACATATGTATCCACCAGTGTCATTGCATGTGTGTTCTTTTCACAATCCACCCATGGATCCACCAGTGTCATTGCATGTGTGTTCTTTTTAGTAACAACAACCAGTGTCATTGCATGTGTGTTCTCTTCAGAGACCACACATGGATCCACCAGTGTCATTGCATGTGTGTTCTCTTCAGAGACCACACATGGATCCACCAGTGTCATTGCATGTGTGTTCTTTTTACTAATAGCAACAAGAGTCATTGAAATGTGTGCTCTCTTCAGAGACCACATATGGATCCACCAGTGTCATTGCATGTGTGTTCTTTTCAGTAACAACAACCAGAGTCATTGCATGTGTGTTCTTTTCACATACCACATATGGATCCACCAGTGTCATTGCATGTGTGCTCTTTTCACAATCCACCCATGGATCCACCAGTGTCATTGCATGTAACACCCTTGAATCGGCCCTATGCAAGTTTTAGCGCTTCCCGCCAAACCCGCATAGAAACGATTCAAGGACGCCCACCAGGCACTTTCGTGCGGGTGGAAAACGAAGTAATACCATTACACAACAGTCCTCGATGGGACCCATAGAACAGTTATATATATATATATACAGCACGACTCCAAGAGTCAAGAATACAGATATACACTACAAAGATCCAAATAACCTTGAAAACGATAGAGCGTCCGACTACGAACAAGATGCAAATGGGGCTAAGAGCCCTGTAGAATAACCAATGGCGTCCATATCCCTGCCCAGGCCAAGCCGGAAGGGTAACCCTGCTAACGACGTCGATCGCAAACCTGCTAAAACAAAAGGGGGTGCCGACAAAGGGCAAAGGAAAAATAGGAGCATCAGTACTGAGGCCAGTACACGGCGAGGCTAGAATTCGGCGGCTCTCATCTACATAGGTATGGTGGACTGAAGCGGCAGCGCAGCGGCACTAAACAACCTATAGAGACTCGGTATCACTGGTGGCTATTAGAGAGGGGTAAGAAAGACCTATTCGGATCCAACTTGATACTAACACCAAACCTACCCATCCTGGCATTTCCCCCTCGATACCAAACGAGGAAGTCAAAACCGAGGAACTCACACGGTTGGCAGTTTTATTCATTCCATTATAGTTGAAGCTCTTACTAATCAGATATAGGTAACATGAGTCATCCTGAAGCATAAGTAGTGGGCAGTTTTAAGCACCATTCCGTTATAGTTGGAACATTTACTAGTCAGATATAATTGTCCCGAGGAATCCCAAAACCCAACAGTTGTTGACACTTTTATCACATTCCATTGGAGTTGCAATACTTACTAGGCAGGTATATCAGAACACGATACGACCAAGATCCACCAGTTGTTGGCATTTTTAATATCCATTCCGTTATAATTGAGCTGATTACTAGTCACATATTAAGTCAAATTTATAGCACTACTTTAGTTATGCTTGTCTATGATCGAGATACTGTGCTCCAAGTCGTCCATAAACGCAGACACAGCTTTCAGAAAGTTTTACCCTGCAGGGGTGCACAAATAGCAACACACACTCGATCAACCTCGGAAAAACCAAATCAAAACCCAACGAGGCTTTCACGACAAATCAATCATAGGATTCATAAAAATTTTCAGGGGACCACCCCACTAAGCTACCCGCAATGAAGTTGGCCGGCACCGGAACGGACCCAGGGTTTGCGACGACGGCTGTAAACGACTGGGAACCCGAAAGTGTGACTGGGCTTGTCGATACCGCGAAAACGTGGCGCAATCCAAAACAGTACAGGTGCTCCACGCACAATCTTAAATAAAGCAGTAAAGCATGGCATAGGTACAAGATAGTAATAAAGCCCCAAACTACTTTTTGGCCCCAAGAAATAGAAATGAATCAAGCTCTGGCTCAGGGGGGTCCATAAGGCCTCCCGGATGTGGATAGTGCGAAAAATCAAGGAACAGGTATCAAGTACTCGGGGTCCTACGGGACACAAGTGAGCATGGAAGAACCAAATAACATCTATTGCCCACCGATGCCTCTGCATTAGTTATATCTAGCATTTTAATAGTTGTATTTAAAGTCATGATCATCTCCACCACAAACATCTGCCAGCATTCCAACAACTGCGGTACTTGACAACACGAGATCGCACCTGAGCAAGCAACTACGACTCGCAAGGCCAGCTATCTACCAAGCACAGGTAATAGGAGGTGTCCAAGGCAATAAAAAGGCTGCACGGGAAAAATATCTAGTACGGAACACTGAAGCATCGCGACACGGATAGCAATAGATCAATAGGAGGAAATAAAGACTATAAATGCAAAATAGGTAGAAAGGGGGAGGATGCTCGCCTGGGAAACACTGCCGGAGATTCATCCGAAGAACTTCTCGATACTCGCATCAACTCATCGGCCTATTCCGCGAAGAAGCAAACACTAGAAGAAACACTGGATGAAATATTTAATACTACGGCAGAAGATCCGACATGCTTATGATATGATGCATGGCATGGCATAGATGCGGTGCAATTAGGCAATATTAAGCGGAACCGGGGTCCCGATAATTAATTACACGGTTCAAGTTATTTAGGTACCCCGCAAATTTAAATGTTGTCTTAACAAGGCAAATCATGGCATCAGTTCGCTACACAAATTTAAATGAGACCAATACAAGACTAGAAAAGCCTACATATAGACTCCATATTTAATTATGAGTTGAATCGGCATAATGCCCCCAAACCACAGACGGATATGCATGCATGAACAATTTAAGATGTGATAGTTTATATATATAGCATTTATAAAATAGAGGCTCGGAAAGGGGTCACACATTGGCGTTTGGCGATCTTGGTTCGATGTGGTTTAGGTTTAGTCGCGCCGGGATCGGTCTTCGGGATCCGTGAGGAGAACTTGATGTCCCATGAAGGAGATCTTGGAATTGGGCATCGCCGTTTTCGGTTCCAAGAAGGGTCTTGGCCTTCCGTGACGAATCGCGATCGGGGGTCTTCGGTTACATGTCGACGACCTCGTCGATGGAAAGGTTTTAGCATCGGTCTTAGACTCGCATGAAACGTGGCTCCTCGTCTCGGTCTTGGCCATCACCATCGTCACAACATCACCTCACGGCCACCACAAGTTCCTTCACTTACACGACCAGTAGCAGACCACCAGGGACAAAGCCATATTCAGGCAGCAAGAAATAATCAGGGCGCCGGCTAACGCAAAGGTATGTATAGCAGCGCACACCAGGGGTGACCAAAAGGAGCAGTAGCACTGCGTCACACCAGGACATGAAGATGGATGCAGTAGCTGCATGTTAAGAGCACGGGCACACACGCGGGCGGCACGCGGAACGGAACGGCAAAGGAGCTTGGGTGGGCTCGCGATGCAGGACTTGGAGGCGGCCTGCTGGGAGCGTCGGGGTCGCGATGTAGAGGCGGCGGTGCTCGAAATCGAGGAGGCCGGCGAGGCGAGCTCCAAGTCGGAGTATAGGCCGGGGAGTGGCGGCAGAGAACGGCAGGTAAAGGCGAGTGACGCGGTTGCGGCCATAGACAGGAGGGGGCCGAGCATGGGGGCGCTAGCAGAGCTCGGGATAGAGAGGCGGTCCAAGGCGCGCGGCGGCGTAGGGCAGTGCCGGCGTGGCCTAGACGTGGAGGAGCGTAGGCGGGGGCGAAGTTTTTTTGAGGCTGACGGCGGGCGGCGGCCGAAGGAGAGGAAGGCGCGGGGGAAGACAGAGGGGAGGAGGTGGCGGCCGACGACGGCTTCGGCCCTGGCGGCGGAGATGGAGGTGACGGGGATCGCGAGCGGTAGGTGGGGGTCGTGTGAGGTGGGGGTGTTCGGTGCGGGGAGGGAGCGGGGGTTGGTGGTGACGCGGTCGGTGGCCCAGGCGGTAGGTGGAGGGCGGCAGATGAGGAGATGGAGTGGGGGAACGCGCCTAGGGGTGGTGGGGATCCGGGCCGGGGGTGGGGTGCGCGGGTCTGTGGCGTACGGGACGCGGGGTGCGTGTCCGCCGCGTGGGAGTGGGGGGGCAGGTGGGAGTAGCCGTTGGCGAGAGTTGGTGGGAGACTGGTCGGTGGATGGGACCAGGCGGTGGGGACGTGTTTTGACTAGGTGGGCGGGAAAAGCTGCATGCGGGAGTGGGAAACGGGAGGCGCGCAGGGATGGGGGTTGGTCGGTGTGGGGAGATTGGGTCCAGGTCGACGTGGAGATTGGCAGAGGATGGTTGGCGGCAGAGGGAGATAACGTGGTGGCGGCTGGGAGGGAAAAGGAGGGAGGAGGGGGTAGGTGGGTGTGGTGTTAGGTCTAGGGTTTGGTCAAGCTTTGGGCTGGGCCAGAACTACCGGGGTGGTAGGTGGCCTGGCCTACGGGCTAGGCTGCCTCCCCCGGTACAAAACATTTTGTTTTATGTTTCTTTATTTTGATTTTGAAAGACTTTTGTAAATAATTTTTAGACAAATAAAAGATCCAGAAAAGACCGAGATTTTTGATTTGAAATTAAGACGGGGAATATTTAGAAAAACAAATAGGCTTTTAGAGAAATAGTTTTAAGCAAACAAATGCATGATGTCATGACGATGCTCAAATGCAAGGTGGCATGATGACCTGAGCATGCGGTCATGATGATGCAATTTACAAAACACAGCGATTTTCTAGTAGTGGTTTTTGCGGGATGCCACATTGCATGTGTGTTCTTTTTAGTAACAATAACCAGAGTCATTTTGCATGTGTGTTCTTTTCACATACCACCTATGGATCCACCAGAGTCATTTTGCATGTGTGTTCTTTTCACATACCACCTATGGATCCGCCAGTGTCATTGCATGTGTCCTCTTTTCACAATCTACCCATGGATCCACCAGAGTCATTGCATGTGTGTTCTTTTTAGTAACAACAACCAGAGTCATTTTGCATGTGTGTTCTCTTCACATACCACCTATGGATCCACTAGTGTCATTGCATGTGTGTTCTTTTTAGTAACAACAACCAGAGTCATTGAAATGTGTGTTCTTCTCACATACCACCTATGGATCCACCAGTGCCATTGCATGTGTGTTCATTTCATAATCCACCTATGGATCCACCGGTGTCCTTGCATGTGTGTTCTTTTTAGTAACAACAACCAGAGTCATTTTGCATGTGTGTTCTTTTCACATACCACCTATGGATCCGCCAGTGTCATTGCATGTGTCCTCTTTTCACAATCTACCCATGGATCCACCAGTGTCATTGCATGTCTGTTCTTTTTAGTAACAACAACCAGAGTCATTTTGCATGTGTGTTCTTTTCACATACCACCTATGGATCCACCAGAGTCATTTTGAATGTGTGTTCTTTTCACATACCACCTATGGATCCACCAGTGTCATTGCATGTGTCCTCTTTTCACAATCTACCCATGGATCCACCAGAGTCATTGCATGTGTGTTCTTTTTAGTAACAACAACCAGAGTCATTTTGCATGTGTGTTCTCTTCACATACCACCTATGGATCCACTAGTGGCATTACATGTGTGTTCTTTTTAGTAACAACAACCACAGTCATTGAAATGTGTGTTCTTCTCACATACCACCTATGGATCCACCAGTGCCATTGCATGTGTGTTCATTTCATAATCCACCTATGGATCCACCAGTGTCCTTGCATATGTGTTCTTTTTAGTAACAACAACCAAAGTCATTTTGCATGTGTGTTCTTCTCACATACCACCTATGGATCCACCAGTGTCATTGCATGTGTGTTCTTTCACTAACAACAACCAGAGTCATTGCATGTGTGTTCTTTTCACATACCACATATGGATCCACCAGTGTCATTGAAATGTGTGTTCTCTACAGAGACCACACATGGATCCACCAGTGTCATTGCATGTGTGTTCTATTTAGTAACAACAACCAGAGTCATTTTGCATGTGTGTTCTTTTCACATACCACCTATGGATCCACCAGTGTCATTGCATGTGTGCTCTTTTCACAATCTACCCATGGATCCACCGGTGTCATTGCATGTGTGTTCTTTTTAGTAACAACAACCAGAGTCATTTTGCATGTGTGTTCTTTTCACATACCACCTATGGATCCACCAGTGTCATTGCATGTGTGTTCTTTTCACAATCCACCCATGGATCCACCAGTGTCATTGCACGTGTGTTCTTTTTAGTAACAACAACCAGAGTCATTTTGCATGTGTGTTCTCTTCCCATACGACCTATGGTTCCACCAGTGTCATTGCATGTGTGTTCTTTTTAGTAACAACAACCAGAGTCATTTTGCATGTGTGTTCTTTTCACATACCACATATGTATCCACCAGTGTCATTGCATGTGTGTTCTTTTCACAATCCACCCATGAATCCACCAGTGTCATTGCATGTGTGTTCTTTTTAGTAACAACAACCAGAGTCATTTTGCATGTGTGTTCTCTTCACATACCACCTATGGATCCACCAGTGTCATGGCATGTGTGTTCTTTTTAGTAACAACAACCAGAGTCACTGAAATGTGTGTTCTTCTCACATACCACCTATGGATCCACTAGTGTCATTGCATGTGTGTTCATTTCATAATCCACCTATGGATCCACCAGTGTCATTGCATGTGTGTTCTTTTTAGTAACAACAACCAGAGTCATTTTGCATGTGTGTTCTTCTCACATACCACCTAAGGATCCACCAGTGTCATTGCATGTGTGTTCTTTTCACTAACAACAACCAGAGTCACTGCATGTGTGTTCTTTTCACATACCACATATGGATCCACCAGTGTCATTGAAATGTGTGTTCTCTACAGAGACCAAACATGGATCCATCAGTGTCATTGCATGTGTGTTCTTTTTAGTAACAACAACCAGTCATTTTGCATGTGTGTTGTTTTCGCATACCAAACATGGATCCACCAGTGTCATTTCATGTGTGTTCTCTTCACAATCCACACATGGATCCACCAGTGTCATTGCATGTGTGTTCTTTTTAGTAACAACAACCAGTTTCATTGCATGTGTGTTCTTTTCACAATCCACCCATGGATCCACCAGTGTCATTGCATGTGTGTTCTTCTTAGTAACAACAACCAGAGTCATTTTGCATGTGTGTTCTCTTCACATACCACCTATGGATCCACCCGTGTCTTTGCATGTGTGTTCTTTTTAGTAACAACAACCAGAGTCATTGAAATGCGTGTTCTTCTCACATACCACCTATGGATCCACAAGTGTCATTGCATGTGTGTTCATTTCATAATCCACCTATGGATCCACCAGTGTCATTGCATGTGTGTTATTTTTAATAACAAGAACCAGACTCATTTTGCATGCGTGTTATTCTCACATACCACCTATGGATACACCAGTGTCATTGCATGTGTGTTCTTTTCACTAACAACAACCAGAGTCGTTGCATGTGTGTTCTTTTCACATACCACATATGGATCCACCAGTGTCATTGAAATGTGTGTTCTCTATAGAGATGATGTCTACGCACTTCTATTCTTGTAGACAGTTGTTGGGCCTCCAAGTGCAGAGGTTTGTAGAACAGCAGCAAGTTTTCCCTTAAGTGGATCACCCAAGGTTTATCGAACTCAGGGAGGAAGTGGTCAAAGGTATTCCCCTTAAGCAACCCTGCAATCAAGATACAAGAAGTCTCTTGTGTCCCCAACACACCCAATACACTTGTCAGGTGTATAGGTGCTCTAGTTCGGCGAAGAGGTAGTAAAATACAAGTGGTATGGATAATTATAAGTGGTGATGGTGATAGAAAATAACTTGATGGCGTGGAAAAGACTAAAGGCAAACTGAAATAAATATGGAAGCAAACAAGCATGCAACAGATCTAATAGCAAACGGTGTTTCAGTGCTTAGAAACAAGGCCTAGGGATCATACTTTCACTAGTGAACACTCTCATATAGATATCTTCTCTTCATGATACTACTCTTAACTACTCTCCGGTTGGACACTCTAATCAACGGTAGGGCTATAACAGCACTGCTCAAAGTAAGCCTTTCTCATCTAGAAAACCCCACACTGTCACCTTGAGCACTAGATGAGTCCAACAACCACCACAATTTCATAAAGATATCCAACTCCAAACATAACTCATAACAACTATTTGTAATCTATGGATCCACCAGTGTCGTTTTTCCTGTGTGTTCTTTTGACATACCACCTATAGATCCACCAGTGTCATTGAAATGTGTGTTCTTTTCACTAACAACAACCAGAGTCATTTTGCATGTGTGTTATTTTCACATACCACCTATGGATCCACCAGTGTCATTGAAATGTGTGTTCTCTTCAGAGACCACACATGGATCCACCAGTGTCATTGCATGTGTGCTCTTTTCACAATCCACCCATGGATCCACCAGTGTCATTGCATGTGTGTTCTTTTTAGTAACAACAACCAGAGTCATCTTGCATGTGTGTTCTTTTCACATACCACCTATGGATCCACCAGTGTTATTGCATGTGTGTTGTTTTCACAATCCACCCATGGATCCACCAGTGTCATTGCATGTGTGTTATTTTCACTAACAACAACTGGAGTCATTGCATGCGTGTTCTTTTCACATACCACATATGGATCCACCAGTGACATTGCATGTGTGTTCTTTTTACTAACGACAACCCGAGTCATTGGATGTTTGTTCTCTTTAGAGACCACACATGGATCCACCAGTGTCATTGAAATGTGTATTATTTTCAACTACCGCCATTGGCCACAAACAAGCGGGACACGGAACTAACCAACATCAGCTTTGGGCTTCTAGAAGACCCGATCCCCGATTGTTAGGCGTCGTTGGATCGGGGTGCGTGGACGATAGTGATGTCCTTTGCGAGGGTGATCCGCGAGAAGTCTGTTCTGTGAACTGATTGGCCGTGGCAACTACGCTGGGCCTACGTCCTTGCCTTTATCCCCTTAACCTCGGGGCCGAAAATCAGATCGTGTTCCTTCATCACCATGGAGAGGGAGAGGCCCAAACTTAGCTTGCACGAGGCTCAGATGTTCGCCCACTATGACATACTCGCGCCGCCGTTAGCGAGGCTTCCGGCCGGCTTCGAGCTCAGCTACGCCGGGGTTCCTGTCGCGCCGCTCTTGCGTGACAACGCGTTGGCGAGGCAGATCGAGGAGCGCCGCCGCCAGCTGTCAGAGCGGAAGAGGGCAATGGCGCGGTACAAGCACATACTGGCGAAAGTTGTTCAAGAAGGAGCGGGCTGCGTTGATTGCGCTGTAAGACACCGTTATTTTCTGTCATTTGCGTTCAAGAAGGAGCGTCATAGTCGATTAGGGCCACTTAAGCATAAATTAAATGGAAAAATTGAGCGGTGTGTTTTAGCAAACGCTAGAAAATAACGGTGTCTTGTAGCAAATTTTACCAAATTAAATCTATGTACGGTATCTTAAAGCGCTCTTTGGATCTGGGTCACCTGAGTCATGGTCGATTATCGTCATAATCTATATATGTTGGCCATGTTTTAGTTGTCTTTGTCTTTGAAACTAGTCGATCGAAACTCGTCCGATCCTGAAAATAAAGTTTGCGCATTCCTTGGCATATATGATGGGACAATACGCTGACTCTGCTCCCAGCACTTGATGGCACAGTCGTAATTTGGAGTGCGCCTGAGGAGAAGGGATCGAGCGTGTTGTAATAGTGTACTACTCCTGTCCAGATACACCTGACTTAGTTTTTATAGATATTTAATAAATGTGTCTATACCCAAAACATGTCTAGATACATGTTTTAGGTTTCTTTGTCTTTCAAACTAATCAAAAGTCGTCAAATTCTGAACAAACAAAGTCATTGCGTTCACACCTGATGGGACAATACGCTGACTCTGCTACTTGATGGCACAGCCATAATTCTAGAGTGCGCCGGAGGAGATGGGAATGCAAGGGAGATGGGAACTAGTAGCCGCGTCCAAACATAGGTAAAAAGTTAATGTAATAATATTTAAAAAAATGTAATCTGGTCCACATGACCCCATCACAGACACGTTGCAGGCGCCAGATATAAATAAAGACGACACGTCTAGTTTAGTTTCAATGATACAATTCAACATAGGACGTTACTGTGTCCGCATCTTTCTGCTCCTCTTATTAGTCTGCTAGCCCATGCTGCATTAAGCATCAGTTGATGAGGATAAAATGATAAAATAGCAAATAAAACAATTTTTAAGCTTACCTTTCATCCGGAGAATCGTACAAAGATGAAATTGGCAGGGATTTATTATTTCTCCTGCAATTAGCCGAAAGATCCTCAAGAACATCCTCAATCACCCCTGCAACTTCTTCATATTCTAATACACCTCCATTATTTGCCCTTTCCTCCCCGTTCCGCTTACCCTTTTGTTTCTTTTCACAACCTTTTCTCGCCGGCACCTCCACTTCTTCATAAATTGGCTGCTTATGTACGTTTTCCTCCAAGTGCTCATCACCTTCTTCGCGCTGATCTTCCGCCAGTTCTGGCTGAGAAGCCTCATTTTCTGCCACCGGGGTGTGAACAGGGACAATAGCATGTGTAACTGGGTTTTTGCACAACCTCTTGATATGGACAAATCCGCCACAACGTCCGCATTTCCTTTTCCTAGCACCAAGCCTTGGACCTTTATCGGTGGAGGCTATGATCCTTAGCTTTCTAGGCCTCCCAGGTGGCCTCCTAAGAACTGGTGGTTGAAGTTTGAACCCTGGATCGACAATCTCCCAATCATTTTCATCGGCCATAGGTGGTATGTTTTCTGCATAAGTTGCAGCAAACTTGTCCACGGAGAAATAGTTGTCGACATAGTTCTCTATTTCAGCTCCGTTGCCTCTAAGCTTTAAGATGAAGTAAATTGCATGGTGACATGGCAGACCAGTAATCTGCCACTGCCTGCATGAACAAGTCTTGTTTCCAATGTCTACAGTGTACCTCCATTCACTTCCACGCTTGTATTCTGCATAAACCTCAGCCAATGTTCTGGAACTTCTGACCACCCTCATCTTTATCGTTCTCATTGCCCTAGTTCTTGCATTCAGTAACATAACCACCTTTGGAACTATTTTATGGCCTAAAAATTTTCTTGCACAAATTCTTTGCCTTAAATCTATCTTCACCATTATGCACTGTCTTATTGCATCCAACAAAATAACAATTCCAAGTGTCTTCATGCCCGAAATCTTATCATTGAAACTCACTGCCAAATTATTGCATACAAAATCCACCTTGCTTAACTCACCAAACTTGCTTCTGGCCCATAGCTTGGTGTGATGTTCCTCAAGGTCTTTTTTCACCTTTGGAACTACATACATGTTCTGCAAGTAAGTAGCATGCGTGCTTGGGATGTATGTGTAGGCTGATCGCCACAAGTCCTCTTCAAAGATCTTTCCTTCGAACTTCTTTGTGAAGTTAGTAGCGAGGTGCCGCATGCATTCCCTATGCTCAACCCTAGGAAACACAGCATCAACAGCATTCTCAAGACCCTCGGATGCACCGGTGTGTATCACCAAGCCTTTAGGGTAACCAATTACTTCCCGTAGTCTCTGCATGAACCATGTCCAGCTTTCATTTGATTCACCCTCAAGAACAGCATAAGCTACGGGTAGAAGCCAATTATGCGCGTCCAAAGCACAAGCAGAAGCAATATGTCCCCTGAACTTCCCTGTTAAAGAAGTTGTGCCTATTTCCAAGTATGGCATGCAGCCGTCTAGGAACCCCTTCCAGCATGCCTTTAGGCAGACAAAACATCTCCTGAAGCATATCTTATCTGCCTGCTTATACCTGACCCCCCTCGAGACCTTTTCTCTCCCTTTCACAACCTCGTAATCAATGTCAACAACACTACCAGGTGATGTTTTCTCTACCTGAGCTTTGAAACTATACAACATATGAAAACTATCATTCCACTTGCTTTGAATGAAGTCTAGAGCCATCTCCTTCCCATCAAAGACTCTGTGATAAGGAATCAGAACGTTAAACTTTTTGCTAATCTTTGCTCTGAGTTCAGCTGGTCCAATGTTATGATCCTGCCTCACCCAGTCAAGTATAGTAGCAGCAATCCACTTGGTAGTCGCCGATCTAATTTTACCACTTAAAGAAATATTAGGGAAGTTGTGTTCCTTCTTGTTTACTTTGATCTGCATTCGATAAGAATCCAAATAATTCAGAGCGAGTTATCAGCAGAATAAATATGAGAAAGACTGAAACTAAATGTAGCTATTGCAACCTGAAATGGGTGTCCACCCCGCATTGGAGATGCATGTAATCTCCATTTACACACATTACTTTCCCTACAGTGCACCCTAAATCTCTTTTGGTCGCTCTTTTCAATGATAAATTCGAACCCAACTCTGATTGCATAGGTTGCAACTGCATATTTGTAGTCCTCCACATTATCAAAGACAGTCCCCTCATCAATTGTAGGATTGTCCCTGTCAAAGTGTATCACTGGCCTGTCCATGTCTTCGTCGTCGTATCTACATCCCATTTCCACATCTTCACATTCCTCTTCCTCATCAGTCCCATAGTCAGGCTCAAAGTTCGAATCAACCAAATATTCCCTACTCTCCATCCTATCAGGGTCAGCAGCCACGTTTGGATATGCTTTCTCATCATCATCTGCACCGCCACACGTTTCAGTGCCTTCATGCTCGCTTGACAAAGCATCATGCTCAAGGACAAGTTGTACAGATGTCCTGCGGTTACCAACCCGTTAATTATTTTGAATGGCATACTGGGAGAGCTCCACAAGGTAAGAAGGTAAATTCTGTTGAGGAAACCTCCTCCTTGAGTGATAAGATTGATATTATTATGTCTATGCTTGTTAATGGGAAAGCCCATATTGATCCAAATAATGTTCCTTTAGCCTCTTTGATTGCTCAAGAAGAGCAAGTTGATGTGAACTTCATAAGAAATAATAATTTTGGCAATAATGCTTATGGTAACAACAGGCCCTACCCTCCTAGTAATACTTATGGTTATAATGGTAAACCTGGATTACCTAGTGAAGGAAGAATTTTAGAAGTTGAAAGACCCACTAAGAATTTCATGCAAATGCAATATGAACAAAATTGACTATTCACTAAGACTATGGAGGAACAATCTATCATTTTGAAGAACATTAGCCATCAACTTGAGAGTTTAAATAGAGAAATTCCTAGTTTACAATTGAAACTTTCTAATGCAGAAAGGAATATATCATATTTGTCTGAAGCTCAATCTTCATTGATTAATAAAATGGCCGCTAAACCTGAAACTAATGATAATCCCTTTGCAGCTACTAATGCTATACAAGTAAGAATTGATGAAAATGTTAGACTATTAGTTGAATTACATGCTAAGTGGGAAAGAGAATATGAAATTGCTAGAGACATTAGTGTTTCTACTATCACCACCACTAGTGTTGAGACTAGTAATAATTCTACTACTTTAGATGATAATGTTGATTTTGATCTTGATGGTTGCAACATCTCTGAAGTTATTAAGTTCCTACAAAATCTTGCTAAAAGTCCTAATGCTAGTGGTATGAACATGGCCTTTACAAAACACATTACTGATGCTCTCATAAAGATTAAAGAAGAAAAGATGAAACATAAAGCTTCTATTCCTATAAAACAAGAAGATGGTTGGGAACCCATCATTAATATGAAAGTGAATGACTATGATTTCAAAGCTTTATGTGATCTTGATAGTAGTGTTTCTATTATGCCTAGAAGGATTTATGATATGCTTGATTTGCCTCCACTTGAAGATTGTTATTTGAATGTCCCACTTGATGATAATGCTAAAAAGAAACTCATGGGGAGTATTAATGTTGTTCTTATTATGGTTAACAATGCCTATGTCCCCGTTGATTTCTATGTTTTGGATGTTGAATTCAATGCTTCTTGTCCTATTACTTTGGAAAGACCTTTTCTTAGAACTGTTGGTGCCATTATTGATATGAATGAAGGCACCATTAATATCAACTCCCACTCAAGAAAGGTATAGAACACTTCCCCAAGAAGAGAGAGAAGATTTCTTTTGCTTCTTTGATGGCTCAATACACGGCGCCTAGAAAAGTGCTTGGTGCGTGGTTGATGTAGAGCTCGTTGGGAACCCAAGAGGAAGGTATGATGAGCACAGCAGCAAGTTTCCCTCAGTTATGAAATCAAGGTTTAATCGAACCAGTAGGAGCAAGGAAACACCTCAAAGGTGTTACTAGCTGAGCTTTGGCAGGGCGCACTACCGGTGCTAGTAGCAACGTGGAGACCTGCACAACACAACCACAGAACTTTGTCCCCAACTTGCAATGAGGTTGTCAATCTCACCGTGTTTTGTGGAAAACAAAGGATTAAACGTATCGAATGGAAAGAAGTAAAAGTTTGCAGAAAGTAAACACAAAGCAGTAAAAGATTGTAGATTGAATGTAAAGTAAAGGACCGGGATCCATAGTTCACTAGAGGTGGCTCTCCTTAGATAGATAACATGTTGGGTGAACAAATTACAGCGGGGCAATTGACAAACACCGAGAAAGCAGTACATGCATATACTAATCATCTTGACTCCTTTGAGACTTGATTGGGCATTACAACATAATACATAGACCGCCATCCAACTGCATCTATGACTAATAATCCACCTTCAGGTTATCATCCGAACCCCCTCCAGTATTAAGTTGCAAGCAACAGATTATTGCTTTACGAACTGCGTGTAAAGTAAACAATACAATTGTTCTATGAACAAAAGATTGTTGTTTTCTCCCTAGTAGCAACAACACATCTAGTAACTTAGAGATTTATGTCACTTCCCCAGATTACCAAAGGCATGAACCCACTATCGAGCATAAATACTAACTCTTGGAGTTGCTAGCATCTACTTGGCCAAGATAGCTACTAACAACGGAAAGCATGCAAGATCTCAAATAACAAAGACATGACAGAATCAATAATCAATCTGAAATAGCATCTCAATATCCATCGGATCCCCGCAAACACAACATGTATGAATTACAAATAGATAATCTTGATCATGAACGGAGCTCACAAGATCTAAACATGAAAGCACAAAGGAGGAGAAACCAACCATCAAGCTACTACATGGATCTGTAGTCCAAGGATGAACTACTCACGCATCACACCGGAGGCTTGCATGGTGATGAAGAAGGCCTCCAGGGTGAATTCCCCTCTCCGACAGGGTGCCGGGAAGAGCTTCAGATCCCCCCCCCCCCCGATCTAGGGACAGAGACGACGGCAGCTACAGACTCTTTCGTGGATTTTTGATCAGGTACCTAGGGTTTTCGTCCCGAAGGAAACTAATAGGCGGAAGGAGAGGGGGTGCTGGGGTCGGCCAGCACCACCCCGTGGCGTGGGCCAATCCTAGCCCCGCGGCCAGGTGGTGGGGCCGGCCCCTGGCCCCTCTCCATCTCGTATTCTGGCACTTGATCCCTTCCGTAAAAATAGGCACTTTGGCTTTTGTCCCGTCCAATTCCGAGAATATTCATTTTCTGACTTTTCTGGAACCAAAAACAACAGAAAACAGGCAGCTAGCACTATGGCTCTTGTTAATAGGTTAGTCCAAGAAATCATAATAAAAGTACTCCAAAGTTGGAACAAAACACAAGAAAGTGGATAAACTAAGCATGGAACATTAAAAATTATAGATACATTTGTAATGTATCATTCTCCTATGAAAACAAAATTTGGTCTTAATACTTCTTCATTTGAGAACACTTTATTCTTTCTTGCTTCTTATGCCTAACTTAAAGGCGTTAAAGAAAAGTACTTATTGGGAGATAACCCGAAAGTTTTAGATGAGTCTTGAAAGTTATTACTTCAGTAATAACCGCTCCTTATCCTTTTTATTTGCTTTTTGGGCCAAGAGTAACATCTAATGAGAGAGAAGTAATGATTGGGAAAGTTGTTGTCCCGAAACAGATTTCTATGCTTCACCGTAAACATTCGTGTAAAATCTCTCAACGTCTTTTTGAGGCGTGAATTTTTGTGCTTTTGACCCAGGTTGTTATCTCACTTTTGTTAGTTTAACACTTTTTGATTTGAGGAACATAAGGTCTTCGAAAAAATTTGCCTTTGCCTGCTGCTCTGTTTTGACAGATTTCTGCCATTTTCTGCATTTGCTTCTTGTTGGTTCTTTTTTGAGTTCTTTTGGGGAATTGAGCTTTTTGAGGGAAGTGCTTCGGTAACTAGTGTTCTAATGGAAGTTTATTTGGTGTTGTAACTGAACCTTAAGACCTTTTATCTTGAGTGCACTAATGTTGCTAATAAAGATTGTGTGAAGTTTTGTATGAAGGAAAAATTCCAGGTGTATGGAAGGAATGAGTAATGAGATGAAGGATGGACTAAAGCTCAAGCTTGGGGATGCCACGCGTGTCACCCCAAGAAATATCTAAGAAGTACAAGCTTCAAAGCTTGGGGATGCCCAAGGAATCCCCTCTTCATCAATAAAAATCCCAGGTTTCTTCCAAACGCTTCATTTTTATTGTTTCATGCACAATTGTGTTGTTCTTGGAGCATCTTATTTTTTGTTTGCTTGGTTTGCATAGTTTTCTAAATAAATTGGTTGGACCCCCTCTTTCATACATTGGTTTGCAAATAGTTTGGTTTGGTTTGGAAAAGAGTAGGAAAGTTCATACTTATGTGGTAAAAAGAGCTTGTTTTTGACTGTGGCCTATGCTTTGTCATGCCATGCTTGATATTGTTTTGGCTTTATGCTTAGTATTCTTTGCTGTAGCATGACTTGTTATTAACAATTGATATTGCTTAATGTGCCTTGGATGAATCATGCGTTGTTTTAGCATATTAAAGCATAGCATAGTGGTATTCTCCTTTGATGCTTTATTTGGGTTGACTTGGCACATGCTCACACCATGTTATGACTATCCCAAGTCACCATAGCCTTGATGATCCTTTAGTTTTCAACTTGTAGTATCACTTTATGCTTTGATCAATGATGTTTTGTCGCTTTGCATGATTATGGCCATTATTGCTCTCTTAGTTTGTCGCTCCCAGTCTTTTGCTAGCCTCCACAACCAAGTATGAGTTCCACTCATGCATCCAACTCCCTAAAACAAGTTATTCCAAAGAGTCCACCATACCTACCTACTAGCATATGCTATTCCAAGTATATTCATGCTTTTGTTTACCTTCCAAATTAAACTTGTTATGAGAAAACTAGTGATTAAAGCTCTCACGAACTTGATGGCACACTTTACTTTTATGCATCTAATAAACTTGAACCGTCGGGTCCTTCTTTGTTGCGTATATGCTTGCGCTTTATAAGTTGAAATTAGCAGAACCATGTATCATGGGGAACGCTTTCAACATTGCACTTGTACTTTGTACCCCGTTGATATCATGTTCTTTTGGTTATGGATCCCGGTGGTGTGAAATAAAAGTGGAACTTGTAAGATCATGGAGTTTGTATGTGTGTTATAGAAATGCCTGGACCGCTAGCCTAAGCCATGCCTAATCATGGTGGAAACTTGCAGCATTACCATAATGAGCACTCTATGAAGCATCCTCAATAAAAACCTATGCAAATAGCAAATAAAAAGATCGTTGAGATGCTCATTGTCTGCTTGCCTTGTCATTCTGATTATGGGATAGCTCATGTATCATGTACAAGGGGTACCCCGTTGGCGGTTCTTTATGATACACATGTACTTACAATGACAAGATCTTACTCGTGACTAAAGTTGAGTAGCATGAGGTTCGGTCTTCGTAAATAAGGGGCATGAGATTTCGGTTTATAACTTGTCAATCATATCCTCTTAGTTGTGTCACTTTAACCTTAATCACCTTCAAGATGCTTATGATAGGGGCAATGAGAGCTAAAAGCTATAAGTACCATAATTTTTGGAAGCTCTTTATGAGACTTGAATCCCTACTTCCTTTTATAAAGGCCTTTCTTCCACCATTATATTGAGTCTCCACCTTCTACCTTTATGCACTTACTTTGAGAGCATAGTGGTCATTCTTAGTTCTATGTGCATTGTCCCAAGACTAGTTGATTGATACATAACTTGATATTGCTTGTTTTAAACTATTTGTATCTAGTCACTCTTATGAACTTTAAAGGTGTCCTATGCATTTATGTTTTGCTACTCTATGAGGGACAAGCTGAATGCTTTATGCTATGTTTTCTTTATGTGCAACAAACAAACATCTTGCAAAGCATTGTTATTCATGAATCTTTTGTTTGTGCCTTTTCATGTTGCATCATAGTTTCTTTGTCTTATTGCTAGAACTTTGTCTTTCATGTTATGATTGAAGTACTATGATCCCAGCTTTGAATGTTTTACAAATACTTCGATCAAGTCTTTGATGGTGCATGTCACCTCAAAAATTATTCTTTCTTTTTATCACTTACCTACTCGAGGATGAGCAGGAGTTAAGCTTGGGGATGTTGATACATTGCAAATGTATCTATAATTTTTGATGTTCCATGCTTGGTTTTATCCACTTTCTTGTGTTTTGTCCACACTTTGGAGTACTTTTCATATGAATTCTTGGACTAACCTATTAACAAGAGCCACAGTGCCAGCTACCTGTTTTCTACTGTTTTTGTTCCAGAAAAGTCAGAAAATGAATATTCTCGAAATTGGACGGGACAAAAGCCAAAGTGCCTATTTTTCCGGAAGTCATCAGATGCCAGAATACGAGACGGAGAAGGGTTGGGGGCCGGCCACACCACCTGGCCGCGTGGCCAGGCCTGGCCCGCGCCAGGGGGTGGTCTGACCGACCCCAGCAGCCCCTCGGCCTCTCCTTCCGCCTATAATATGCCCTCGGGACGAAAACCCTAAGTACGCGATCGAAAATCCACGAAAGAGTCTGTAGCCGTCGTCATCTCCATCCCTAGATCGGGAGGGATCTAAAGCTCTTCCCAGCATCCTGCTGGAGATGGGAATTCACCCTAGAGGCCTTCTTCATCACCATGCAAGCCTCTGGTGTGATGCGTGAGTAGTTCATCCTAGGACTACGGATCCATGTAGTAGCTAGATGGCTGGTTCTCCTCCTTTGTGCTTTCATGTCTAGATCTTGTGAGCTCCGTTCATGATCAAGATCATCTATTTATAATTCTGCATGTTGTGTTTGCGGGGATCCGATGGATATTGAGATGCTATTTCAGATTGATTATTGATTCTATCATGTCTGTTATTTGTGATCTTGCATGCTTTCCGTTTTTAGTAGCTATCTTGGCCAAGTAGATGCTAGCAACTCCAAGAGTTAGTATTTATGCTCGATAGTGGGTTCATGCCTCTGGTAATCTGGGGAAGTGACATAAATCTCTAAGGTACTAGATGTGCTGTAGCTACTAGGGAGAAAACAACAATCATTTGTTCATAGAACAATCGTATTGTTTACATTACACGCAATTCGTCAAGCAATAATCTGTTGTTTGCAACTTAATACAGGAGGGGGTTCGGATGATAACCTGAAGGTGGATTATTAGTCATAGATGCAGTTGGATGGCGGTCTATGTATAATGTTGTAATGCCCAATCAAGTTCCAAAGGAGTCAAGATGATTAGTATATGCATGTATTGATTTCTCGATGTTTGTCAATTGCCCCGCTGTAATTTGTTCACCTAGCATGTTATCTATCAAGGAGAGCCACCTCTAGTGAACTATGGATCACAGTCCTTTTCTTTTACATACAATCTACAAACTATTTACTCCTTTTTGTTTACTTTCTGCAAACTATTACTTCCTTCCATTCGATACGTTTAATCATTTGTTTTCAGCAAAACATGGTGAGATTGATAACCTCATCGCAAGTTGGAGACGGAGTTTTGTGGTTGTGTTGTGCAGGTCTCCACGTTGCTACTAGCACCGGTAGTACGCCCTGCTAAGGCTCAGCTAGCAATACCTTTGGGTGTTTCCTTGCTCCGACTGGTTTGATTAAACCTTGGTTTCATAACTGAGGGAAACTTGTTGCTGTGCTTATCATACCTTCCTCTTGGGGTTCCCAACGAGCTCTACATCAATATTGAGCCATCAACGACTTGGTCCCGCGTGATTTTCAGTGATAATTTAAATGCACCACGATAAAATTTTGTCACCAACATCGACAAACCACCCAGAAGAGTAATCCATGATGATATAACAATGACAAAATAATAAATTGTCGTGCATTATGCTTAATCCTTGACGCCATAACCAAACCGTCAAGGATTAAGATAATATATGACGGTTCACAACTTTGTCAACAAGCCATTTTGTCAATAAATATCACATGTGTTGTAGTGGGGGGACCGTCGGTGTAGAATAACATTCACATAGATAGAGCAACCCCAGGGGCCACCGTCGGCCGTAGGCATAACATGCGTCACATCGTGCACTACCGACCACAGTTGGATGGATAGTTGACGGCGTAGGGCAATACCGAGTCCGGTTGCCATCGGCGTAGCTCTGCATATAGCAAATTAATGGCGCATAGCAAAGCCGAGGGGGTGCCGTCGGCCTCGCTCGACCTGACCATAGAAATGCCGAGGGTAACCCCCTCGAAACCGCTCCACCTACGTCGAGGGTAATCCCCTCAGCATTGCTCCTTTTTCAATTTTATTACCCCCTTTGATTTCCTGTATATATATGATTTAAATATGTTTTCATTTGATCTTTTTCGTTGCATAATATTTTTAATTCTAGTAATATATCACATATATATAATGATCTAAAAACACTATTTGATCGTTTTTGAATTTCTTGTGTCCGTTTCAAAACATGGTCAAAACGGCGGGCGCGCCCGTCCTCGTCTAGGGGTGGAAACTTGCAAAACTTTCGGTGGATCTCTTATAAAACAATATATTGTGAACCTAAAAATGATTTTTTGGAAGAAATCATGATCACTAGATCATGTACCTGCAGTTCAAATCTAACCCACTTCCTACCGATTTTACAGACATTTATCTTATTCACAAGGGCTGGACCAAAGGTTTAATATACCCCGGTTGGAACATTGTCCATGGAAGATGGTCTAGTATTTTTGAAATATGGGATGATAGCATTTTGACACTTTCATTTGGTGGTCGCTTCAGAAAACACCCCATTTTTCGCATTCGAAAAATAGAAAATGGTTTTTTTGTGCGACGAAAAAAGAAAACATCCTCTGGTAACATCGGTCGCCATTTCAAGATGCACATGTTGGATAGATTATCACAAACTATGCCGTGAATATGGCCATAACATTAGTATTTTGGCTTGAAAGCCATAAAAGTGTGTACATGATAGCTCATTTCTGAGAACACTTCATATAAAATGACACAACATGAAGGTTTTATATTGTTTTGATTTTTTTAAATTTATTATGCCCTTTACAAAACATGGCCAAAACGGAGAGCGTGATCGTCCTCGTATAGGGGTGAAACCTTGCAAAAAAATTAACTGATCTCTGATAGACATTTGTCTTTTTACGAATCTTAAACCTTTGATCATGTACCTGCAGTTCAAAACTGACTCACTTCCTGCCGATTTTGTAGACATTTGTCTTTTTACGAGGGGTGGAAAAAAGGTTTAAGATACCTCAGTTAGGATATTATCCATGGAAGGTGGTCTAGTATTTTTGAAAACCAGGATGGTAACATTTTTTAACTTTTAGTTGGTGGTTGTTTCACAAAACACCCAATTTTTCACATTTGAAAAATAAAAAATAGCTTTTTGTGTTGAAAAAAGGAAAACTCCTTCGGCAACATTGTTCGCTATTACAAGATGCACATGTGTACATAATATGGACACATTATCACAAACTATGATATGAATTTGGTCATAACATTGGTCATTTGGCCTGAAAGTCATGAAACTTCGTACATGATAGTCATTTGTGAGACCATTTTTCTAAGATATTCTTGATATTGTAAGTTTGTTATTTTTATGGATACTATATCATATAAAATTATATGGATGTCATATTTGGATTTCTCTCATTTTTTTGATCGATTGAGATATATTATTTGTCGAATTCCGATTTACGGATTTATAGATGTGAATAATTGCATATTAAATCAAAAAGGGCAAAAATGAGATAAAATGCACTTTATTGTTATTTGCATCAAACATTCTATGTATGCACACAAATTTTCATGAAAAAATATCTTTTTGTGTGCTGTGTCGATGCTTTAACATGACTATTCATGAGACTTTTTTTGTTTGTCTTACACATGCCACATAAAATATTTCTTTTTCCCAAAAAATTGTGAGTGAACATAAAATGTTCTGATGTACATACCGGTTTTTTTATCAATTTTGTTTGACATTTTAAATTGCTTTTTATGGCATCAAAAGCAATTTAAAAAGCAATTTCCTTGAGCTAAAACACAACCTCCCCAAAAGGCTGGCTGTTATTCATATTATAATAATATATAAAGGGTAATATACTAATATCAAGAGTGATTCACTTTTTACCTTGCACGACTATAATAATCTAAATAAATCTCATAGGAAAAACATTTCCGTACCGGTTGGGAACTATACGGGCGATATGCTCTATCGACATGGAGCTACTCAAGCAAGTGCTTGACGACAAGACAAACTTGTTTCAAAAGGACTTCCTCAATCCAAGTTTCGAACCCATCTTCGGCAAAGGACTTTTAGCCGCAAATGGTGATGACCGGAAGCGGCATCACAAAATCATATACCCGATCTTCAAACAAGATAACCTCAAGGTTTTTGTTTTTGTTTGGACAACAATATTATTGTTTGTTGTTTGTTAGTACTAAAAGAAATTACTGGTTTATCCTCTGCATAGACCGTGGCAGCTGTGACAAGGGAATACACACGAAAAATGATTGAAGAGTGGTGCGCCCAAATAGAAAAGTCGGACAGCCACCAAGCCGAGATAGACATGAGGTGTTACTCCGACGAGTTGACTTTAGCAACCATTGAACAAGTGATCATTAGTAAGAACTACAAGGAAGCCCGGGAGGCGTTTGTCGCGGGTAGGGAGCTACAAAAGCTTGCGGTGTATGCATTCTTAGACCCTCCAATACCAGGATATAGGTACTCTCTCTGTTTTAAAATATAAAATATTTTAGTTTTATGAAAAGAGTTAATCTAAACTTATTTTAATGTGTAGATTCATTTAGGTTTAGAATAAACCTACTCACTAAACGAGGTTTATATTTTTTTTTACAAAGCTAAAACATCTTATATTTTAAAACGGAGGGAGTACTTTCGTTTAAAAGATGCAAGAGCTCTGTGTGTTCTTCCATTCACAAGAAGCAAGTAATTAAGTGTCGGACGAGACCATGATCATACCATACTATCTAAAGCTTAGTTTCGATATACAGATACCTGCCGACTCGCCGCCACTTAAGGTCGTGGAAACTGGATAAGTTGATAACGACAACGTCCGCACAGGTAATAAAGCCCCGGATTGCGGGTGGTGTATCTGGAAACGACCTGTGTAGAATTGTACAGAATAATAATCGATAACAATATTGTGGCAATTATAAGAGGTATATATTAGGGTCTAGGTGCACCGGCCTAGGCTTATAACAAACCGACTATGACTCTTAAACCTAACAAGAGTTGTATTCTAACATCCCCGCAGTGTCAACGGTAGGCTCGACGACATTGGGACTGAAACGAATGTCTTAAAACGGAGTAGTCGTCAGGCCTTTAGTAAATCAGCAAACTGAGCTGAAGTAGGCACATGTAGAACACAAAATTGACCGAGATCCACCTTCTCTCGAACAAAATGAATGTCGATATCTGTATGATTGGTACGACGGTGTTGAACCGGATTTCCTGACATGTAAACAGCTAAAATATTATCACAGTAAAGAATAATAGCTTGCTCAATAGGGTGATGCAGCTCCGACAGCAATTGGCGCAACCAAACCGTATCAGCAACCGCATGAGCCACAACGCGATACTCATCTTTGGCTGACGAGCGAGAAACCGTAACCTGCATTTTTGAAGACCAAGAAACCAAATTGTTATCAAGAAAAACACAAAATCCGGATGTGGACCGTAGAGTATCGGGGCAACCAGCCCAGTCTGCATCAAAGTAAGATGTCAACGAGGTAGGAGAGGATTTGTTTATATGAAGACCTAAATCTAATGTGCCTTTGAGATACCAAAGAATACGTCTGACATGGTTGAAGTGAGGAACACGAGGATCATGCATATAAAGGCAAGCTTGTTGAACAGAAAAAGAAATTTCACGACGAGTAAGAGTAAGATATTAGAGAGCGTCGGTAAGACTACGATAAAGAGAAGGGTCAGAAAAGGGATCACCATCAGCAGAAAGTTTTGAACCTGTATCAGCAGGAGTACGAGACGGTTGACAATCAAGCATACCAACACGAGAAAGAAGATCTAGGGTGTACTGACGTTGAGATAAGAAAAGACCAGATGAGTCGTGAATGACAACAATACCTAAGAAGTGATGAAGAAGACCTAGATCGAACATAGAAAATTCTTTGCAAAGAAGAGAGATAATATGATCTAAAAATTGTTGTGAGGAAGCTGTGAGAATAATATCATCAACATAGAGAAGTAGATAAGTGGTGTCGGTATTATGATGAAAGGTGAAGAGAGAAGTGTCAGAACGATAAGGAGTAAAGCCAATTGTTTGAGCATAAGTAGAAAAACATTGAAACCAAGCCCGTGGTGCTTGTTTTAGACCATAGAGATTTCTTTGAAAAAGACAAACATGATTAGGATAAGGGGAATTTTCGAAGCCAAGAGGTTGTTGACAATAAACTGTTTCTTAAAGAGAGCCATGGAGAAAAGCGTTTTTGACATCGAGTTGATGGATGGGCCAAAAAGAAGAAACGACAATGCTAAGAACAGTTCGAATAGTGCTGGATTTGACAACTGAAGAGAAAGTCTCATCATAATCGATGTCGTGCTTCTGAGAGTAACCACGGCATACCCATCGAGCTTTATAACATGCAAGACTTCCATCGGAATTAAATTTTTCGAAAAACCCATTTGCTGGAAACTATATTAGTGTTTGATGGAGGAGGAACTAATTGCCATGTATTATTTTGAATGAGAGCATCATATTCATCTTTCATGGCTGCGTCCCAATTAGGATCTAGGAGAGTTGATTTGTAAGATTTGGGAATAGAGGAAGAAGACAGAGATGCATTGAGATTTAGACGATATTTAGCGGGTAAACGAAAACCGGATTTGCCACGTGTGCGCATGGTATGATCATTAGTGGGAGCTGGGACGATAATAGCATGAGGAGGAGGGACGGATGATGATGTGGAAGACGCGCCCGACGCAGCGGAAGAAGCGGACGCGGGAGTCGGTGGTGGAGACGGCAGCGGCAGGAAGTCTGCCGCGGCTGAGTTTTCAGTGGTTTCGGCAGCCGCGATAGAGGTGGCGGCAGGATCGGCTGCCATGGCAGAGAATTCGGGTGTTTTTGCTGCGGCGGCAGGAGCGACGGCAGGAGGTGACTGATGAAAGAAGGGAAAATTATTTTGACGAGGGGGACTAGTAGATGGTGCGGATGTTTTAGGATCGAGAGATTGACGCTCAGAAAAGGGAAACATATTTTCAGCAAAAGTTACATGACGAGACACATGGATGCGACCACTAACAAGATCTAGACAACGATATCCTTTGTGTTTGTCGGAAAAACCTAGATGGACGCACGGGATAGAATGGAGTGAAAGTTTGTTAGGAGAAGTAGAGTAGGAGTTAGGAAAACAAAGACAACCGAAGACACGAACGTCGGCGTAGTTTGGGTGAGAAAGAAATAAAGAGAAGTAGGGTGTGGTTTGAGGATTAACTTTAGATGGTCCAATGTTAAGTAGATGGTCAAATGCCCAGAACTTCGGAGGCATAGAAGATTGAATAAGAAGGGTGCGAGTGATGTCATTAAGAGTGCGAAGAGAACGCTCAGCCTTGCCGTTTTGAGGGGAGGTATAGGGACAGCAAAAATGCAGAAGAATTCCATATTGGAGAAATAAACTTCGGTTTTTAAAGTTTTTAAATTCACGACCATTATTGCATTGAATAAATCTTATAGGAAGGAAAAAATGGACCGAGATATAGTGCTGAAAATTAAGAAAAATATTATGAACGTCGTATTTGTTGCGTAAGGGAAAGATCCAAACATAGTGTGTAAAATCATCAAGAATAACAAGATAATACTTAAAACCAGAAACACTTTCTATTGGTGATGTCCATAGATCACAATAAAGTAACTCAAAAGGAAAAGTACTAGACGATAGAGAGGAGCTAAAGGGGAGACAAACATGTTTGCCTAATTGACACGACTGACAAATAGAAGAATTATGAGAATCTCTATTACAAGGTATTGAAGATTCTCTAAGAAGAATATATAACACATTATTAATGGGATGGCCAAGACATTGGTGCCACAGATCAACAGAGGCCACCATAGATGATGGAGGGGCGGCGGCCAGAACACCATGGAGGGAACACAAATCACCGGAGCTATTGAACCGAGCGATCCCGGCCTTGGTCCGATAATCCTTCATAGATAAACCAAAGGGGTCAAATTTGACAGAAACGTGATTGTCATTGGTGAATTGGCGAACAGAAATCAGATTTTTAATTAGTGCAGGAGCTACAAGAACATATGACCGGAGTCAAAGTAGAGGCCAGTGTAGACATGGGAGCTGGAGGGTGTGGCGGCGTCGGCAATAGGGCCGACATCAGCGTATAGATAGAGCCACCATCATTGTATTGTGATATATTGTACTGCGGCATGTAGGGCAAGGTTGTAGGGCCATATGGAGCATAAGGAGAAGCATTGTAGATTTTTGGCGCGTAGGTGGCGGCGGCGTGGTACGCGGCCGTTGGCTGTCGCGGCGCGAGGACGGGAGCGCTGGTGTGAGGGCGGGAACCGGGCTGCCAGCCACCAGTGTAGGCAGGCGGGGAACCATAGGGTGTCAGGGCAGACCAGGGCATAGGCCACGCCTGGACTAGCCCGGTCCATGGATCAGGAGGAGGACGCCAGTGGGGGCGGCGGCGGTGATGCGGTTGATGGTGCAGATGGTGGAGCCGGAGCCGAGGGCGGAGGAGGAGCAGGCGACGTACTAAGCTATGGCGGTTTAGGGTTTTGACCCCTATAGTTGGGACTTGGACGCCAGCCCGATGGTTGAGGAGGAGCCATTGGAGGAGGTGGCGGTGGCGGTGATGGCGGCGGTGGTGCAGGCGGTCGAGGAGCAGCAGTGAAGACCTGAGGACGGGAGTCCTTGTTGGTTTGGGCACGATCGGCCCATTGCAGCATCGAGCGAACCTCGGCGAAGGAGGGACGCGGACGCATTATAGGGATGAAGGAGGCATGTTTCTCAAACCGCTTGCTGAGGCCGACGAGGAGGACGTTGATGAGCTGCCGATCGTCGATCGGATCACCGAGTTCGCGGAGTTCATCCGCGTTCGCCTTAAGGCGTTGACAGTAGACGCCAACGGGTGCATCACCTTGCACCATGTTCCGAAGCTCGGTGTGGAGATTGTTGGCGCGAGCATCGACATTGTCCTAGAAGAGCTGGCGAATGGCAGCCCACAGATCGGCGGCGGAGGCACCATCATGGTGTACGAGATTAAAGGATTTTGTGGAGACTCGCATGTAGATCCATTGAATAATGGCAAGATCATCCTTGACCCATTGCGGATCATGAGGTTGAGGGCGAGCGTCGTCGGTGACGTGAGAGCGGAGGTGGACGTCGAAGAGGTGACGCCAATGGTAGTAGTTGTGAGCAGCGAGGTCTAGGGTTACGGGTATGTAGGGGCTAATATTGGATATGGTGTCGGTGAAGGAGATTGAAGGGGCTATTGGTGGAGGTAGAGCTAAAGTAGAGGTGGAAGGGGTCGTGGCCGCGGCGACCTTGGCGATGACGATGGCGGCGCGCCGCTCAAAGTAGCCGGGCGGCAGTGGTGGCGGGGTCAGCGGGTGAGCCATACCCTAGGATCGGAAGTCTGATACCATGTAGAATTATATAGAATAATAATCGATGACAATATTGTGGCAATTACAAGAGGTATATATGAGGGTCTAGGTGCACTGGCATAGCCCTATAACTACCGAGTAGGACTCTTAAACCTAACAAGAGTTGTATTCTAACAACATGCTTGGGATGCTGCTAAAGGACCACGTGCCCAAAGTCGAGGTGTTGAGCGTCGAGGAGATTATCGGTGAATGCCCTTCTTCGCTACAGGGCAGGATACATGCGGCACCCTCCTCACCTGGGTAATGCTCCTGCTCAGCAACTATCCACAATGGCAAGAGAAGCTCAGAGAGGAGGTTCTAAGAGAATGTCCAGATGTCAGCATCACTGACAACCTTGGCAAACTGAAACTAGTATGTGACCAAGTTATATGCACACAATACGAGTACAAGTTCTCTTACTCCCTCCGGTCCATATTATTGTTTCCAGATTTGTCGAGATTCGGATGTATCTAGTCATGTTTTAGTGCTAGATACGCAGGCCCGTCTTCAGGATTTGGGGACCCCGGTGCGGCTAGCGAAATGAGACCCTAATTTTTCTTCAAACTCAATAACTGGTAAAGTAAAATCATCATTACCTTCATCGTCGATAGTAACATCATTACCTTCATTACCAACATTGTTTTCATTGCCAATACCAATATCATCGCCTTCATCAATTTCTGTAGTGTGAGCATCAACCTCTACCGCATCATCACTGCGACCATCATCAACAATAATAGTAGGAGATTGATTTTCGGAATTAGCTAGCTTGAGTCTTTTTCGCAATAAATCTATCCATGCCACCCTTTTGTGAACGGGCTGCTGCTTCTTTTTTCTTTGTTCTTGCGCTTTGTAGCACCAGGTTGACACTTTGTTCTTCTCCTAGAATTCATGATTTTTCCTGTTTCATAAACAAAGAAACTAATTTAATTGAGCCCAAATAATTCAATTGCTAGTGTAATTTGTATCATTGTATGATGCCAACAATAATATAGTATTACCGTACCTTGATCAGCCGAAAAACAACCAAAAAAAAATCCAAATCAATCAGTCCTCTCCGTGTGCAGGACCACTCGCAAGGCTGCAGTCCGGCCGGCTTGCGTACGCTTACGGCAGAAAATTAATCAATTGAATCAACAAAGTACTAATCAGCTGTTCCCTATTTTCTAGTATTACCGTACCTTGATCAGCAGCGATGCAAGAGGTTGTAGCCTGTAGGGCTGATCTGATCGATGAGCAAATCAGCAGCAAGGAGGAAGCGACGGCGCAGTCGCGCAAAATAGGATCGCCATCAGCTGTTTGCGCAGTCCTAGCGATCTGTCGTGCAGAGATCGCGATCAGCTGGCGCTAACAATCGTGGCGGACTCGTGCTTGTCCAACGGAACGACTGGATTTAGGCCCTTGCTGCAAAACAAATTCTAGGCCTAAAAATTAGGGGGCCATTGGAAAACAGGGGCCTGAGCGGTAGTGCATGTCGCTCATGTCCATCAACGGGCCTGTAGATCAAGGTTACCGATCTGGAAAAAAATCTCGAGGATGGTCGGGATTTCCGATTACCGCGGTTACTGAAAAATCCCGACCGGTTACCGGACGAATTTAAAAATTAAATTTCGAATTGAAATTTCCCGGTACAACAATTTACAGAATTTTTTTATTAAAATTCAAAATTTTCAAAAAAAATCAAAAGTCCGGAATTTTTTGACCGGTAAACCGGTTTCCCGAGGGTGCTCGGGATATCCGGTTACCGGTCGGTAACCGGATTTCCCGACCGGTAACCAAAACGCTGCTGTAGATACATTCGAATCGAGAGAAATGAAAGAACATTAATTTAGATTGAACCTAGTATCTCTTTGTGCACATCTATACAGCTTAACATGTTCCTCCTCGAGACACTAAGGCTGTACAGCCCCGTGCCCTTCTCTATGAGGAGGGTCGCCTCTGACACAGTAGTAGCAAACATGAAAGTCCCGAAAGGAACCATGATAATATTTCCAGTGGCGATGTTGCATCGTAGCAAGGACATATGGGGCCTTGATGCCGACGAGTTCAACCCCATGAGGTTTGAGAAAGACGTCTCGAGGGCTGCCAAACATGGGCACGCGTTTTTTGCCTTCTCATATGGGCCACGGGGGTGCATTGGGAGGAACTATGCCATGATCCAGGTGCAGACCGTGATGGCAATGATACTTAGAAGGTTTTCCTTCAGCCTCTCTTCACAGTATGTTCACATGCCCACGAGCTTCATCACACTGGTGGGTATGGGCTCCCTCTTATCAGAGCAAGTACAATAAGGTCTAGTCATCAGACTATAGGACTTAAAATAATATCTTTGTACTTAGTTGGATGAGAGAGAAAGGGAGAGAGGAGAGGAGTGGGTGCTTAGTTAAGAGCCAGCTGCAACACGTGCTACTAGGCACTATGTGAGAGTGAAAATTGGGTCATACATTAATAAAGTAGTATATTTTAACCTCTAACTATTATACATGTTGGCTATTAGATTGACTCTAGATGACATGGACATGGCTTATAGCCAACAGTTGCTCTACTATTGCCCCTTGCTCTCATGCGCAACCTAGAGGATGGTGAAAAAGTCAACATATGATACCTTAGTATCTATCGGCTTTTAAGAAATAATTTCCATGTTAGCCAAAAGAAAAGCAAGATGTATGTGTGGCTGTGATGTACTATGTATCCGAATTTGTGATTTGGGAAGGCAACGCACAAGTAAATAAACCTAGGTTTTTGTTGTATATATAATGTAGAGCTTCATGGTTGTATGTTTAAGACCTGTTGTTCCACGTGCTACAACGGTCTTCAGTGTCCTTGAAAAGGAAAAGCCCCGGCTCACGGTTGGCGTTCTTCAAGAATACACAAACAAAGTTGGAAAGCGTATTCTTGGGGTACACGTCCACCATCCGTGTCCGAGTGTAGCCTGGTTCTCCAAGAAAGAAAAAAGAGGCTCGCAAGTCGCCACGCACACGGATCCACGTCTCTTTTAGTCGCCGCCGATCCGCCGCACCGCTCTAAACCCTAGCCCGCCGCCGCCGCCGCAAAATCTTGAACGCGCATAGAGCCCGCCTCCCACGCCCCAGCCTCGCCGCCGGAGGCAGCCATGGCGTTCACCGCCCGCATGAAGGACCTCGGGAGGAAGTACGGCAAGGTGGCCATCGGCGTCCACTTCTCCGTCTCCGCCGCAACCGCCGCTGGCCTCTACGTCGCCATCAACAACAACGTCGACGTCGACGCCGTATTCCGCAAGATCGGCATCTCTACCGGCGTCTCCGCCCCTCCCGTCCCCGCCGCCGGCGAAGACGCTCCGCTCCCAGCCCCCGGCCAGGAGGCGCCCACGCGCAACCGGACCGGGGAGCTCGTGGCCTCCAGCGGCGGAACGCTCGCGCTAGCTCTCCTCTGCAACAAGGCCCTGATCCCCGTCAGGATCCCCATCACCATCGCGCTCACGCCGCCCGTCGCCAGGCTCCTCGCCCGCTGGAAGCTCGTCAAGAGCCTCAAGACCTGAGCTGTGAGCCCATTGACTTCGATATTCCCCTCTACGAGTTCACTCTCGCCTAGTCGGAATCAAAATTCACCCGCTGTACGGTTGATCTAGCTGTTAATTTGGTTGTGAGAGATTCTGTGATTTATTTACAGTATAATATTGCTGACAGTGGTAACTCTGCAATGGAATTGGGAAGCCTCTGTCTTTGATGTTATTTTCTCTTGTTTTGGCTCAATTTTCCAATTGAGTTTAACTTCAGACCGGACGACCTCACAGTATTTTATAGAACATTTGAATTACTAAAACCTGTGTCAATGAATGCATCAGAAGTTATAGCAGGATCTGAAATTGATCTATTTAGCTTCGAGAGATTCTGTGAATCGGGAAGCTTCTTTCTATAATGGAATTATCAATTTAAAGATTTGTTTTCATCTGTAGCACTCAGGCGTATGTACAAATTGCAGTACTATTATACACTGTTTTGGATATTTGGCCTCCTTGATATTGTAGCCTCTTTCTTGGCTGTATTTTTAACCGAATTTCACTTCCGATCGAAGAACCTCACAGTATAATATGAATTGTTTGAATTCTTATCACTGTGCCAATGCATCAGAAGTTATAATGGAATCTGAAGCGACCCACAGCTCTCTTTTGAGCACAACTATCAGAGTGTCTAATTAATAAATTCTAGGCTTTTGAGTGCACACATCAGGGGACTGCCCAACATATGTTCCTCTTAATTATTATCTGTCTCAGTTTGAGCCTTGTTATTGTGCAGTGCTCTTGAGCTTTCTTCATGTTATGCAATAAGCCCTTTTCAAGCTAGGCATAGCATGTTCAGTAACTCTAGCTTTTCGCTAGGATTCTCAATAACGAAACTGGACTACGATACAGTAGTTCAGCAAAAACGTAATCATGTCTGTGAGCCAGGTTGAGATTCCCTTAGGTTCAACCACTTCTAGATGCCTAACAATCAGAGCCAACCATGGCGTCGAATGAACACTTCAGGAAATAGTCATATTATGCTTGTTTTTGTGATTTATTGAATTATAATGCCATGGACATCTATGTTCTGAATTCTGAACAGCTATTCTATGACGGCCATACGCTGCTTTCCACTGTATGATTGCTTGTTAAACACAGTAGGGTACCGCAGCAAAATACATAGCTTTATTTTTCATAATCATAATTAATTATCAAATTCAGCCACTGTCCAGATGCTTGACAACCGGATCCCAACCGTGGCGTCGAATGAACACTTGAAAAAAATAGTTGTAGTATGCCTGTTTTAGTGAATTAGTTATAATGTCATGGACATATATGTTCCAAAGTTTGGGACAGTTCAAACCGATGTATATGCTGCTTACCACTATTGTTGCTTGCTAAATACACTAGTACGCCACAAAATTTATAGCTTTGTTCTCCATCATCATATTTAGTTAGTATGTGAAAAGATTACATTTTGCAGCACAGGAAGATTATGCTTCCACAGAGAATATATATACTTCTGCTTTGGTGCTTGTACTCATCATAATACTGCGTGCTCTTATAGGTGTTTGTTGCAAGTGCTCTGGGATATTGCTGCATCCGGGATCCTTCCACCTTCCAGGGCATCCTGTGACACGGTGGCAACGCTGTAAATTCCTCCAATCAGCTGTTTTGGTGCCACTGTGCTCGTCTGACGTTTTATCAGGTCGTGGATGGATGCACTTGCAACGAAGTTTCACACACCAGGAACTCGTTTTGTCCTCTGAACTCGAGGCAGCAGCACCTCATTATCTGATTTTTTTTTTGCGAATTCATTATCTGATATTGTAACATCCACAAAAACGTTGAGAACAAAATAAAGCACTATGATGATTAATTCAAGAACTAGTAGATCTATTCGCCGGTTTTGTATGAATAGTTATCTCTTGTTCTGTTGATCAGTGTTTCGTTTGTTGTGACATTTATGGAATTCAGGCACAGCCCTTTACTAATCTGTTTGATAGTATATGTGATACGATCTGTTCATTATTCCTGTTCAACATTATGTGTGCTGAAAGTTGAAGTGCTCAACCCGGACGGGTTGCATCAAGATTGGTTCGTCTCCGCCCACATGTTGAGTTGGCCGTCCAATAGTATAGGCCGCCTCCTCTCCAGTCTCCTCCCCGCGTCAACCGCTGGCCGGTAGCGCTGCCTCCGACCGACCAACTTGCCCGGCGGAAACGTGATCGTCTGCGTCGCTGTCCCGTCTCCCCCAAAATCCGATCTCGTCTCGCCGCTGACGCTGGCCAGATTAAAGCTCTGATTGTCTTTCCCTGTCCTCTGGCGCTCTCTGCAGAACAATCCGCTGTACCTGCAGAGCTTCACGGAGGCGGACGATGCCTTCAAGCTCCACCATGTCGTCATCGACGAGTGAGGTAGGCGCGTTACCACCCGCCGCGATCCAGATTTGCAAATATTTTCCTGTCAAATGCACTGGATTACGACTCACATCCTGTCAGATGCTCTGTCGAATCTAGTTTGTAACTGAATCTAGTTCGTAACTGTCAAATGTGAGAATTTATGCCAGATTAGACAAGTGATCCATGCTGGGTAAAAAGGTTTGGTTTCAAATTCCATGGTTATGAATCCAAACAAAATGCAATTAACTTCAGCACTCTTGCTTAGCATAGCTGCATAGAGCCATATGGGTTCCAGATGAGTCCTGATAAGTGTGTGTGGTTGCACCATCTCACTACACTTAGTTCAAATGCACTGGGGGTAGCTCAAATCCGACCCATCTTCTGTCAAATGCTTAGTTAAACAGCGTGGGATTCTAGTTTATAATTGTCTATGGATGTCGATTATGTGTCAGATTAGACAAGTGATCTACCTAGAGTAAAATGGGGCAGTTTCAAACTGCGTGCTGCATGGGTACAGAGGTTGCAGCTAACTTTCGCGCTCTGCTGTGCAAAGCTTTTGGCGTGAATAGAGTCATAGGGTTCCAGCTGAGTCCTGATAGCTATTATGGTGTATTATGGTCGCATCCATCTCACTAGAATTAGACCTAATTGACAAATGAATCTTTGTCTAACTAGTATTTAAAATGAATCCATAAAGCTTCATGCTAGTGACACTCATATGTTCTAGTTTGCGGATCCCTTGTATCGTCTATCTTACTTCTCTTCTCATACATTCTGTTGACAGTGAACAATCCTAAAAGGAACGCGCCTACACTGAATGAGACATCTTTGGGTCTTCTATATCCCACTGAGAACTACAAAGTGTACTAAGTTTCTTTGCAGTTTTGGTTATAACCTAGTTCTCGTTTATTATCTGTCTGTCCGCGTCCTGCTGTAACCGAAGTTTCAGAGTTCAGCCCCCGCAAAAAAAAAAAAAGTTTCAGAGTTCAGTTATTGGCCTTTATGTAGAGCCACAGAAGCTGTTTTATCTGAATTATTATTCATAAAAATTGAAGTCGCTAGCTTTCTGATTTCATAAGATGATATTAGTTCTCACAATATAACATTATTTTGCCAAGTGAGAAAAAAGTTCAATAGTTACAAATACCTTCTGCACGGTCCTAGTTTTTTCTCTATACTTCTATTGTCAAGTTATTATTTGTGCTGGAAGCACTTGCTGCTAGCGGATTCATGGACTGACAAGTGACAATATCATGTGCAGGTATGGTTATTTGGCCTCCGGCGGTGGTGAGATGCTCGCGAGCAGGGCTGGTGGCGGCCACGACTACCTTGCAGCAGCGAGGTCTTTACGGGCCTGATTCGGGCCCGGCCGGGCCTATGCCTGGGCCTGGTGTGACCTTGCCGCCTTGTCCGGTCGGCAAACTGCCCTCGACGGTGGAGAAAGGTCTTCTCCAGGTGGTTGCGGCGCTGCTACCACCCAGCTCAATGGAGGGTCTGACCCCTCCGCCTCGATGGCCACGCGATGTGCTTCGTCTTGTGCCACGGGTTCGAGTTCAAGGAAGCCAGGGCAGCAGTCCTGGAAGGTGGGCTTCACGGATGGCTCTACGGCGAGCGTCGTGGCAGCGGTGGTGGTACCTCTCTTCGGTCATGTGGATGGCGTACGATGGGAGGCCTTGGGGTTGGTGTCGCTTCGGCTTTAGCAGCCCCCTCGTCGTGTGTCGAAGGTCTCTCTCGGGGATAGCGGGCGCGAGCGGTCGCCGGGGAGTGGCTCGAAGGTTTTTCCGGGCTAAAGCTTAGTGCTTCGGCACCAAAGGCGGCGATGCCTGCAGGGTACCGTTACTCTCTTGGGGCGCCGTTGTGGCTACCTTCTCCGCTAGGGCTCCGGGTGAAAACCCTTGACCTTCGGTCTCGGCGGCGGCGGCGCGGTGCGTCGTTACCCTCTTGGGGGCGTTGTCGTGGAGCCCCGGTTCACCCCGGTCTCGGCTCGTTGTCCCTGGTGGCAAGTGTTGGCCTTTCGCTTTTTTTCATGTTTTTATCTTGATCTGCTTTGTAAGGGGACTCCCCATCACTTTGTATCCTGTTCGGCCGAGTAGCTATATGAATATAGCGGGACGAAAGGCTATTTCGAGGAGGTATGGTTATTTGACAAACACGAAAGTCAAAATTTTGATGGTCACGACTGAACTTGATGTGAAAGATGCAGATGCCCGAAATGTAAGCTCTTAAACTGTTTATTACTATTTTTAATAGAATTGCAAGATAAGTATGTCCAGTATATATATATATCTCTTTTTTCATCAAGTAGGAAAGTGCAAGTAGTGTGACATTTGATTAGAATGCTGCTGTTCTGTTTCTTGACCGCTCTGATGAGTTTGTTGTTCATGCTAAGTCATACCCTTGGAACGTGGAAAGAGACAGTTTCGAACTTGTGAATAAGTCTGAACCACAAGATCCCGATACTATGTGCTTTTAACAATGACAGCCTTAAACACTGAAGTCTTTCTTGACGTGCAAATTATGTGTACGTAGCTCATGCTAGCTTTTGTATGCGCAGAATAGAGAACCTTGTCACAGTCAATCTTGGTATTCTTCTTGTCAGTTTTGCAGGAAGTTCCACGCGGCGTACGTAGACGCGGTCTCGAACCCCTTCAACGTCCCAGGGAAGAAGATCGCCTCGAGAAGCTTCGGCGCAAGAGTGAGCACCATCGACCATCGTGAAATCCTTCGGTTCAGGGACAGTCGGTTAAACCACCACCACTGCGTCCGAACCACCACCCGCAATCACTTGGTGTGCGCTTTCTCCCCCTTGACCAGAAATTTCTCTTCCGTTGTGTATCGTGTACCGTGTGTATTTTGGACAGAGTTGTAGCCTCATGCATGCTCGAGGGAGAATATATGGCTGTTATTGTTGATGAAAAAAATGTGGAGTACCTTTTTTTATCTTCAACTCAGTGCACCTGTTGGCCAGTCTTGGATGTGGCTTCCATTGTCTGGTTGTGTGTTCTGTCACTCCTGCCTCCTCATGTTTCCTCTTCTTCTTAGCTGCAGATTGCAATGGCTCCTTTTCAAAGCATGGATGAGCAGAGATGAGTTCTAGTGCAAGTTCAGTAGTGGCATGCACCTACTCCCAATATCCAGGACCTACTTGCTGCTCTTGTTTTCGTTGGACAAAATAAATGAATAAACGATATGTATATTTGCTAGTCTTGCTTAGACTTGACCTGATCTTGTTCAGGCAGCCAAAACAATCAATCTGAAAAACAGAACCAGACGTGCTCGGCATTATATATCTTTGGAAACATGATGCTCCGATCCGCGACCTTTGGGTTTAGATAGGGTTGACATAATTTTTTGCCTAAACCTACGACAATTAAATCTGATCCGAGGACCTCGGGTTATCTTCACATCCCCTTCACTTCAGAACTCGCAGAGTGGCAAGGTGACCAGGTGCTTTTCATACGGTCCGTGACCAACGTGAACCGTGGGTGGGGGTGGCTGGTAAACTGACGAGTGACGACCAAGGACCGATAGCATCCGAGTCGAGACTCCCTTTGCGTAGTGACCAATAATAACTAAAAGTGGAGCACCTCAGCGATCGCTGAGGGCTGCCACGCCATCGCAGGGCATACAGTGCCTCGATGAACAGTACCCGGCGATAAACAGTGACGCGAGTATTTCTTACTACTGATTTTCGATCCGCCGGTCCACGTTCGCTGCTCTCCCAACGCGTCGGCGCTGCGCGCACTGTTCATGAACAGTGTTTGCTTGCGCGTAACCAGTACCGACGACGAACCGTAACCGGTCTTTTGGGGTGGGGGGGGGGGGGGGGGGGGGCTAAAATTTCCCAACCATAGTCTCCGTAGTCTACGTCTACCTCTTAATTTTTTGGCTAAAATTTTCCAACCGTAGTCTATGCTACGTCTATCTCTCAGACAAGAACCCGACGAACAGTGTTTCCGCGTAAACAGTACCGGCGACGAATAGTAACAGGTCCTTTTTTTTGGGCTAAAATTTCCCAACCATAGTCTACGTCTACCTCTTAATTTTTTGGCTAAAATTTTCCAACCGTAGTCTATGTAGTCAGTATGGATGAACAGTGTCGGTGGCGAAAAGTACTGCTACGCCTGACAGGTCCTTTTTTTCCCTCTTAATTTCTTGGCTAAAAATTTCCAACCGTAGTCTATATAGTCTACATCTACCTCTTAACTTTTTGGCTTAAATTTTCCAACCATAGTTTATGTAGTCACGTCTACCTCTCAGACAAGAATTATATGGACGGTGATTTTTACCCGCATTTCAACGTCGGTCTTACCTATTTCCCTTTTTCTTGCCGACTATCGTTACCAGTGGTAGGTCATTGGCGGTCAGTAATTTTTCCACCATAATTTGCCCGCGGTAATTTAATTTTCTAAGATTTCTTTTCTATTCTTTGACAATACTTCTTGGCACATTCCCTCCGCTGTAATTTGTCATCGGTTGTTTTTTCCAATGAAACTCCTCGACGATAAGTGATTAACAGTTATTCTAAGATGATAATTTTTCAGCGCACTTCTATTCGAAAGCACCACAAAATTATTTCAAAAAACATTTGAAAAATATAGTGTCACCAACGCCGCGCCATCTTACCTAGTAATTAGTAATGATGCGACGGTTCACGGCCGACCCAGCTCCCGTTGTCCCGACACGCCGCCTGCCTAGGCGTCTCTATTAGAGCATCTCCACTCGGGATCCCTGTACGGGCTCCGGCACGGCTATTTTTTGGGCCTTATAGGAGGGCGTCGGCGCGAAATCAGAAATGGGGGCCGGCCGGCGCCCGTGCACCCCAAACAGGCTATTTTTTTATTTTCTGAATTATTTTAACACAAGCAATTAATTAAATTGGAACACAAATTCAACACAATTATTCAACAAGTTCAACATAGTACACAAATAAATTATGTTTAACACACCACATAAATTAAACAATTTTGAATCACAATGATCAACAAACTAGAGAGCTCCTTTTATGTTCCACAAATGCTCGATCAAATTATTTTGCAGCTGTTGATGAGTGTTGGAGTCTCGAAGTTCTTGACGCTTGGCCAGGAAAGAGGCAAAGGCAGTAGGCACCTAATGATCAGCATCTGCGAGAGGACCCTAGCGATAGTATGGTTGAGTGTCGAACACTAGGTTCTTCCACTCGCTCTCGATGATCATGTTGTTCAAGATGATACAAGCAGTCATGACCTCCCACATCTGATCCTTGGACCATGTAAGCGCAGGGTACCGAACAATGGCAAATCGAGCTTGCAACACACAAAATATCCTCTCCACATCTTTCCTGCAAGCCTCCTGGCACTGAGCAAACCAAACTTTCTTCCCTCCAGGCACTGCATTTGAAATTGTCTTGACAAATGTTGACCACTTTCGATAGATGTCATCAGCCAGATAGTAGCCCTTGTCATATTGGTGGCCATTGATCTCATAAGCCACAGGAGGAGAATTGCCTAAAACAAACTTGGCAAACACATCCGAGCACTAGAGCACGTTGATGTCATTGTGAGATCCTGCCATCCCGAAGAAAGCATGCCAAATCCAGAGATCCTTATCAGCCACTACCTCAAGAACCACACTGCATGCTCCTTTGTGGCCCTTGTACATACCCTGGTTTGCAAACAGACAATTCTTCCATGCCCAGTGCATACAGTCGATGCTTCCAAGCATCCCAGGGAACCCTCTGTCTGCATTCTGTGCCAGCAGACGTGCAGTGTCGCCTTCATTGTGTGTGTGTAGATATGTGTCGCCAAACACCGCCACAATTGCCCTGCAAAACCTATACATGCAATCAATGGCCGTGGACTCGGCCATGCACATGTAGTTGTCCTGTGTGTCTCCAGGCATTCCATATGCTAGCATCCGAAGGGCAACTGTGCATTTCTAGATAATGGAGAAGCCAAGCGTATCGATGACGTCCCTCTTCAGCTTGAAGAAGTCATCGAACTCCCTCAGCTTCTCGACGATCTTGAGGAAGAGCTTCCTGCTCATCCTGAAACGGCAGCAGAATGTGACATCGCCGTGCACTGGATCATCGACGAAGTAGTCTGCATACAACATGTAGTACCCTTCCATCCTCTGCCTCGGCTTGCTCTTGCGGCGTCCAAGCGCCGAGCCGCCACGGACCGGCTTGTCCTCCTCGATGATCATGGACATGGGGGCGAGGAGGATAGACATGTGCTCGTCGTCCCCGGCTGCCGCTGCATTCATTGCAGCGACCTCCTCATCCATCAGAGCGGCCATGACCTCCTCGTCGTCCGAGTCCATCGCCTTGGCAAATGATCGAACACTTTGTGTGCGGGGAGGAAGTCGGGTGGGAGCAGAGGTTCGCCGACTGGCGGTTGGACGCAAGGACAATGAAGGAAGAGGCGGCGTGGGTTTTTTGCGGTGGGGAGTGCTACCGGAGGCGGGTTCCCGACGGCGGGGTAGGGGTAGTCCAGGCGGCCGCAAGGGGGGTCGGGGGGGGGGGGGGGTCAAAAGGGTAAAGGACAGGTTTTCTGGTCGTTTGTCACCGACAAGGCTGGCCCACACCGTTTTCTCGACGCGCCGGCGCCCCCGCTCGCCTCCCTGTACATTGGGTTTCGCCTGGGACCGCCGGCTAAATAATTGGGCCGCACCGGCGGAAATTCTGAAATGAGGACCGCGGCTAGGCGCGTTTTTTGACGCCGGTGGCCCTGCCTTTGGGGGGCTTTGAGGACCTTGAGTGGAGATGCTCTTACCAGTACCGTTCACCGATGATGTCGATCATCCACTGCGCCCTCAACTTTTTACCAGCCGATCGAGAGCCTTTTTGGTTCTTATTTAGTAATTTGTTCCATAACATAGTGTTTTGATTTCGAATCCCACCGAGACCGAGCCAAATAGGTCATACAGTACAAGAGAAATTCCTAAGGCCTTGTTTACTTCTAATATATTTTAATCCCCTAGGGGATTGGGGATGGGAGGGGATTTGGTGAATCTCCCGTTTCACCCAATCCCCACATTTCCCATCATTTCCTCACATTTTCCCTCGCTTCCCAATCCCTGGCATGTTTACTTTGAATTCTGGGGATTAGAGGGGATGGGAGAGAAATGAGGTCAGCTGATAAAAAGAATGACTTTACACCTACAACATGTTAATTGACAAGTCACTCAAGTAAAAGTCGAATCTTTGCAAGGAGCGTTAACATCTCTTCATAGACCTCATCAAGTTTAAATACATGCTCGACAGACCGAAGCTCAAACAACTGCCTCATTATTTCCACAATAATATTTTGGTTGAGAATAATTTTTGCATGCCCATTCGAAATATAGTTGATGCGATCATTTTCTTGTCCAGCTCTGTCGGATGCTTTCATCGACACCCTATTATATCATCGAAAAAAGAGTGTTAATCACATATGAAGCAGAGCAAAATAGGACAATCGACACAAGTATTGCCGGTAGTTTGCTCCATGTCTAGTCATAAGGTTGCGAATGAACTCGGGAGCACGGCATGTTCAACATAAAACTGACATTTGGAACATTTAGCACAAAACTGGCATTTAGAACATTTAGCATAAAACTCTGGAGCATGGCATGTTCATGTCTAGTAGGTGGTACACACAAAAAGCTAGTGGTATTCTTTTCAAATCAATAGAGAAAAATAAATAAATAACACCTAGGCTGCAATTTGAAATGAATTTTACGAATTCATGATATATATCATCTACATATTCTCCATTCTATATCATCTACATATTAAGCACAAATTCAACTTCAATGCTAAATACCTGGAGCTAGCTATCTTACCCATCATTAGCTAATTATTATTACTAGCAAAATAAATGGTTCAGCACTAGCAAAATAAACAGGAAACAATCATATCTGCTAGCAGGTTACATAATAAAAATAGGGGAGAAAAATATATGCGAATAGAAATTGCTAGCGATTGCATACTAAAAGTAATAGGGGAGAATAGTATACGCTTTACCTCAAGGTAAACATTTATAGCATATCTCAAATAAATAGTTTGCGGTAACCAGATTTAGATTATAGAAGAAAAGGAAGATGTATCTAGTTCTCTAGAATTTAGATATCAGTCTCAATACACGATTTAGCACACGATTTCTTGGGCATGCAAACATGAAGCATGGAGCAGATATAGTTTTTCTTTCCATGTTATCTACATAGATACAGACTCAGCACAACATTTGAGCACATGATCTACTAATCAACTCACTTGACATCATGTTGGTTCTTTTGAACATTATTGCCTGAAGTAGCTGAACACTGCCGCCCGTGTGGTGTGGAACAAATCGAGCGTTCGGCATGGCTGGTATCCGTATGGGAAAATAGCGGCTGATCTATATATTGATTGCCTCATAAGGAGTGCTATACTCACCCAGGTGATTAGGAACCAACCAACCACAAATGCATCTGTTGGCATCAATTCAATTCACTAGTAGTATCTGTAATTCTACCAAATGTTCAGATAGTAGTAGTCTAATAGAAACATGCTTAACCCGTGAGTTTTCAGTGAAATGACAGACTGCGCCATGTTAATTGGTAATAGTGGCAAACCTAAGCAAAAGGACAGTGTTACTGGTCTCCTGTCGTATTAACAGCACGACCTATATTTGAATCTTTACCATTTGAGATTCTTCACCAACTGAGTTTATTCAATAACTTCCACAATGATATGTTGCACTAGCTGTATCCTCTAAATTGTCAGTCCAAGTTAATACCCCAAAGAAATGCTAGGAATAGCAATTCAAATTGTACCAACTGTGACCAAACTGCTTGATCATGAATACACCTTGTTTCACTAGGGAGAGGTAATGTAAGAGAATGCTGCAGATTTAGCATTGCCACTGCTGGGGTCTTTTCAGTCAATACAGTTGATAGGTGAAACTCATTCTAAAAAGTGACTACAACTTACGGAAGGAGTAGGTTCTGCGAGGCATAAATTTGACACTTTGACTACATCACACCTGATGATATGTTCAAAGATTATCCTAGTTTAAAACTGAACATATTGACTGTACTTTCTTAGCCTCTAAAGTCTTAAAGAAATTAACATGAATCGATTAATCTTGAGTTTCAAATTAGCCATAAGATCCAAAGCACAAAACCAGCTAGTGGGGTAGTATAATATGAGAACATATTTTTATGCATGCCTATGGATGGAAGAGAACTAGTGGATAGCAACAACATAGAGTAGACGGTAGTAAGAACATAGAATCGAAGGAATTTAAGTTTTACCTCAAGGTAACTCTTGCAGTTCACCCCGTAGCCACATGATAGCTGACTCCTCATCTTGAGAAGCCCAAGTAAGAAATGTCTCTCGGTTTTCAGCAATTTTGAACACTTTTGAAGCCTTCACTCTCTCTTCACGTGAGAGTTCCTTCATATTTTGCACAGCAGAAATACATTTGGAGATGGTGAAAACATTTGACTCGGCCTTTTTCTTCCTCAGCCTGCTTCTCTTTCATCTTCACATATCTATCAACCACTTCTACCATTGCATCGCTCTTGTTAGGCTTCTTTATCTCATTTGTTGGCTTTTTCTTTGGTACACTGGCAACCTTCTTTTGAACATGCTGCTCAGTATTCACCTTTTCAGCAGCATCCACTAGATTCAACAAAGATACACTTATAAGATTTGTTAAATCATGTATATTTTGTTACTCTTAATTGAACGCGATGTGTTGTGCAAGCCAAGTTTACCATCAATGATTGGATTCACCTCATCTCCCCTTTGAGTAGTCCCCCCTCCATCTATAATATGTAGCTCATCATCATCATTTCCATCCGCACTTTGTACATCTTCATATTCTTCACCAATTTGTGATGTTTTAGAGATTGATGTGAAGTTGTACCTACCCTCCGCAATTTGCCCTGAAAAAACAGTATAATTATGCAAACAAGTAATACTATTATGTATCTGATTTAGTGGTAACAATGAACATAAGCCGAGTTACCATCATATAGATCTCCAAGCGTATCAAATAGAGGAAAATCATATTTCTTGAATTTCCTGATTTTGGGGAAGGACTGCAATCAAATATGAGAGAAAAATGAGTGCCAACTTGGTATATAAATCCAGGCAATGTATAAGAATGGAAAAAACTTACAATTAGTAAGTTATCCCAGAGCGCATCATCAGCTACTATTCTGCAGCTTTTCTCACACCACCCGACACCGCTTTGCTTGCGGGCTTCCTTCAGCATACAATACTGTCTCTTGAGTTCCTTCTCTTGGTCTTGTAACTGCAACTTTGTGAAATTCACGTGCTTGTTTCGATCTTTGAATATTTTCGTCATTAGATTCCATGTGTCCCCACTCCATCCATTCTGAGCTCTATGGTAGTCATTGTTGTGTTCATGTAGTATGTCAACTAGAGATTTCTGAAGTCCCATATTCCATTGATCTCTTGGTTTCGATCCTATAGAAGATAATGAAGTTAAATTTGGAAAAAATACATTCTAGTAAAGGAAATCTGCACACAAGCTAATCAAGTTACCTTTGGGAGATCTCCTTTTCTGATTGTTTGATGGTATTTTTTTCACGCCAAGTGCAGCCTTTTGCAAGTTGAACTTCGGAGAACCTTTTGGATGCATATCTGGTTTGAAAAGAAAACATACACACATTCCATTCAAACAAGCAGAAAATTATCCAACATCCACACATTCCATTCAAATATGAAACATAAACTTGTTCCACTATGACATGAAGAATATTATCCAACATACACTTATTCCATTCAAACTAAAGAAAAATTTAAATTTCACTATTACATGACAAAGAGCTAGTTATGCTGGAAATCATTCCACATTTGCATGGCTATTTGGTCTCTTAAAGCATTGCCGGTGTGGTTGTTTCCTTGGTGGTTATCATCACCATTGGGCAAATCAACATAGTTAGCTGGAGGTATAATGTCTTCTTGATGTTCAAGCCACTCCTCATCACCATGTTGCATTCTAATGATATTATGCAGAATTACAGTAGTTGCGACTATCTTCACTTGGTTTCGCATTGGGTGGAATGTTGCGACATGTAGAATAGGGAATCGCTTCTTAAGTATTCTAGTAGCCTTTCTATATGATTCCGCAGCACATCATGACGGTGATTGAAGAGCTCCATATAATTTTGTGGGCGATGGCGGCCATGGACAAATTCTTTTAGATGATACCGCGCACCACGGTATGGGGCAAGGAAGAATTCTGTATTTGCATAACCTCCATCAACAAGGTAAAATTTTCCATTGGGTACTTTAAAACCATTGTTCAAGGCAGACCGAAGGACTTTACCATCTGTAGCAGATCCTTCCCAACCACAAGATATGTAGGTGACGTTTAGGTTGAAATCACATGCAATCATCACATTATGGCTAAGGGTTCCCTTTCTATTGCGAAAAGGAGCAGCAAGGTGGGGTGATACACTAACAGGAACATGTGATCAATCAATTGCTCCTATACAGTTCTGCAAAGAAATAGATGAATGGAAAGGGAAGATGAGATTCAATTTTTGACATATTAATAGTTGAGCGGTAAGGAGTCAAAAGAAGAACCTTAAAATATGGGTAGAATCGATCATCGCTAGCAATTTTTGGATGTGGTTGGTCAATGATGGGAGGCTTCAGAAATCGCCTACATAGGACAGGGATGATGTTGAAGAATTCTTTTATGCACTTGTGGAAGGTGCGGTTGTTGTGCTGGAACTCCAATTGCAAATCTTGAAATGAGGCATTGTGTGACAGCATGTATAGAAAAATAACAAGCTTTTCCTCAACCTTAATCCTTTTGTCATTTAACAACCTTTCTCTTCTAAGGTAGGATGCTAAGGATCTGAAAATGTGTGCTTCCATCCTATAGGCTACCCGGCAGTTTTTCACATGTCCCTTAAGAATTCCTTCGACACATGCCTTGCCGTATAAGACAGAGCTATGCCGCTGCCTTCTCTCCATTTATCCTCTACTACCCATTTGGTGGAAGTGCAATATTGGTAATAGTAAAAACATAAACTCCTAGTCCTCTTCCTAATACGAGCTACCCTTTGTGGATCCATTTAGCACTAAAATAATAACAATTGAGACAAACAATAATATTTCAAGGGCTAGCAAATATGATTCATAACAAGTAGAAGTAGTAAATATAATTCATATCGAAGGTTGATGTGCTCACAGGATCCCAAGAAGGTGGTGGTTCGTCCACTCCTACTATAGTCCAAGGGGTAGGTATCTATCAAAAACATCAAATAATCGTGAATGGCATAAAGTGTAAAGTTTCAGCTAGAAAGAATTAATAGTGTGCTAAGAACGCAAGCAATCATACATAGAAGTTTCATCTAGAAACAATATATTTCTTGATCAAGATTCAGACAAGGGAACAAATTAGAAGGGTACTGCCTCTTTTAGATGCAGAAATTGTGTACTAGTGAATCAAGAATATAGCTAGCAGCTTGTGCAAAACAACATGCTTTTCTTTGATATGACTACTTCTGAAAGCTGCAGTGTAATAGACAAGCAATCATGTTGAGCGAGCCAATGATACCTAAACTTCAAGTAAATCATACTTATCAATCTCGACTCAATCATCATACTCAACACTACTCTGTAGAAGAAGATGATACATAAGGTCTTGGACCAGGGCTTTAGGTGCTCGGCCTGTGCTTGCTGGGATGAGTACAATCAAGATTATTACAACAAAAACCATCAAGATTATTCAACAGGTCTTCACGTCTGCCAACCAGACTACAAGATCGATAGTATACGTCTTTTCCATTGATTATAGATATCAAGGCTGAAGCAAAATTTCCCCTGTACGGCAAATATGTTTACACTTTTGGATTGGAAACGATAACAGAATTTAATCTAAAAATCAATACGGGAGGGGGACGATACTATAGGGCATAGGAGGAGGCCTAGAGCGGGGAAATGGAGAAATCAAAGGCGGACGATGGGGTGGGAGCAGAGCTCTGTTATAGAAGGCGGCGGCCTTCCGGCTAAATCCATCTATCAGGCCGGTAGCTCTTTGGAGTACCGAAGCGTTGTTGCCAGACTAGAGTACCGGCGAACGGAGGATGAGAGGAGGCCACCGCCGCTCCAAAGAACCGGACCGGAGGGCGGTGGTGGATGCCGACGGCAGCCGAGAAACCCTAGGAGGGGAGGAGAGGGGAAGAGGGATGGGGGGAGGAGGTACTCATCGGAGAGAAGTCGGAGGAGGTGGCCGTCGGCAGCATCGCCAGATCGACGCCCACGCCGTCGCCTCCGTCCGCTCTGTCTCCTCTGTTCCTCTCGCTGCGCTTCCTTTCCTCTAAGATACACGAGGTAGGTCTCGCGTGCTAGAATACACGAGCTAGTTCAGGCCCTGGGGTGGAAGTTTCGGGATGAGCCGAGATGCAGATCACAAATACCAGGGAAGTAAACAGGACGTCCGGGATTTTTGGGGATCGTGGGATGGGCCGGGAAATTACCTTCCGAAACCTGCAAATACCCCAGAAGTAAACAAGGCCTAAGAAGTAGAATTCTCCGGAATTCCAAAAAATTATATTTGAGCCAGAGGAGAACATGCGTGCTATAAATTATTTAGCTGCTTATTACATTCTCTGTTCCAAACTTCCAATCCAAACTATGCCGAGGGAAAAAACAACTAACTAGTCTTTCTTTCGAAACCGACAGTATAATAATGTAACTACCTCGGTGGATTACGCTCTTAGTTAATGCCTGGATGAACGAAAGTGGTTAAAATAGTACGGCGGGGCCCAGGGCCACTCACGGTAGACCTTTCGGCCGTCCTAACCACTTTCAAACAACGGGACAAGAACGAGCGGCGTAATCGGCAGGCGAAGGGATCAACTACATACACAAGTGAGTATGTATGCAAGCCACATACAACAGTCCTCAGAGCCATTCCATCTAAAAGAAATAGAAATATTGCAACGCCATACGGCAAGATCCAAATGTCCTAGATAGTTATAATAGTTTAGGATAGCTCCTCATACATCACACATCAGAGTATCAGGCGGAAGCGGAAAATAAGATCCGAGTACGGATAAGAAACAAATTGGCATAAGATGCCCCATAAATAAACACATCCCGCCCACAGATCACACGGATCCCCGTTCCCGGAATCTCTACACCGAATGATCGTTGCCAACATCATCTGACTCTTCCACCCAGTAGCCATCTTGCGGGTACACCTGTTCATCTGAATCAAACAATTTATCGTGTGAGACCCTAGGGGTACTCAGCAAGTCTTAATGCCACTAAAGGGGACACAACCTGGGGTGACGCAATTGCAGCAAAAGATAATACCTAACAATTCTATAGAGACTCGCTAACCTTCCGCCTAACCAATGATAGACGGAAGTCCGTGAATTAAGATCAACAGTTATAACAGTATAATTAACAGATCCATCCTCCTCCTCGCTTACCAACGAGGAAGCGGACGAACATCCCCCATCATCCGTTGGCAGTTTTATTAACCATTCCATGAGTGTTGCACTATTTACTAGTCAAGTACTTAGTCAATTTAAAAGCGGTACTTTAGTTATACTTGTCTATGATCGAGAAACTGTGCTCCAAGTCGTCCATAACCGCGGACACGGCTTTCAGAAAGATTTACCCTGCAGGGGTGCACGAATAGCAACACACACTCGATCAACCTCGGAAAAACCAAATCAAAACCCAACGAGGCATTCACGACAAAGCAATCACAGGATTCAGAAATGTTTCAGGGGGCCACCCCATTAAGCTACCCGCAACAAAGTTGGCCGGCTCCGAGACGGACCCAAGGTTTGTGTCAATGGCTGTAAACGACTGGGAACCCGAAATTGTGACTGGGCTTGTCGATACCGCGAAAACATTCCACGATCCAAAACAGTACAGGTGCTCCTCGCACAATCTTAAATAAAGCAGTAACATGGCATAAGTACAGGATAGTAATAAAGCCCCAAACTACTTGTGGCCCCAAGAAATAAGAATGAATCAAGCTCTGGCTCAGGGGGGTCCATAAGGCCTCCCAGATGTGGATAGTGCGAATAGTCAAGGAACAGGAATCAAGTACTCGGGGTCCTACGGGACACAAGTGAGCATGAAAAACCAAATAGCAGATATTGCTCACCGGTGCCTCTTTCATTAGTTATCCCATTACTACTCAGGTTATGTTGTTTAGGTACCTCATTATCCATCAGACACTCACATACCCTACTCATGCTTTTCTACGACTCGCATGACTTAAACAACTCATGTAGTAATGGCTCATGGGACCGGGACAGGCTTAGTGTGGTTTAAAAATAAAGGCTATGCAGTACTTGGGATTCAATTTAATGCAATCGCGACTCAATGATGCAAGAATAAGATAGAGGCAATAGGTACTGTATGTATGCAAGCATGTGGTAGTGCTTGCCTGGCAGCTCAGTTGAAGCGAGAGATGTATCTGGGTAATACTCCTGGGATTCCTGGTAATTCTCCTGCGGGGCGTCTATTTGAAGAAGAACCAAACAAACAAGGGCCAACATAAATAAAGTGCACAAGCATATGAATTAAAATGCGACAAGCAAACTAGCATGCCATGATGAATGATGCACAATTTGCATGGCATTTAAGTAGCATGGCAAAGGTGAGGTGTGGATACAAGAAATAAGGCACCTTATTATTTATTTGCCCAAGTTTTATTGTCATAAACGGTTCAGATTTTAAATGACAACATGATGCATGCTTCAATTCTGAACAAGGATTGCACAAATAGAACGGGCTCATCGCGCTGATCGATTTAGACATATTATTTGTCAAATTTGGAGTTATAAAACAAAAGTTATTAATTAAATAAGGAAAAGGGCATTTTATTGTAATTTTAATCATCTCGAAAATTAAAATGTTCAAAATATATTTTGAAGGGCATATTTGAATTCCTCACATTTTTCTGATTCCAAAACATATATTACAAGTATTATTTGGATTTGTATTTGAAAAATTATTTGAATCTGAAAAGAATTTGAATTTAAATTAATTTGGAAAAGATTTGATTAAAAACAGACACAGGCAAAACTTTTTATACCCAGGCAAACTCAGACACAGGCACTGACGGGTGGGGCTTCGCTGACTGGGCCACACGCGCGCGAAAACGCGTTTTGCACGCGGGTCTGGCTTACCCACAGCGGCTGACAGGCGGGCCAGCGGCAGAAGGGGCCACGTGCTAGTGGGAAAGGCCCCAGCGGCTGACTGGTGGGGCACCAGCTGGACCGCGGGTTGCGGCCAGGAAAGCTGGGGGGGGGGGTTTCTGCTAAACTGCGGGCGTGGCTGACTGGTGGGGCTGAGAGGAGCACGGGTTGAGGAAAATAAAAAGGTGGGGGGCTTTTTAGAAAATGACAACGGGCCCGGTACTATTTATCGTCTTCGCGCGTCTGACGCGAGTCTGGCGCACGGCGCGGGGCGGGGGATCGATCCGGGGACGCGGGGGAGCGCGCTGAGGGTGCGAGCCGGTGCGGTAGGGCTAGGGGAGCTGACTGGGAGGTGGGCGCGGGCTAGATAGGGCTTGCGTGGCGCGGGAGAGCGGCTGATGCTGGCGAGCTCTGGCGCGCGGAGGCTGCTCAACAAAACGCACGGCGAGGCTAGACCACGACGAAGAAGAGGAGGTTGTCCGGGAGAGGGAGGGGCTCACCGCGGTTTGCCTGGCGGTGTTGGATCGATCGGGGAGGCTCTGGAGCGGCGAGGACGCAGACGCACCAGCGGGCTAGGGTTTCGGAGAGCGGCGAGGCGCGGGGTTGCTGGGAAGCTTCTCCGTCCACGTCGGTGGGCACGGGGCGTCGCAGGGGGGCGTGCTCGATCTTCTCCGCCACTTCACGGTCGCGCTGCTCGGCTGGTTCGTCGGGGCGGGTTGGTACCTGGCGGCGAACGGCGGCAGGTGGTGGACGTTGGGGAGGAAGAAGGAGGAGAGGAGGGCGTCTCGGGGTGGATCTGGGCGAGCCCTGAGAGGTGTGCGGGAGGAGAAAAAGTAGGGAGAGAAGGAGGAGGGCAGCTGGGGCACGGCAGAGAAAAGGGGCTAGGGCTTTGCCCTTTTTCTCCCTCGAGCACGTGCTCGGCCGGCTGGGCTTGTCCAGGGGATGGGCAGCGTGGGGAGGGGGCTGCAGGTGGGGCTCTGGCCGGAGAGAGGGACAGGCAGGTGGGGTAGCTCGGCTAGGTGGAGAAAGAAAGAGAGGGGAGGGGTAGCTCGGCTAGGCTTAGACATGGCTAGGGTTAGGGCATGGCTAGGCTAGGGTGGCTGGGTGTGGGCCAGGGAGAGGTGGCCAGGTGGTGCCCAGCAGGTTAGAGAGAGAGGGAGAGAGAGTGGAATAGGTTAGGGTTTAGGAGAGAATTAGAGAGAGAGAGAGGAAAAATCTAGGTTAGGTTTATTTAGATATTTAGTTTTTAATTTTTGATTATGAGACCAAAACAAGAAGATCCAAGGGGCTTGAGCTTGCATGATCTAATGTGGAAGAGAGACAAGAAAGAAAGAAAGAAAGAAAGAGGAAGAAAAGAATTAGGTGGAAAAGATCACACATGGCTCATGCATGTAGATAAATAGAAAATAAAAGAAAAGAATGTGGTAAGATCATCCCAAGTGGAACATGGTGAGTGCTAGAATTGACATGAGGTGGATAAAAAGAATTACAAGAAAAGAAAAAGAAAAGAATTGTGGAATAGGCCTCATGTGGTTCATGCATGAGAGAAAAATAAAATAAAAGAAATAGATATAGATGAGGATTTGGAATGGTGGAAGGAAAAGAGATGACCCATGAAGTAAAGATCCACTTAAAATAAAGGAAAAACCAAAGGAGCAAAAAGGTGGTGGAGAAATGTGCATGGCCCATGCAAAAATAATAATGCCATGATTTATTATGTGAAAACAACAATAATATGATGGCATTAATCTTATGCATTTCCAAGAAGTGGTAAATAAGCCAAGCAAAGAATTTCGGAAGATTGATCCACCCCAAACCACATGAGCTAGGATATAATGTCAAAAGAAAAAGAATTACAAGCTCATAGCTAATGGGATGGTGGGATTATAAAGTGGTGAGAGAGAAAGGTGGTCTAATGGAAATAAAAGATATGCCCCCAACTCAACTTGGGCATTTGAACAATATATCAATAGCCAAATACAATATCAAGAGGCAAATACAATTAATAATGCATGTGAGAGAAGAACCAAAAGAAAAGGAGTTTTATATGATGCTCAAATGCAAGGTGGCATGATGACATGAGCATGATATCATTATGATGCAACAATAATATATATAAAGTAGCCAATATCTTACTAGGACAAGTAGCATTACAATTGTTAGACAATTGGGATGCTACAACTCTCCCCCACTAAACAGGAATCTCGCCCCCGAGATTCTAGGAAGAAGAAGAAGACTCAAAGAGGGCAGGATACTTAGCACGGAGCTCATCTTCACGTTCCCAGGTGGCTTCATCAACGGAATGGTGCGACCACTGCACCTTACAGAACTTGATGGACTTGTTGCGAGTCCTTCTTTCTGCGACTTCGAGAATTTTTGTGGGGTGTTCTTGATAAGAAAGGTCTTCTTGGAGATTGATGAGTTCATGGTCCACGGTCCTGCCGGGATCCTTGAAGCACTTCTTGAGTTGAGAGATGTGGAAAACATCATGGACTTTGAGTTGTTCAGGGAGTTCAAGAGCATAAGCAACTTCTCCTCTTCTTCCACTAATTTTGAAGGGACCGATGTATCTAGGAGCTAGCTTTCCTTTGATACCAAAGCGGTGCGTACCTCTCATGGGAGTGACACGAAGGTAAACGAGATCACCAGGGACATACTCCATGTCCGTGTGCTTTCTGTCATAATTGCTCTTCTGGCGACTTTGAGCAATCTTCAGGTTTTCAAGAATGATGTGAACTTTCTCTTCCGCTTGAGTTACAATGTCGGGGCCAAACAATATTCTTTCACCTGCACCTGACCAACCAATCGGAGTTCTGCATTTGCGACCATAGAGAGCCTCAAATGGTGCCATCTTTAGACTTTTCTGGAAACTGTTGTTGTAAGAGAATTCAGCATAAGGAAGACATTCTTCCCACTTCATGCCGAAAGAGATAACGCAAGCACGGAGCATATCTTCCAGGATCTGATTGATCCTTTCAACTTGTCCTTGCGACTAAGGGTGGTAAGCTGTGCTGAAGTTTAGTTTTGTTCCCAAAGCATTTTGGAAACTTCCCCAGAACTTGGAAGTGAAGATGCTTCCACGGTCTGAACTGATCTCAAGAGGAACTCCATACAGAGAGACAATTCTGTTTATGTAGAGCTCAGCCAACTGAATTGCAGAGATTGTTTCCTTGACTGGAAAGAAGTGAGCTACTTTGGAAAGCCTGTCAATGACAACAAAGATGGCATTGTTGCCTTTCTGCGACCTTGGAAAATCAGTGATGAAGTCCATCTCTACTTTCTCCCATTTCCATTCCGGAGGCTTCAATGGCTGTAGAAGACCGGAAGGTTTCTGATGGACAGCTTTAACTCTGCGACAAACATCACACTCTGAGACATACTTGGCACAATATCGTTTCAAACCAGGCCACCAATATTGTGTTTTCAAGTCCATGTACATCTTAGTGCTGCCAGGGTGAATAGAAAGAACAGAATCATGCGCCTCCTTGAGAACTTGCTCTCTTAAACCCGGGTAGTTCGGAACAAACATCCGGTGTTGAAAGAAGAGAGTGCCTTGGTCATCAACGTGGAAAGACTCATACTTCGGAAGTTGAATGTTGGAGATGATCTTTTTAGTGTAAGGATCCCCAAGCTGAATGGAACGGACCTTTTCTTCCAAGAGGGGTGTTGCTAGAAGGTTCAGAAGATAACCTTGATCCACAATTTCAAGGTTGAGATTGCGGAATTCCTCGCACAAGAGAGGTTGTTGTTCTTCCATCATGAGGTTGTTGACATAAGCTTTTCGGCTGAGAGCATCTGCCATGACATTGGCTTTGCCCGGGGTGTAGTTGATGGTCAAATCGAAATCATTGATTGTTTCAATCCACCTCCTCTGACAAAGGTTGAGATCAGGCTGTGTGAAGATATACTTCAGACTCTTGTGATCAGAAAAGATCTCACAACGGTTGCCCAACAAGTAATGCCTCCATACTTTCAAAGCAAAGACAACTGCTGCGAGCTCAAGGTCATGTGCAGGATAGTTGATCTCATGCGTCTTCAACTGACGAGATGCGTAAGCAACAACTTGCTTTTCTTGCATAAGGACCACACCCAATCCTTGCAATGAAGCATCACAGAAAATCTGGAAAGGCTTTGATGTATCTGGAGGAACCAAGACTGGTGTGGAAGTGAGCTTCTCTTTGAGTGTTTCAAAGCTTGCTTGACATGCAGGAGTCCAAAGATATTTCTTGCCTTTCTTGAGGAGATCGGTAAGAGGCTTCGCAATCTTTGAGAAGTTTTGAACGAAGCAACGACAGTAACTGGCCAAACCAAGGAAACTCCGGACTTCTTTGACATTTATGGGTGGAAGCCAGTCCATAATTGTCTTAATAGTTTCTGGGTTGACGGCAATGCCCTTGGCAGAGATGACGTGACCAAGGTAGGTGACTTGAGGCAGCCAGAATTCACACTTGGAGAACTTTGCATACAGGCGGTTCTCACGAAGCTTGTTTAGGACACAACGAAGGTGTTCTTCATGTTCTTCTTTTGACTTAGAATAGACTAGAATGTCATCCAGATAGACCACAACGAACTTATCAAGATACTCCATGAAAACCGAGTTCATAAGCCTCGAGAAGGTGGTAGGTGCATTGGTGAGACCGAAAGACATGACCGTGTACTCATACAGGCCATAGCGGGTGGTGAAAGCTGTTTTGGGAACATCTTCCTTGCGAATCTTGATTTGATGATAACCACTTCTCAAATCAAGCTTAGAGAATACCACAGCTCCAGCTAGCTGATCGAAGAGATCATTAATCCGCGGAAGGGGATATTTATTCTTGATTGTTTTAGCATTGAGTGCCCGATAGTCAACACAAAGTCTATCAGTCTTGTACCGCTTCTTCACAAAGATGGTAGGACTACCCCAAGAAGAAGTACTGTGCTGAATGAAACCCAACTTCTCTTGTTCATCCAACTGACGCTTAAGTTCAGCCAACTCAGCAGGACCCATTTTATAAGGCCGCTTGGAGATAGGAGCGGTACCAGGTTCAAGTTCAATGACAAACTCAACCTCACGATCCGGAGGCATACCTGGCAACTCTTCAGGAAAGGCATCTGGAAACTCACAAACTACAGGAACACTCTGAATACCTTCCATAGCATCATCATTCAAAGCCGCCAAAGAATAAAGCTGAATTGCAGGAGTCAGACTTGGAGAATAGACTATATGGCCTTCAGGAATTTTCAGAGAAACCGAACGTTCAGCACAATCAATCACAGCTGCATTTGCTGTCAACCAATCCATGCCCAAGATAACATCAATATCAGAATTGCCCAGAACAATTAAGGAAGCCGGAAAAGAAGAACCACCAATCTCAATTTGATTGCCATGGCTGATCTTAGTAGATAACAATCTTGCCCCGGGAGAAAGAACCATTAACTTTTTATCCAGCTGGTCTATAACAAGCTCATGCTCATTTGCAAATTTGTGAGAAACGAAAGAATGTGAAGCACCAGAATCAAACAAAACTCGTGCAGGAACTGAGTTAACAGGAAGCATACCCATGACAACTCCAGGTGCATGCTCAGCTTGAGCGACGTTGACACAGTCGGCACGAGCAACTGTAGATCCCGGCTTAGTGTTGATGTTGAGATCCCGAGGTGGAGGTGCACGAATCATAGGAGCACTTGCTGCAGGTCTTGGAGGTGGTGGTGGAAGAGCTTTGTTGTTCATTGGACAATTCCAGTGCTGATGCCCAGTGTTTCCACAAGTATAGCAAGCACCAGGTGGACGTGGAGCAACGTAGCCAGGGACTCCGCCAGGCGCTCCAGGGTAGTTGTGGTTGTAGCCCCTGGGAGCCGCAGTGAAGGAGTTTGGTGGCCTTGGTGCGTAGCTTGAAGGTCTTGGTGGAGCAGGGAGCGACGGTGGGGTGTTAGGAACCCAGACACGACGCTTAGAAGGAGCTGTCATAGCAGAAGAGCTTGCTGTATCACGGCTGTGTTTCTTTGACTCCTCAAACACTTGCCTACTTGCTTCTTCCTGCAGAGCTGTGTGCTGAAGTTCCAGGAAAGATGCTGGCCTTGCATGAGTGATTGCATATTTGATGGAAGCATTGAGGCCTTGCCGAAACCTCTTTTGCTTCTTCTTGTCATCAGAGATCTCATCGCCACCATAACGAGAAAGATTCATGAAGTTTCTGATGTAGGTGTTGACATTGTCAGTGCCCTGCTTGAGGTTGAGAAACACTTCCTTCATCCTTTCCATGACAATTTCTGACAGATATTGCTCTTTGAAAACAGCAGTGAACCGCTCCCAAGTAGGGTGAAAACCAGAGAGATCTGCCTTGAGGTAATTTTCCCACCAGAGAGCTGCATCTCCCTTCAGAAGGTGAGTAGCACACTTGACCCATTCTTGCTCAGGAACATCCGCAGTCATCAGCAACCTTGACACTTCACGAAGCCAATCATCCGCATCAAGTGGCTGATCAGACACCTCAAATTGGCGTGGGTTGAACTTGAGAAAACTCTTGATGTCTCCTCGCTTGGGAGGTGGAGGTAGCGGAGCAAACTCATTCCTCCTCACGCTTTCCTCGAAGCGCTGCTGGTTTTGCTGCATAGTGCCCAAAGCATTTGCGATACTTGCCAAAGCAGCCCCGAGTTCAGGTGGTATATCCTCCTCAGAACGGCGTGGTGGTGCCATCCTGTGATTGATATAAAACACAAGTCAGTACTATAATGGAGAATGATAATAATCCAAAATAGTACCAAAATGGAATTAATCAAGATTAAAGAATGCAATTCACTGAGATGATATTAAAATATCAACAAAGTTCAAGGCAATTAGAAGATTTTAAGCATAACGCACACGACTGAACAAGGAGTGTGCTATACAAACTAACAAAGAAAAATTTTCCGCAAATTTCGGCATTAAAATACCACTATATGCGCAAAACCACTTAACGAATCAAGATTAGTACTCTACTAGTTCAATATACAAAAGCAAATGATAAAAGTAGTGGTATGGTCGCGACTCCATCCTGCACTCAAATCATTACTCTGCACATGAATCAGTAAAACACATATCCCAACAACTTCTTCTTAAGATGAACCTAAAGATTGGTAACTACGGAAAAGAACACCCCAACAAGATAACGTCGGATAACAAAGAGTAAGATAGATCGCATCGGTGTACAACGAATCAGAATAGATCGCGTCGGTTTACAAAGGACTATCGGTAGGGAATGTACCAACAGTTGATAACCAAAAGGCAGATAGTGATAACATTTGGATGCAATAGATAGACAAGGAATTCACACACACACACACACAAACACACAAACATAACCTATGGTACTACGGAACCCAGAACACGTGAATCCTAGTTTGAAGCTTAGAAGAGGATTGAAAACGTTACACTTCCTTACCAGAAAAGGGTGGGTGGGTGGGTAAGAAGAAAAATGGAAGCAGTCCTAATCTCACGTTTGTTTTTCCCTAGTATACATAACTACCAAAATATTTGCTAGACTGACAACGACCATTTTGGCTGAGACCCTGAAGGGCGGGATGGCTCTGATACCAATTGTAACTACCTCGGTGAATTACCCTCTTAGTTAATGCCTGGATGAACGAAAGTGGTTAAAATAGTACGGCGGGGCCCAGGGCCACTCACGGTAGACCTTTCGGCCGTCCTAACCACTTTCAAACAACGGGACAAGAACAAGCGGCGTAATCGGCAGGCGAAGGGATCAACTACATACACAAGTGAGTATGTATGCAAGCCACATACAATAGTCCTCAGAGCCATTCCATCTAAAAGAAATAGAAATATTGCAACGCCATACGGCAAGATCCAAATGTCCTAGATAGATATAATAATTTAGGATAGCTCCTCATACATCACACATCAGAGTATCAGGCGGAAGCGGAAAACAAGATCCAAGTACGGATAAGAAGCAAATTGGCATAAGATGCCCCATAAATAAACACATCCCGCCCACAGATCACACGGATCCCCGTTCCCGGAATCTCTACACCGAATGATCGTTGCCAACATCATCTGACTCTTCCACCCAGTAGCCATCTTGCGGGTACACCTGTTCATCTGAATCAAACAATTTATCGTGTGAGACCCTAGGGGTACTCAGCAAGTCTTAATGCCACTAAAGGGGACACAACCTGGGGTGACGCAATTGCAGCAAAAGATAATACCTAACAATTCTATAGAGACTCGCTAACCTTCCGCCTAACCAATGATAGACGGAAGTCCGTGAATTAAGATCAACAGTTATAACAGTATAATTAACAGATCCATCCTCCTCCTCGCTTACCAACGAGGAAGCGGACGAACATCCCCCATCATCCATTGGCAGTTTTATTAACCATTCCATGAGTGTTGCACTATTTACTAGTCAAGTACTTAGTCAATTTAAAAGCGGTACTTTAGTTATACTTGTCTATGATCGAGAAACTGTGCTCCAAGTCGTCCATAACCGCGGACACGGCTTTCAGAAAGATTTACCCTGCAGGGGTGCACGAATAGCAACACACACTCGATCAACCTCGGAAAAACCAAATCAAAACCCAACGAGGCATTCACGACAAAGCAATCACAGGATTTAGAAATGTTTCAGGGGGCCACCCCATTACGCTACCCGCAACAAAGTTGGCTGGCTCCGAGACGGACCCAAGGTTTGTGTCAATGGCTGTAAACGACTGGGAACCCGAAATTGTGACTGGGCTTGTCGATACCGCGAAAACATTCCACGATCCAAAATAGTACAGGTGCTCCTCGCACAATCTTAAATAAAGCAGTAACATGGCATAAGTACAGGAGAGTAATAAAGCCCCAAACTACTTGTGGCCCCAAGAAATAAGAATGAATCAAGCTCTGGCTCAGGGGGGTCCATAAGGCCTCCCGGATGTGGATAGTGCGAATAGTCAAGGAACAGGAATCAAGTACTCGGGGTCCTACGGGACACAAGTGAGCATGAAAAACCAAATAGCAGATATTGCTCACCGGTGCCTCTTTCATTAGTTATCCCATTACTACTCAGGTTATGTTGTTTAGGTACCTCACTATCCATCAGACACTCACATACCCTACTCATGCTTTTCTACGACTCACATGGCTCAAACAACTCCTGTAGTAATGGCTCATGGGACCGGGACAGGCTTAGTGTGGTTTAAAAATAAAGGCTATGCAGTACTTGGGATTCAATTTAATGCAATCGCGACTCAATGATGCAAGAATAAGATAGAGGCAATAGGTACTGTATGTATGCAAGCATGTGGTAGTGCTTGCCTGGCAGCTCAGTTGAAGCGAGAGATGTATCTGGGTAATACTCCTGGGATTCCTGGTAATTCTCCTGCGGGGCGTCTATTCGAAGAAGAACCAAACAAACAAGGGCCAACATAAATAAAGTGCACAAGCATATGAATTAAAATGCGACAAGAAAACTAGCATGCCATGATGAATGATGCACAATTTGCATGGCATTTAAGTAGCATGGCAAAGGTGAGGTGTGGATACAAGAAATAAGGATTTATTTGCCCAAATTTTATTGTCATAAACGGTTCAGATTTTAAATGACAACATGATGCATGCTTCAATTCAGAACAAGGATTACACAAATAGAACGGGCTCGTCGCGCTGATCGATTTAGACATATTATTTGTCAAATTTGGAGTTATAAAACAAAAGTTATTAATTAAATAAGGAAAAGGGCATTTTATTGTAATTTTAATCATCTCGAAAATTAAAATGTTCAAAATATATTTTGAAGGGCATATTTGAATTCCTCACATTTTTCTGATTCCAAAACATATATTACAAGTATTATTTGGATTTGTATTTGAAAAATTATTTGAATCTGAAAAGAATTTGAATTTAAATTAATTTGGAAAAGATTTGATTAAAAACAGACACAGGCAAAACTTTTTATACCCAGGCAAACTCAGACACAGGCACTGACGAGTGGGACTTCGCTGACTGGGCCACACGCGCGCGAAAACGCGTTTTGCACGCGGGTCTGGCTTACCCACAGCGGCGGAAGGGGTCACGTGCCAGTGGGAAAGGCCCCAGCGGCTGACTGGTGGGGCACCAGCTGGACCGCGGGTTGCGGCCAGGAAAGCTGGGGGGTTTTTCTGCTAAACTGTGGGCGTGGCTGACTGGTGGGGCTGAGAGGAGCGCGGGTTGAGGAAAATAAAAAGGTGGGGGGCTTTTTAGAAAATGACAACGGGCCCGGTACTGTTTATCATCTTTGCGCGTCTGACGCGAGTCTGGCGCACGGCGCGGGACGGGGGATCGATCCAGGGACGCGGTGGAGCGCGCTGAGGGTGCGAGCCGGTGCGGTAGGGCTAGGGGAGCTGACTGGGAGGTGGGCGCAGGCTAGATAGGGCTTGCGTGGCGCGGGAGAGCGGCTGATGCTGGCGAGCTCTGGCGCGCGGAGGCTGCTCGACAAAACGCACGGCGAGGCTAGACCACGACGAAGAAGAGGAGGTTGTCCGGGAGAGGGAGGGGCTCACCGCGGTTTGCCTGGCAGTGTTGGATCGGTCGGGGATGCTCTGGAGCGGCGAGGATGCAGACGCACCGGCGGGCTAGGGTTTCGGAGAGCGGCGAGGCGCGGGGTTGCTGGGAAGCTTCTCCGTCCACGTCGGCGGGCACGGGGCGTCGCAGGGGGGCGTGCTCGATCTTCTCCGCCACTTCACGGTCGCGCTGCTCGGCTGGTTCGTCGGGGCGGGTTGGTACCTGGCGGCGAACGGCGGCAGGTGGTGGACGTTGGGGAGGAAGAAGGAGGAGAGGAGGGCGTCTCGGGGTGGATCTGGGCGAGCCCTGAGAGGCGTGCGGGAGGAGAAAAAGGAGGGAGAGAAGGAGGAGGGCAGCTGGGGCACGGCAGAGAAAAGGGGCTAGGGCTTTGCCCTTTTTCTCCCTCGAGCACGTGCTCGGCCGGCTGGGCTTGTCCAGGGGATGGGCAGCGCGGGGAGGGGGCTGCAGGTGGGGCTCTGGCCGGAGAGAGGGACAGGCAGGTGGGGTAGCTCGGCTAGGTGGAGAAATAAAGAGAGGGGAGGGGTAGCTCGGCTAGGCTTAGACATGGCTAGGGTTAGGGCATGGCTAGGCTAGGGTGGCTGGGTGTGGGCCAGGGAGAGGTGGCCAGGTGGTGCCCAGCAGGTTAGAGAGAGAGAGGGAGAGAGAGTGGAATAGGTTAGGGTTTAGGAGAGAATTAGAGAGAGAGAGAGGAAAAAGCTAGGTTAGGTTTATTTAGATATTTAGATTTTAATTTTTGATTATGAGACCAAAACAAGAAGATCCAAGGGGCTTGAGCTTGCATGATCTAATGTGGAAGAGAGACAAGAAAGAAAGAAAGAAAGAGGAAGAAAAGAATTAGGTGGAAAAGATCACACATGGCTCATGCATGTAGATAAATAGAAAATAAAAGAAAAGAATGTGGTAAGATCATCCCAAGTGGAACATGGTGAGTGCTAGAATTGACATGAGGTGGAGAAAAAGAATTACAAGAAAAGAAAAAGAAAAGAATTGTGGAATAGGCCTCATGTGGTTCATGCATGAGAGAAAAATAAAATAAAAGAAATAGATATAGATGAGGATTTGGAATGGTGGAAGGAAAAGAGATGACCCATGAAGTAAAGATCCACTTAAAATAAAGGAAAAACCAAAGGAGCAAAAAGGTGGTGGAGAAATGTGCATGGCCCATGCAAAAATAATAATGCCATGATTTATTATGTGAAAACAATAATATTATGATGGCATTAATCTTATGCATTTCCAAGAAGTGGTAAATAAGCCAAGCAAAGAATTTGGAAGATTGATCCACCCCAAACCACATGAGCTAGGATATAATGTCAAAAGAAAAAAATTACAAGCTCATAGTTAATGGGATGGTGGGATTATAAAGTGGTGAGAGAGAAAGGTGGTGTAATGGAAATAAAAGATATGCCCCCAACTCAACTTGGGCATTTGAACAATATATCAATAGCCAAATACAATATCAAGAGGCAAATACAATTAATAATGCATGTGAGAGAAGAACTAAAAGAAAAGGAGTTTTATATGATGCTCAAATGCAAGGTGGCATGATGACATGAGCATGATATCATTATGATGCAACAATAATATATATAAAGTAGCCAATATCTTAGTAGGACAAGTAGCATTACAATTGTTAGAAATTGGGATGCTACAAATAAGGTGAGATAAACAACACGACACGATATATCCATGTGGAATTGGCCTGACCGGATGGTGCAATCTCAGCTATATGGTCGTCTTTTTTTTAAGAAACACGGTAGAATCGTAGACGCTCACGACACGTACATTACACCCACCACCCCTGTGAGCACCTAAGAGAGACTGAGCAGAAAGATTGGGACTTGAGATTACTGAAATCATCACGGGCGTTTCGCTGTCGACGGTAACATCGTCTCCCACTGAACAAATATTCCGCCTTTTATACAACACACATTGTCAAACCAAGTGTTTGAACTCTGGTGGGCTAGGATACAACCACCATCATAGCCACCCAACCACATGTTGGTTTGTACATAACCATCTTTCAACCAGGAGAGACATGCTATGCTATTCACGCGAAGAACCATGCAAATTATTACTTTATTAGCATCTTCCCAACATGTCTCCACCTAACTACATATGAGTTATACCTATTGTTTTCGAGTTATTATTTTCGGGAATTAGAAAATGGCTTTTCCATAAACACCGTGGCTAGTGGCTATCATACCAAGGAGCACGAAAGCAGTATGAGAAGACCTTTGGGTTAGATCTATTTAGTATGGTGTAATAATATTTACTAATTAGCGATGAAAATAATAATATGATGTTAGATTTGATGAATTTGAACCCAAATATTGTATACCCACTTTTTGTTGGATATCCTCCTCATGTGGGCTGTTAGGAGATGACCTTAAAACCTTTCAGGCGGCCCAAACAGGTGTAAGTGCCCACCAACCTTTAGGGTTATGGCCAAGGATCACTTTGGACATTGCACATGAGGGAAGGGAGAGGATAAGTCTCCCATCCAACCACCACAAGGTGGAGTGAAGAACAGTCCAGGTTAGCCTCCATTGGAGAAGAAAACCAAGAGAGAAGTGAAAAGGAAGAAGTTGAAGGAAGAAACTAAATCAAGCACCGGGTTCTGCCAAAACATCTGGGGCGGATAATGCGAGTGGAATAGGGACGAATAATCTAGCCCTAGGAAAACATCCGGCCTAGTGCCAAAACATCCTCCCGCCTCACAGAGTGTTGCGCCTCTGGTCCTTAGTCGATTTGCTAGGGGTCAGATTATCCAGCCCTAGCCAGGGGTGGATAATCCGGCCTCAAAATCTTTCATTTGCTTAGTTCGACGAGGACCACTTTTGGGGAGAAATATCTGCAGCACTCAACACACAATTAAAAGGTCCTTGATATTGTTATCTAACACACGAAACACTAGGGATCATGAAATTCTCTTTCAATCTCCCCCTTTTTGTGTTAGATGATAATACTAGGATTTGTAATAAAGCATATAGGCAAAATAACAACATGTACCCAAAAGGATAAATAGGATCCCCTAAATGTGTGAATACAAGTAATTTTCCTTAGAATACAAATGAACAACATATAGGTTCGAAGTCCCTTTATGATTTGGATACAATGCGTGCAAGAAAAAATATTGAGGCTTTTAGGAGAAGATAATACCGACCATACAATTTGTCTCAACCAACTAACGATAGACCGGTATATCTCCCAAGATAAATCCAATATCTCCATAGATGAATCTGCATATAATCCATTAGCCTCATAGCATAATTATAATATAACTCCATAGATAAATCCATACGTCTCAACATCACACAAACCAAATAGACAATAAAAGTTCAACGCTAGATAAATGGGTACAAGCATGGATAAAAGGCGCAAATAAAAACAAATGTTGCTTGTACCCGACCCATGAAAATCCACGAAGTTCCTACTAGCTAGAACAACTTCTCCCCTTTAGCTTCGAAACGCTAAAAAAGGAAAAAGAGTGATGCTAGCTCCCCAGAAGATCACTTGTCCTCGTCCTCATCATCATACTCCTCGTCCCCATCGACATCCCCGTCGTCATCGACATCATCATCATCTGCCGGAGGAGGTGGAGACACCCATGCCGGGTAGAGAACAAGTGCCGCTCCATCTTACTATAAATGATACTAGAGATGTTCCACTGAGCATACGGAGTTGCCGTCGGCTCCTGCGTCTTTTCCAGTAGTGATATATCTAATAATAAATCATGTCTAGATATAATCCGAATCTAGACAAATGTAAATCAACTAATTTGGATCGAAGAGAGTACTAAATTTTGATGAGAAGGTTTCTCCAATTCGACACGGATCATGTCAAACAGTCATGATCAAGTTGTCTTACGTCAAAAGCTTACAATTTCCCCTGTTCCACGAAGAAACAAGTTATGAGTTCTCCATGCACACACGGACACTTGCATGGAATGCCAAATTTGGTACTGCTTTTTTTCTTTTGATAAAGGGCGTTTTTATTACTTAGAAGTCTTAAGAATGGTATTGCTACCGAACATTTCGTAGAATTACTTAATTTTGTATATAGGGATTATGTTGGCGAATCCATATCTAACACATGGTTTAGGCTAACTAATCACGGTAAAATAATGCCAAGTCATCTCATTCACATAGAATGCATCGACAAGCAAAAAAAAAGTTACCCACCATTCACATATAACGCAAGCTGGACGTAATTGAGTCAATTGCAGATAACTATCATAATTCGGGCTCCACTTATCAGTCAGTACCAACATTCATAATTTTTGCGAGTCAGTACCAAGTTTGTTACACAACGTTGCAAATCACACTAATTTTCATCTGATAGTATTTTAAAGTGTTTCCTGTAAGTGGGATCCACCTAACAGAGCGGACTAGTCAATAAAAATTGCCACCGTGGAGAATGGCATGAGCTGGACGTGAGCCCCACCCGTCAGTCCTCGTCCTCTTTGTCTCACCCCTTCTCTCTACCCCACGCACGACATGGATCTCCACCCGTCGGAGCCCATCGCCAACGACAAGGGCGCAGTAGCCGGTCCGTCCTGCCCCGCCACCACTCCACTACTGCGTGTGAGATCCAGGCACATGGCTTAATAGGATTGATAGGATACTCATACCAACAACTTGCAACTTCTTTTCCGTAAGCTCATTCAAAAATAACTCTAAGGTTAAGCGTGCTTGGCCTCGAACAATTCTAGGATGGGTGACCTCGGAAAGTGGGTACCGGGTGTGCACGAGTGAGGAGAAAGTGCGCATAAAAGACTAGTGTTGGTTCGTGGGGCTAGTCTAGATATCCTATTAAGCTGCCAGGAGTGACACCCCTGGGCCTAGTGGACAGGGTGTTACAAGTGGTATCAGAGCCGATCCTCATAGTTAAATGGGTGTGTGCGGGTCAGTGGCGGGACATATGGAGCATGGCGCATGTGGCCCGGAGTGGACACGGCATGACACATGTGCCGACACTGCACGCACATACACATGCCAAGAGGGAACGTTCCTAGGGTGTGCTTGATCGATGAGGGCATCAATCTTCTAAAAGGTGGGTGTATGTGAGATCCAGACACATGGCTTAATAGGATTGATAGGATACTCATACCAACAAGTTGTAACTTCTTTTCCGGAAGCTCATTCGAAAAGAACTCTAAGGTTAAGCGTGCTTGGCCTAGAGCAATTCTAGGATGCGTGACCGACAAGGAAGTGGGTACCGGGTGTGCACGAGTGAGGACAAAGTGCGCATAAAAAACTAGTGTTGGTCTGTGGGGCCAGTCTAGATATCCTATTAAGCTGTCAGGAGTGACACTCCCTGGGTCCAGTGGATGGGATGTTACACTGCGTGCCCGCCTGCCACTTCGAGCTCGCATGAAAGACTCGTGCGGCTCCTCGAGCAGCTCGCCAAGATCGAGGCCAGCAGGTTCGGTACAGACGCGAGCGAGCTATGGTGAAAGGCGGCGCGCGGGGAGGGGGGCAACCTCCGCTAGGGCAGCGTGGCGCGTGCAATCTATGATGAAGAGCGGCGCACGGGTGGGCGAGCTCTGGCGAAGGGCGGTGCCGGCGAGCTATGGCGAACGGAGGCACGGGCGTGGGCGAGCTATTGCGAACGGCGGGGCATGGGAGAGCTTAGGACGAGGTTGGAGCTCCGGCAGGCGTGAGCGCAACGCGCGCTCTGGCGAAGGAGGGCGTGCGGAGACCGCCGACTGGTGGGGCAGAGGAGGGCGGGGCATATGGCGGCGGCCAGGGGAAGCCCATGACGGGGTCGGACGGGCCTAATGGAGACGGGAGGAAGAAGAAAGAGGAGGGGAATTAAGATGGGTGGATGACAGACGGGCCCTACCTCCACCTGAGCTCGTTTTCCACGTGGGTTGCCAAGTCAGCTCTTACAAGTGGGTCCTTACTGTCATTCCTGCTGTCAAAATGCTCTTAGCCATGAATTAGTGCGATTCGCAACGCTGTGACTTAGAATTGATACTGACAAACAAAAATTGCGAATGTTGGTACTGATTCCTTCTAACTGCCCGAAATTGTGGTAGCTTTCTACAATTTACTCGGACGTAATTACGCAAGGAATAGAGGTTATGGATGGGACTAACTGATCATGGATATAAATAGCTGTCCCTATTTTGCCATAGAGTTCCGATGTGTTCTTGGTATAAACTATCAACAGCCATTTCGAGCGTGTCAAGAGTTAGCAGAATGTTTAACTAAATCGTGTGGAAAAAAAAAGATATGATCAGCTTCGGTTTTTACAAACGAAATATATTAATATCGCTCACGTACTAATTACACTCCGCCTCTGTATCCAAAAAAATCAAACTGGAGATACAACAAAACCAGAAAAAAATATAAAAGAGAACTCGTCGTGGTGTTCAACCACACACAACAACAAACATTCTAGCCACCACCAATTTAACACCCGTACTACAAACGAGATTCTCCAAAGCAACGCTTTCAAGAAGGGAACAATCAGCAAACGAAGGCATTCTTTCGTCTCACCTCGCCGTCGATCGACTCCGTCGCCGCCGCCCCGAGTCGTCACCGCGGCGACGGTGGGTGCCCTCTCCTCCAAAGGGGCTGGGGGGAGCTCGTCATGGAGGCGCTCACCGCGGAGTTGACCGGTGCTGCCCGACGCGGATCTGGAGGGAGCGGCGGCGTGGGCGGCTCAGGCTGGCGCTCAGCGACGGCCTCGAGGCGTGGAGGAGCAGGCGGGGCGATGCAGCGTGGTGCGCCGGCGGCGCCCATGCGCGCGGGCCCAGATGGAACTGCGGAGGGTTGCCACGGTGACCCTCCTCCGACGGTGGTGGTGGCTGGAGCTATTGCTCCGGGTGCGGCAGCGTCCCACCTTGCCGGGATCAGACCATCTTGGTCTCGTTTCTGGTGAGTTTTGGGCGATTGCTACGGTGGTAGGGTAGACTTCGCTCTCCTCCGCTGGCAATGTGCGGTGGCCTGCGGTCGTAGTTCAAGCCGGCACCTTACCGCCTGTCTCCGTCTTGCCGGGGGAGCGGTCATTGGCCCGGGTGAAAACCATGCTCGGTGCTTCCGTTGCGGATCACGGTGACGCCCGCGGGCGCCATTTTCCTCCTTGGAGGCGTGATTTTGGGCCTGCCCGTTCCTTCCCTCCCTCGATAGTCGGGGAAACCCTAGGTCTGCCTTGTCGGACCGGGCAGCGGCGACGCATAAACGTCGTTTCCCTTCTTGGAGGCGTTGCTTAGACTGCGAGGGGTGTCCCCAATTTGGCACTTAGAGATGATGGTCTCGCCGGTGTTGGCTACTACCCTAGGTGTGAGTCTCCGGGGCGCAATGTACAGCATCACCTACACTCGGTAGCTGACTCCTTCCCATGTTCGTCCAGTCCCTGCCATTCGCTCGCTTCCTTCTTGGTGCATGTAGTGGTACGTTGGTCTGGGCAACTTCAGAGTCTTGTTGTGCTATGGTGGTGTTTGGCAAAGGCTGTGACACGGTCTAGAGGCTTGATGCCATATCTCCTCGCCATTCTTGGCTGGAGGTTGGGCAAATCGTGCCTGTCATCGTTGTAGGAGTGTGTTGTAAGCTGAAAGGCAAACGTGGGTTTGTAGCCATTCTATGGCATTCTTGTCAGCTTAATATAATGACGCGCACGTCCGTTGCGGGTTCTCGAAAAAAAGAAGGGAACAATACACAAGTGTTGTCGTCACACGATCGAATATCTTGGGTTTTCACCTGGAAGAAAGTCTAATATTTCAAAACAATGTCTCCAGCAAGGTTATTGTGAGATATAGCCAACGAATGCTAGACCTTGGGTTTTCACCCTGAAAGCCCGGTACTCGGGTAGAGCTAGGGTTAGGGAGAGGGTCGTGACCGGGGGTCTGGGCAGAGGTCAAACACTGGATAAGCTTCGTATATTGTACCATCTTGCGTGCGCCTTTCCTCTTGAAAAACAAAATACTACTATAAAACGAAACGTTAGTCTGATGTATGCTAATCCAGTCTACATAGATGAGGCATGTGTTGGTACCCTAGTCGTCCGAGTTTGCCGTGTTTCAGCTTTCAAAGATAAAATCAACAATCTTGCTACCTGTCTCCAGAGTAACTATTTCTAGCCTTTGGATATCATCTTCTCCCTCCGGTTCGAAAATATAATATGTTTTATCTTTTGTGAAAGGAGTGTATTTAGATTCTTTTAGTGTCTAGATTCACTCTAAACCTAGATGAACCTAGATATCAAAAGAGGTCTAGATACATTTTATTTAAAAAAAAAACATCTTATATTTTGAAACGGAGGGAGTAGCTGGAACTGCACACCACATTGCTAGTCTGGGAAGCACTAGCAATTAACACCTCCACGAGCATTCGTTGAAAATTCTTGGCCATACACTATTTTCTGACAAAACCGCCCTACTAAAAACATAAAAAAGCACGGCTGCAGTCCCATTTGCCTAGCTAGATGAAAAAATAAGAACAGAAAATAGAGTTAATTTTCTTCTGAGCATGACAAGATCATTGCCGTGTGGCTGGCTGCAAGCAAGACTGTACGCGCATCGCGCTGCGTACGTTGCCCGCTAGTCCTAGTAGTACATTCTTGGGCTGTCCAACTCCACATCATGCAGGATCAATCTACCTTGTCGACCTCGCATTGATGGTCGCACACGCCGCGACCACAGCAACAAACCGACCGTGTGTGCATGCACGCGTTTTCCAAGGAAGACCGGTGGAGAAGATTCAATTCGAATTCAAATCGCAGAGGAGGGAACTCCGGACTCCGATCGCAGATATTTCTTCGAGATCTCGATCGGAAGTGGAGGCCAGGTTTTCCAAATTCAAAATTCAAAAGCTGAGGCGCTAACCGCAAGCCAGCTTCTCCTTCCTGTACAAGCTTTTGTTTTCCCCTTTTGTCGTGTTCCCTTCTCCTCTTTGAAAAGACAGTTGGCTAGCTAGCTAAAGTGGAGCCGGAGTTTGCGGGAACCGACCCCACGACCGCGGCTTAATTACACAAATGCCACTGCGAACGACTAGGAGTAGTAGTTTCTCTCTCTAGTAGTAGTCTCCGCCGTACCTCGTCGCCTCCGACACCTCCGACGACGACGACGACGACACGAACCAGTCGTTGTCCCGGCGGTGGTGCCTCTTCCGCTTCTTCGTCTTCTTCGCGGCGGCGGAGGCGGAGACGGAGGTCACCGGGGTCGTGCCAGCGTAGAGGTCCGAGAGCCGGCGGTACCGCTTCCTCGCCCTCCTGTCCAGCTCCGTCGACACGGCCGGCTTCTCGACGAAGGTTTCCTCCTCCGGTTCCACCTCCTCTTCTTTCTCCTCCTCATGTGCTTCCACCTTCGCCTCCTCCTCCTCGACGGTGAGGTCCTCGCTGGCGCATCCCGTTGTCGTGGCAGACCGCGGCGAGGTAGACTCCGTGGCCGACGACGACAACGCCGCCGCCTCGTCGCCGTCGATGCCTTTGTCGGCGCTGAGCTGCAGGAGCAGGTCTGCGGCCGCCAGCTCGGCCGCGGAGAAGAGGCCTGCGAGCCAGAGCTCCAGGTCTTCCAGGTGCCCGCGGCCGACGGCGAGCGACGACATGGCCGGCGCAGCGATGTGTGTGTGAACGGTGAACCAGATATGGCCTGGCGAGAGGAGGAGTCGGGAACTGGAGATTTTTTTGGGTGGTGGGCGCGGGGAGAAGAGATGGAGGGAGGCGTGGGGTGCACGCGCGGCCGGCGGCTTTATAGCGGGGTGGGAGGGAACGGGCTCGGTCGGTGTCGGTCTCGCGCGCGCGCGGCCGTAGGAGCGAGACGTTGGTGCCGTGGGGCCGCGGTCGCTGGCGTGCGGGGGTCTGGCGTTTGGGTGGTGGACGGACGGACCTGGTCGCTGGCGTGTCACGTGAAGGAACGTTGGAGGGTAAGCTGAGCTGGCGCGGTGGAGGAGGTGGTGTAGCGCAGCAGACTCGGCTACATACGTACGTACATCGTCGATCCGGCGTGCATTGCATGTATTGCCGATCGATCGACGTCGGCAACGCGAGAGATCAAGATTCCTCTTCTCCGTACGTTGAGTGTGTGTAGCGATAAAGAAAGAAAAAATGGGACCGGGCTTGTTGCGGCAGCCGACGGCCGGCCGGGTTTGCTGGCGACAGACACAGAGTCACAGGGATCGATCCACGGGTGTGCAAGCTGCCGGCGCCGACGACGCCTCCACTAACTTTTTTTTGGGGCAAATTTTGCTTGACGCAATCGTCAAGGTCTTCCGTCGGAAAACCAGAAATAAAACAAAACATGGTAGGTCTTCGCCGCGGTCGCGGTCTTGCTGGCTAAGCAGCCCGAACGCGTGTGGGGATCACGTATGTACCGCAGGGGCGGGTCCCAAATTTTAAGAGCGGGTATTTAAAATATAATACTAGTAAAACCTAGTGTATGAAAAAAATGTTGTAATAAAAAGCTAATAAAACAAATCATGCCATGGGGTTTGAACGTCAAACAACAAGGTTCAACTGATTGTTCCCAACCAATTGAGCTACTCAATCCTTTGTTTCATAGTGAGATAGATATCATTTAGTATAGATATCAAAGAAAATTCACTATCAACATTTTGCTAAAATATGTTGGGTATTCAACTGAATACCCTTGAATTTAAGGTAGGCCCGGCCGGTGTGCCGCATCCTCCGAAGACAGATGCTCAACCTCCTAGCTACACTACGCGTGTGTATGCACATCACTTGGGCTGCGTAGCCTAGTGCTAGTAAGAGCAACTCTAACAATAAATGTAAACTCGCGAACTGTAAAAGATGGATACAGGCCGCGGTAAATCTTTTTTACCGTTCAAAAATAGCCCGTGCAGAACGAAGCCCGCAAACTCGAACTGCTTCTCTTTCACAGTTCCGTTTGCGGGCTTTGTTCATTCTTCTCTTTTGCGGTTTGCGTTTGCGAACTTTGTTCTGCGTCGGCTATTTTCGAACTGTAAAATAGGGTTTCCGTGGCCAACATAGAGTTTTGCATGTTTTGGGTCATCGGCATTTCAAACAACGTTAATGAATACTAGGTCGAAACAACTAGCAAGTAATAGCAACCGAACCGGTACCTACGTGAGTTCTCCAGGAGGCGGCAGCGGCAGCAAACCCATCTAGGGTTTTCCTTCCCTCCGCCGGGGACGCCATCGGTCCGTCCCGTCTCCGGCGGCCTTAGGGCCTTGGAGGCGTGGCGGACCACGGCCTCTTGCCGGTGGGAGGTTTTAATGTTTTCTTTAGACTATTTTCGGTGTCTTCTTCAGGATGTTGAGGCGGCGCCTACGTCCTGAGGTCAGAATAAGGTCCTTCCCGCCCTATCCTCGTTCTGGTGGTGCGTATAGCATCAACGGAGGGCGCGTGAAGTCATGTGTCCGACAGGTTCCTTGGGATCTGGTCGTTTTTCGTACGTGTGTTTTGAGGTCAGTCTCTTTCGATCTATGTTGTTCATCTTCGGCCATGGTTGCTGCTCTGGTCCTTTGGGACCTTAGCACGACGACTTCTCGTCCGTCTACTACAACAAGCTCTACTACGACAAGCTTTGCCTGGCTCCGGTGATGGAGGGGCGAGGATGGCGGGGCGCCTTCGGCTCGTGCCAGTGTTTGTAGTCGTCGCTAGGTGGTCCAATGACCTATTTGTAATTTTTATTAGTTTTAGGACTCTTTGTACTGCTATTGATGATTATTAATAGATCGGTGGAATTTCACAAAAAAAACAACGTTAATGAATACTATGACACTTAAACGATGCAATCCATCATAGTTTTTCCATCAAATTGTCATGATCATAGCAACCCGAATATAGCTTGGACAATGTTCAACCATGCGATCCAAAATATACATCGGTCACGATGAATGCAAGGGAGATCATCAAGCCAAATCATCGCCGCCGAGCTCACCATCATGCACACGACCATCCAAGATGTTGGTGAGTATCATTTGATGCAACTCCAATTGGACGGGAGTCATCTTGGAGGTGTCCATCATCATGATCTCCTTCTCCTCAGCAATGAGCTCCTTCATTGCCTTGGCCTCCTTTATCTTGAGCCTCCTCTCCTCTAGCTCGGTCTTGTACTTGGCATCACTCCGGATTGCTTTCCACCTTGAGTGCTTCATCACCATCTTCTTGTCATGCATCATCATCTTCATCTCCAACGTCTTGGTCATCAACACCTCCTTTGACTTCACCATGTCATCAATCTTATCACTCAATGAGGATGATTCGGCTTCAAGCTTGATCCTCGCCTTTGCCTTCTTGTTGACTTCTGGCTTATGCTTGTTCTTTCCTCCATCTACCTCATCACTAGCATCATCCATCTCCTTCATCTTGTCCTTCTTCAGAGCCACTTCTTGGTCTCCCAAAGTCCACTTTGGAATGTGCTCTAGCAACTTCCAACAATGGTGAAGGGTGAAAGGTTTGTGATTCGACCCCTTCATTGCCTTGTACCTCTCCCCGACATAACATTCTTATACACAATTGGATGATTAATGGACTATAATCCATAGCTCAACCACGCAACGAAAAAGAGATGCATAATAATCTCACATATTCGTCGGCATTGACATCACTTGGAGGATTAAGACGCACTTGCCCCAAACATGACAGCTCGATAACATCCCATCGGCCTTGTAGTGACTGATATGACCGATAGACCAGTTGTGCAGCACGAGGCATAAGTTGGAAGAACTTATCTTCGATGTGTTGCCAATAGTGCTTGCCAGTTTGGTCCGTGCCGGTCACGGCATCGATGGACACTTGTGACCATGCTCGCACCAAGCAAACGTCTTTGACCTTGGTGTAGTTCACCACACGTTTCTTGTTGGCCTAACTCAGCCTCCTCCTCTTCCTCGTCATCGAACGACAACTGGTTGTCCGTGATGTCGACCTCGGACTCGTTGAGCAGATCCATGAATGAATTTGACACCGTGTGAGAGTTGTAGCTGCATCGGTTGTAGGTGTCAACTGCATAAAGAAATTGCGGTCAAATCATCATGGAGAATATGATGGACATACCTTCCCGGCACATCGGCGACAAGCGGAACATTGGCCGCGACGGGCGGCGACTGGGGGTCACAGGAGGGAGGCCTGAGCGGCACATGACCTGCTTGGTCAGGGTGCCCTTCTTCCCGTCCCCTGCACGGGCGCCCTGCTTGGCCAGTGACAGACCTGTGTTTCCCATCCGCTTCCTCTTCAGAGCTTTGCCGGCGCCGGTGTGGCTGGCTAGAGCGGCGGTGGCGACGGGGGAACCAGATCCAAATCAAGCGACGGCGGGGGTTGCCTACGGTGGCGTGGCATCGGCAGCGGCTAGCGCAACCTCCGTCGGGTCCATCGGCTCAAATCTGGTGGACTGCGGTGCTGGAGAGCGAGTTGGCCAGGAGATCGGCATCGGCGGCGGAGCGGAAGCATGAAAGAGGAGAGGTGAAATGTTCGTCCCGGGCGAATGGCTTTCGCGATACAGGGCTCGTTCAGTTCGGCTTTGCACACTGAACATGTAGGGTTTCGCTGCTCAGTTCCTCCACGGACGGTAAACCGGAATACAGTTCCATCACCTCATACGGGTATGAGTAGATCAACTGACTTTCGCGGAAACGGTAAACGAGTGGTTATTTTTACAGTTTTTCCCTTTTTAGTTATTGTTAGAGTTTCTCTAATGCCGGTGAATTATTATTTATTTTCTATTCTATGATACTTCATACGTCCCAAAATAAGTGACATGAGTTTGTATAAATTCGTATGTATCTACACACATTTTAGTATATAAATACATGTGAATGTAAATAAGCCCAGTCTCGGAAGACCGACCACCTCAAACGCTTTGTAGTCTTCCACCCTATCGACGCCGCCACCAACACACGCCAGCACGGTCTTGACATAACCTTCGTCCTCTCACTGGGAAACGAAGAGAGGCCTAGTGGATGGAAAACGAAAATAACCTATTCGGGTTCGACAAAGCATTAGTCGCGTGGGAGGGAATTGCCTCCACCGCTGGAGCGGCGGTGGCAGGAGCACACCAGGCGACTGTTGGAACCGGACCGCCAAAGACGGGTGGCGACAAGACACGGTAGCACGAGCACACCGAGCGACCATTGAAAACAGAGGGCGGCATAGCAGAGCCACATGTAGGGTGTCCTCTACCCAAATGTAGGTGCCGCCTGGACGCGATATCATGGACACAACTGGCCCAGCCGGACCCAGGTAAGGTTTGTAAAGTCCTCGCCATCATACTGCAGCACATAGGCTATCACCTCTACCCTGTTCATTGGCGCGATATGTCCGATCGGGCCCGGATCGGTCCATAAAGGCTAACTAGCACCCAGTCGAGGTTGCATCCATTCCCCCGCTCCAGGAAGTATGGCCACCTCGCAAGCCGGCCCACCGGATCCAGATCGGGCCCAAAAAGGCCCAGATTTGGGCTATTCGGTGGCCGCCAGCAGCCCGCTCTCCCATTGGTCTTCGCTGACAACCAGCGGCGTCTCGGGGAGCACAGGCCTGGTCGCTGGCGTGGCACGTGAAGGAACGTTAGAGGGTCAGCTTAGCTGAGCTGGCGCGGTGATGTCGTTGAGACGGTATTTAGCGATGGCCCCGGCGAGGTGCAGCAGAAACCGCTACGAATGTACGTATACATGTACGCCGTCGGTCCCGGGGTGCGTTGCCTTGCCAAGCAAGCAGATCAGCTAGAAACAGGCCTTTTGTCCCGGTTCCTAAGGGGCTTTAATTCCGGTTGCTCAACCGAGACTGGGCAATTGGGACTAAAACTCCAATCCTGTGCGTTGCCTTGCCCAGCAAGCACATCAGCCTCAATACGTGCGGCCGGAGCGATGTCGGCAAAGCGTGTAAGTAAAAGAAACAATGGCACGGCCGGGCCTTGTTGCGCAGCCGGGTTGCCTGATGGGTGAGTGGCCAACAGAGGGATTTCAGAAGAAAAGTATGGGTACACGGGCGCACGTACGTACTGTATGCGGAAGTGCAAGCTGCCGGCGCCGACGACGCCTCCGCTAATAACCCGTGTTGCTTGACGCAAATCGTCAAGGTCTTCCGTCCGTCCGTCGGCAAAACACAACTAAAATCACGGTCTTCGCCATGGTCTCGGTCGCGGTCTTGCTGGCTAAGCCAGAACGCGTGTGGGGATCGCATATATGCATATGTACGGCTGTGGCGCATCCCAACTCATGTACTCCTCCTAGCTACGTACCCTACGCGCGCGTGTGTATGAACGTCACTTGGGCTGCGTAGCGCAGTGGCCAATTGCCCATCCATGCTAACTAGCTAGTGCCGGTCAAATATACTCTGTATTTATCTTCCATGATAGTTGACGACGGTCTCGACATCCATGTTCATAGGTGGAACAAGCTCGCGCACGCCGACGCCGCGGCTCTCAACTACCATGTTCACCTGTGCCTTGAGGGTGTTCCTTTTCAGGCGTGGAATGGCGACGTCGTCAACAAGCTCATCGGCAAGAACGCCATCATGCACTACTTCGACGTGGCCACGACCCAGAGAGAGGACGCCTCGGCGATGAGTCTCTGGGCTTGGTGTGCCAGCCCGTCTGACCTGCCCAAGGTCATGTGGCTAACCATCCTTGACGGCCAGGTGCCGTCGTTGACGTCAGCGACACTCCTGTCCTGCAGGGGAAGAAGGGTCTCACCAGCCGTATTTTGGTGCACCTGGAGATGTATGAGGACTTCACGACCGACATTGACGGCCGCCCACCGTGTCACCTGAACCGCGAGTCTTTTGATTTTAGGCTTGGGGTTGTCGATGGAGAATCTGAGGCTCGTGATAGGCGCTCGTCCAAGGTCGCGTCGGGCGGGGCTCGCTCTTGGCACTTAGTTAGCCGTGGCCTGCTACCGTGGCTAAGACAAGGGGATCCGCTGTCGCCTATACTATTTAACATAGTGGCTAATATGCTGGCTATCCTGATCGAGAGAGCTAAGGCTGCCGGCCAAATTGAAGGACTAGTTCCTCATCTTGTTGATGGTGGTATTTCTATTCTTCAATATGTTGATGATACTATCCTTTTTATGAAACACGATTTAGAGAAAGCTAAGAATCTGAAATTAATTCTATCAGCATTTGAGCTTCTCTCGGGATTGAAAATCAACTTCTATAATGCTTTGTTTGGATGAACAAAATTAAAATCCAGAATTGAATTAGGTGGGAATTCCAAATCCTGATTGGAAAGGAAATGACTTCCAATTTGAATTCTATTGCTTGTGTGGTTTGAAATTTGCTGTTGGAATCAGAGGGTGATACCCAATTCCAATTCCTGTTTGAATGTAGAAATCATGGAATTGGATTTTTTGCTTTTGGACAATATATAATTTTGTACATACCATATCATATTTGATATTGAAATTTAAAACATAAATACAAGGAGCATATGTGTAACTTAGAATGACATCCACAATAACAATATTCGAACATCAATCTATAGAGTCAAGAAAATCATGTTTATACCTCCAACTGACCTCAGATGCTACTGGTTCTCACTGATGTATACGTGAAAAGGAAAAATGAGCAGCAGTGAGTCATCTAGCGTGGATACGCAATCACGGAAAAAGGACTACCTCTTGCGCGGCACCGCTCGTCTATACTATGCTCGATACTAGCGACAGATGCTGCTACACGTCCGCCACACTCCAAATCCTACCTTGCCTTTTTCTACTGTACTACCCAATGCACCTCTCGAACTGGCCCTTGGCTGGCTTGGCCATTGGTCTATCGCATTGCACAAGTTCAGCACTAGCACACACGCCTCCATCAAATTTTCTCGGCTCCCGCGCGCCACAACTCTACCACCACAGATCCCCTACCAGCACGTTTTGTTCTCTGCCCCCGTTGTTTAGCCAGACGGAGGCCAGTGATCGATCGACGATCGATCGATCTGAAGTGGGTAGCAAGCTACAAACCGAAACCAAAATGAAGACGTATGGGGTGGAAGAGAGGAATCAAAGATCAAACTTGATCGCACTGTGCATCCTACGAATCGGGCGGGCGGGGATGGGGGAGGCCAGGGGCTCAACGGCCTGGGCCAGTCGACGAATCGGGCGGCCGGGGAAGAGGGATGGCAGGAGGGAGATGGAGAGGGGAATGGGCGGACGGGGAGGAGAGGGGATGACCTACGGTGGCGGTTTCACGGGGCGGCAGGGTTTGATCTCGAGTGGCTTGTCTCTCGCTCGGGGTAGACAGGTACCGCTTCGATTCCAGTCCAATTCGGAGGTACTGAGCTCCGAATCGAGGGAGGAAGGTATCGCACGCGGGATCGCTCGGGCTGGAATTGTCCATTGATTCCAAGCGGTAATTCCTATCCCACCCAAACAGTAGAATTAGAGATTTAAATTCCAATTCTCCGATTCCTTGCCTAATTCTGTGCATCCAAACGCAGTGTAAGAGTGATTTGTATTGTTTTGGCGAGGCTGAGAATGAGGCCCACCTATACACTGAACTATTCGGCTGTAGCTTGGGGCAATTTCCAATCAATTATCTGGGAATCCCGATTCATTATCGGCGGCTCACGATTGCTGAATGGAAACTTGTTGAGGAAAGATTACAAAAACATCTTAATAGTTAGAAAGGTAAATTACTATCACTTGGTGGAAGACTTGTTCTCATAAACTCAGTACTCACAAACATGGTATTGTATATGATCTCGTTTTTTCAACTATCAAAAGGTGTCTTGAAGAAAATGGATTATTTCCGATCAAGATTCTTTTGGCAAGGTGATGATGAAAAAAAGAAATATCGATTTGCTAGATGGAATGTGGTTTGCAGACCGAAAGAATACGGTGGACTAGGCATACATGATTTGCAAGTCAAAAACACCGCACTTCTGAGTAAATGACTGTTTAACTACTAAAAGAAGATGGTATCTGGCCAACCATTCTTTGGAGGAAGTATATAGGCTCTAATGCGGTGTCTCAGGTGGTTTGGAAACCCGGAGATTCACACTTTTGGGCGGGACTTATGGCGTCTAAAAAACACTTCTTTCAGTTTGGTGTGTTTAATATTAAGGATGGATCGCAGATTAGATTCTGGGAAGATAAATGGCTTGGCTAAACTTCCCTCCGTCATCAATATCTAGCTCTCTATTCAATTTTTAGACACAAAGGAGATACACTATCCAAAGTTTTGGAAGCTAACCCTCCTAATGTGTCGTTTAGACGAAGCCTCATTAGACCTAGACTTGCATCATGGAACAATCTTTTATTAAGACTATCCACGGTATAGCTGTCGGAGGGGGTGGATGAGTTCAAATGGAATTTACTTCAGAGTGGTAAATTTCGGTTGACTCAATGTATAGAGCTTTGATCCAACCTGATATTCCTGTCGATAACAATAATAAAATTTGGAAAATGAAGTTACCTCTTAAGACGAAGATATTTGCTTGGCACCTTCGCAAAGGAGCAATTCTTACTAAAGACAACCTTGTTAAGAGAAATTGGCATGGAAGTACACAATGTGTATTTTGTCATCATAATGAAACAATACGACACCTATTCTTCCAATGTAAATTTGCTCATGTTATATGGTCAATCGTCCAAGTAGCCTCTGGTTTATCTCCTCCGCGATCGGTTGTCAATGTATTTGGCAATTGGTTAAATGGGATTCGGATAAATATGGGACTTTATTTAGGGTGGAAGCGCTTGCCATTATTTGGTCGCTTTGGCTATATAAAAATAAAAAGATTTTTAATAACATAGTTTCTTTTTCTTTGCAGGTGATCTATCGCGCAACGGCTATCCTCCGATCATGGATTCCGCTCCAAAGCGTATGGAGTTCCGCGACTTGATTGCGGAGGGGTGTACGCGATTGGAGGACGCGGCGAGGGATATTTCCTCCCGACATGGATGGCAATATAATTTACGGATTGAACTGCCATAGCCGCAGACTGTTTTATTTTATTATATGGATTGTAATGTTCGTACTTTAGTTTGGTTCTCGTTTTGTGGTTGATCGGCTGTGTGCATCCTAATTATGCAGCGACCGGGTGTAAACATTGCTATTGAGTAATAAAGCGCCCATTTCCAAAAAAAAAAAGTAGATGCTGCCTCCAGTTCTCCTCTATTTTAGCGGTTAATGAGAGGCTATTTTGTTAGAAATAATGGGCTAAATAAATAAGCCCATATAGATTTAGATTTTCCCTAAATCTCAAAGCCCATGTGTGTGGAAGTCCATGTGTGATTTGGCCCAATTTTATGGCAGCTCACATATGAGTGGAGTGGGAGCTAAAGTTTAGTCCCACATGGAAAGTTGGAGGAGAGTTACACCATCTTATAAGATGGAGTGGTTCACCACTTAGTAAAGTGAGTGAGAAGAGGAGAACTACACGCGCGCTCCTCCTCCGACGCCGCCGCTCGCACGCCCGCCCGCCTCGTCACGACGCGCGCGCGTTGCGGGATCTCGTCGAGCCGAGCTTTATTTTTGCTCCTTGGAAAAACTTGTGCGGTTTTAACAGACGTGTCAACAGTTAGCCTATTCGGGTCGCTCCCGGATCGTGGGCTACCTGTAACCGACCCGAACGTGCACAACGTGGGCTTGGTCCACGACGTGCCCTATGCGGGACTCCCGAGCCGCTCTATATAAACTCCAGTGCGGCTTCCACCACGGACACACCGAAAACTAATCTAGGGTTTGCCAACCTCTCTGCTTGCGCCGCCACCGTAGTCTACTCCATCCCGCTTGTCGGCGTGCACCGGCGGACGGGAGAGCAGGTCTCCGGAACCACTCGCCTTTGCGATCCTGTACGGGAGAGGGCGAATAAGGTTTTTGGGAAGCGTCCTGCGCGACTGCTCAAGTTCTGCATCACGGCTCGTCTTTCATCCAAGTCGGGCGGTGTTGCCTATCGTCGTCTTCGCCGCCGTCTGCTTTGACCAATCTTCCCCAAGGCTACTGCTGCGATTACCGCAATCGAACGGTACGTGCGACGTGCTGCTGTCTGGTTATTAATCATGTTCTGCGAGTACATGTTTAGCTGCTGCTTGTTTCCGTTCATCTTGTTGTTTAGTACATCTAGTATGTTCGAGTTACATGTGCGAGTAGCTGGTATTGTCATGTTTAATATTCTGAAATTAATCACGGAAATTGTGCCTAATTATCTAATATATTTTAGGACTAAATCTTGCTTAGCGCGTCTATTATCGGTTTTTCTTAATTAGCCTATGAAGGGCTTAGCCATAGCTGGGGTTCTCCCAACACACTTGGCAAACTTGGACACCCCGTATACATCGGAATTGTCGACCTATCTTTGTTTTTACCGAGCTATTAGCTCTGGCACTCGGCAAATTTGTATGATGTGGCTGTTTACCGAGTGTCCGCCATACACGACAAAGTAGTGATTTCATGCCCTCATCGTGCGTTAACACTTCGTGCCAAGTGTCCAATTTCGCCAAGTGTTCTCTGATGCACTCTGCGAAAAGAAACTTTGGCGATTGTCCATGAAAATCACTTAGCAAATCCCTCTTTGCCAAGCATGCATTTGTCAAGAGTATTGTTTGCCTTTTGCCAAGTGTCCATGACATTCGGCAAAGAGGGTAATTCCGGTAGTGACCAGTTTAACAAACCATCATCTTAAATTTTCTGATCCTAGTACATGGCATATATTGATCACACTGTCTCAAAAGTTTTTTGAGAACACGTTGGGTGGTAGTAAAGATGAACCATGCATGCATACATCGTTGGTGCTAGCTTTTGCGGACATGAACTTCGTGGATGGCTCGTCAGCAGTTACAAAGAAAATTAACCAGTACTCATGAGAACTCTCTACGTATATACAGCTACTAGCTGCCATGGCTGGCTTGTCGGCAGCGAATTAGCGCACTGAACTCGAACTAAACTGTTATTGAACTAAGAGGCACTGAATCCACATCCATCTTATACTCCCTCCGTTCAGAAATATAAGATGTTTTAGCTTTGTGAATAGAATATATCTAGACGTCTTTTAGTGTATAGGTTTATAGAGGTTTGGCACACTAAATGGGTCTAGATACACTCATTTCACAAAGCTAAAACATCTTATATCGAAGTATATCAGTTAAACAGCCTGAATAATTGGGGAACACTAACTACAGTAGTATAGTCTACAGTGTCATAATTCAGCAGTCACACCATAGAGATTCTAAACCCCGAGATGTGTGCGTGGAAGCTTCTAGAACGTTCCAGTTTGCCCAAACGCCGTTGTTTCTGCTGCAGCATGATCTCATCCCGTCGATCATGTTGCATTCGACAAAGTGGACTCTCCTGAATCGATCGTGTCAATATGGAATGGCGGTGGGTGCCCGACCGGAGTAAGAAACTTGGACGAACAGCCGGACACCGGTGGCGCGGCTCCACCCGCCACTTCTGCTCATCTACATGCCACAGGAAGCTCTCGCCACCATGACCAGGTGCTTGCTGGGAACTGGACTCGCGAATCAGCGCCGGCCGTTGCTGAAGTCGAACAAGCACGGCTCCAAATTGGTCCATCGATCGGCGAATCGCATTCGGGCAGGCCATGGAATAGTTAATTGCGAAAATTGCATGCACGCACCGCACGCACGAGAGCCGGGAATGGCCGAGGCTATAGCCGGAGCTGATTTGATTAGAGATCGAACCCATCGCGATCGATCTCCAGCCATCTTTTCCACACGGATCATCGATCGATCGAAATCGAGATCGAATCATCGAAAGTAGCTAGCTAGAACTAGAAGAGCACGACCCGAAGTCTGGAACTGAGGCTGTACAGCTTGCGCGCAGCGCGCGCCAAGTTCGGATAGAAATGCAGAGACTGACATGGATGAACAGAACGATAAAGCAAGCAAAGCAATCCGAATTCCGAAGTCTTATTCCAAAGATGAAGCCTCTACAAGCGATCGAGATCGACGGCGACTCCTCTCTGGCGATTGGGAGCTCGAGGCCTCGAACTACGAGCTACCCCCTAGCCACTACGTTAATTACAAGAGGGTCCTTATCTCTCAATCTCTATCTCAATGGCTATTCCTTCTTGTTCTTCTTCTTCCGGTTGCTGCTGCTGCCGCCGCGCACCTCAATTTCTTCCGTCGCGGCGTAGATCTCGGCGATCAGGCGGTAGCGCCTCACCCTTCGCTGGCTCCCGGCCACCTGGCGCTCCTGGTCTTCCTCCCAGTCCGCGCAACCTCCAAGGGATACGAACGCCGGGGCCAGCGCCGGCACCGGCGGGGCGTTCACGGAGCGCGGGGAGGAGGAGCTGGAGGCCGCGGGGGCGCGTCCGGCGGTCCTCGGCGCACCTGAACCCGAGGACGAGCTGCTAAAGCTGAGGTGGATGAGCTGCTCGGCCGCGTCGAGCTCGCGGGCTGTGAAGGCCTCCTCCGCCGGCACCGGCTTCGCCTTGGCTGGCCGCGCCTCGTGATGGAGAGTTCTCATCGCGGCGATTGGTGCGTGGGGGTGGGTTGCCGTGCACGCGCGTTGTTGGCAAATTTCGCCTCCTGCAGTCTAGTCTTTCTTTCGCTTTCTTTTTTTTCCTTTTTTTCCCCCTCCCTGCTTTCGTTCATGTCTTGGATATTATTTTCTCCACTTTCTTTTAGGCAAGTTCTACTTTATTTCATTAGCTGGCTGGCATAAATAGTGACGTGGCCTGGAACGAATTGGCTCCACAGAGTTTATCCTTATGTTTGGGTATTAATTATTTTTTCTCCTTGGTGCACTGCCTTGATTTTTTAATTGGCCTTAGAGCATATCTAATGGAGCTTGTAAAAGCTCGATCCTTAAATCGCTAGTACAGGCTGCGAAAAAATTGTTTACGAGTAAGAAAAGTACCGGCGCGGAACAGAGCCCTCAAACGCGGCCTGTAAACGTTTACGCCGAACTCACCTCGGCGCCGACCCCTTTGGTCTGCCTCCCAGCTGCTCTGCGTTGGCGCCGACCTGCATATTTTCGGTGCCTTTTAAAATGGTTTTGGGAAGGGGTAAGATTCTGAAATAGTTTTGGGAAGGAGCGGGAGGTGGAATTAGTTCTGCGGAAAGATTAGATTTGTCAAAAAATACCATGTTCTGACTCCTAGTACACTTTACTCATAGTGAGAGCTCAAGAATGGAGCTTGGGAGCACAAGCTGTCGGGATCACCGAGAGACAATGAAAAAACTAGTCTCTGCATATCCAATTCCATGTCCTATGTGCAACACTAAAAAAATATTACTTCCCCAAGAATCACTTTTACCGCTCCTATTTTTGTTTGGTGGTCCAAGAAACATTTTTACCGCTAAAAGAATTGTTTTTTCAGAGCATGACATATGTGTTTGGTTAGTGAAGCTTTGCAAACATGTCAAAAATAACATATACAATGTCAAGAAAAACATTTTCTTATTTTTTAACATTTTACAAATTTATTATTCATAACGGGAGGGAGTGTATGTTCCTTGGTGCATAAGCCCCTCCATTTGATATAGTGAGCATATCTCACGTGTTACATTACTTCCTTCGTTCACCATTTATAAGATCTTTTAGATATTTCAATATAGACCACTTACACACTAAAACACGTCTAGTTACATGCATTTTTTAATATGTTTTATAATATTGAATGGAGAAAATACTACTCCCTCTTATCCGATTTAATTACCGTAGGTTTAGGCAAGCCAATTAAATCGGATTAGTCGGGAGTATAACGTTTTAGTGACCAATCAGTCCCAAGCTGATTTCACTTTCATAGGTTATTACACTTTTATTTTGAGAAGTTCTCTAAATAAATAAGATATTTCCGCAATTCACAAAAAAAGGACAAATTAGCCTCGAAACGGATGTTATGTCTAGATCTAACCATGGATATATCCCTTGCTTGCGGTATGGGGTTCCAACGTGTCCTATTGCCAAGAATGGCATTGCTTAACGAGCTCAGCATCCCATGGCTTCCACCAAGCTTTCCCATATTAGCAAGAAAATTTTCTTTTCGCGGAATCAGAAGAAAGATGGCTAGTTGCACACCGGCTTCCATCCTCTACTCATGAACAATACTCGTATAAGCTATCAACAGCCATTTGAGAGTGTTGATTCGTACTACAACAGTTAACCATGTATACTTGTACCCACAAAAAAAACATGTATACTTGTTTCTTCACAAAAAAGAAAACCATGTATACTTGTTCCCTAACACCTTAATATTATGTTTACTTAGCAAGAATGATATGTGGCGGCAAGCTGAATAAGATCAAAACTAAATCCTATTAAAGATAATGAAGAGAAAAAAAAAATCAAATGATGAAGCAATAGCCGTGTTTTCATGCCGTACATAACACTTACCATCGAGTTAATTGACACTGATCTTATTATTTTATGTTTATGCTTCGACTGCGAAGGCACTTATAGTCTCAAAAAGAAATAGCCAAGACAAAAATGAAGCTAGACACTTTGGCAAAAAAAATCAAGCTAGACAGCTGCAGCTGGAAGGAACTACAAACATTGTGAAACTGTTTGACATACTGATCCTGACAAAAAGATCCTTGAATTTCCCATGCAAAACATTGGCACTATATATTCTACTAGATCAATTGCGTGCGCTTGCAAGCAAACTTTGTGCAGCTGCCTACTGCTGCGTCGATAGTTTTCTTGTATTGATCATCTCCTATATCATGTCAACCTGAAGACCTCGCATTTGATGATCACACACGCTAGCTGCCTAGAGTTTCCTTGTGCGAAGGTATATAGGATCATATATTCAGATAAGATCATATTTCCGATGGAGATCTTAATTAGGTTCAATATCAGAAGTGGAGACGCTGACGTACTAATTAACACCTGCTTGTTCCTGTACAACCGCAGTTTCCATCGGTCGTGCCTTGGGTTTTCTTCTCTGAAAATAGCTAGGTGGCTAAAGAGCGGACATAGCAGATTTGTTCGCCGTAGTACCTGGTCGCCTCCGCCACCCGAAACTGCCCGTCGTGGTGGACTGGTGGTGGTGCCTCTTCCGCTTCTTCTGCGCAGCGGAGGCGTCGCAGGCGGTGGTTACCTGGCTCGTGACGGTGTAGAGCTCCGCCAGCCGCCGGTACCTCTTCCTCGCCCTCCTGTCCAGCCCCGTCGACACGGCCTGCTCCTCCTCGTCCACGGTGAGGTCCTCGTGGCACGGGCTCACCCACGGCGGCGGGGAGGAAAGTGCGGTCGAAGTCGGCGCCGCCTTGTCGCCGCTCAGGTGCAGCAGCAGTTCGGCGGCTGCCAGCTCCGCCGCCGTGAAGAGTCCCGCGAGCCAGAGCCCCAGGTCCTCCAGCCCGCGGCCGACGGCGAGGGACGACATGGCTGGTGCGCCGACGCGAGCTGTGGCCTGCAGACTTGCGAGAGGAGACGAGGAGGAGGGTATTTTGGGTGGTGGGTGCGGAGGAGAAGAAATGGGCCGGGACGGAGTCGTTGGGCGCATGCGGGCGGACGCGCGGCGGCTTTGTAGCGTGGAACCGACTCGGTCGGTGTCCGGCTCGTGCGCGGCCGAGTGAGTGAGGGAGACGCTGGTGACGTGGGGCAGGGACACTGGTGAGCGGGACCAGGAGGGCAGGCTTGGTGGTGGTGATGGAGGCATGAACTTGTCGCGTGTAACGTGAACATTGGGCTGGTTGCAGCCCAGGCGCCGCCAACAAGACGGGGACGCGTGGCCACGTAATCTGGGTAGCGCCGAGCTTGCCCTGTCCAAAACGACAAAAATAACCACAGCAGGAAAGAAATTCAAACCGAGAAAACATGCCTTCTTCTCGCTCCGAGCACACACAAATATAAGTTGTCAGGATATTTTTGATTTTTTTCTTGGCATTTTTTATTTTATCTAGGTTTCTTTGTGTTTTTCACATACCACCGGATCCGAATCGTGCAGCCAGGTGCACCGTCACGGGCAGGAGCACGCGCGGGCACATTCGCGCAATAGCTCGTTCCTTTAAATAATATAAACCTTTTTTTGACAATAATATAAATTTAAATAATATAAACCTACGAATTTTACAAAATAACATTTTTGTATAGCGCATGTCACTGATGCGTTACCCACCGCAGAGTAGCACCGAGCGCCGGGGCGCTACGCTCATTCCAGTGTGGAAACCCAGGTCTTGGTCGGGCCCACAATTCAGTTAGGTAGCACCAAGCTGAACGATGCTACCCTGCAGGCATAGGGCGTGTTTGGTGGGTCGCATGGCCACTTCCTGCACCGGACCGGAAGAAATAACCCCGTTTGGAGACTCGCACTTCGGGCCGAGCTCACATCGTACGGGTCTTAAAGCATCCCAAATCATGGCCCGCTAGGAACACTAAAATTGGGTGTTTCTACGGGGACAGGCCCTGGGGAAACAAAAGAGCGCACTCGGCGGCACACGGGGGCACGCGGGGAGAAGGACGAGAGATGGCGCGACGCATCGAGAACGCACGCCATAAATCCACTCACCGCTCTCTCTCCCCCCATTCACAACCGCCTCTTCCTCCCTTCTCACCATCGGCGGTTCCTCTCCCGCCGGAAGATCCAAGACCACCGCGAAGGTAGTCGATGGAGGTAGATCGAGGCAAGTACTGCGCTTATCCAGGGCGGAGCGGATCTGCTGCTGCGACTACGGGTGCTTCTTCTTCTTCTTCGGCAAACCTGAAGCACGAATCCTTCAGCAATAGCGGTAAGGCCTTGAACCACGACCTCTATAAGGTTTTAGCACCTCAGATCTATATGTTACCAACTCAGTCTCCTAGTATGAGTGACATGCAAGGTAGATTTGCACCTATTTGTGCTAGTGTAGGTCACCTTGAAGTGTTAGGGTAGATTCTTTCCATGTGCCTAGATTCGTCTTGTTACTGGCTAGATTCCGGCAGATGTTGTGATTAGGGTTCGTCCGATTGGGAAAAGTGGGGGAAAATAAAGCCTAGATTTCACTGTTCATCTTCTTGCTCTCAGACGATGATTATAACTGTCACCAAATCACACCGGGGAGTGAATCTGTACTACATGCAATCGTTCATACCAAACTTTGTTGTGCATTATACTAGGTAGTACCGAGTCCTCTCCCCGGTGTATGTGTGCACATCTTATATGAGGCATTGATTATTTTCCACATCACTCTACATGTTCTTCTCGTTCAGCCGGTGATTAATTTGCATTCTGTGGCTAAGATCCCAACAGGTTGCTTCATAGCATGCCTGTTATGATTGATCTTCGACACACAATGCCTAATACGAGGCCCAAAAAATAGTTGTCAATTCATGTGAATGCCAATGATTAAATACACACCGCAAGGAAATGGAAGCGATGATCCTTTCGAACCTGGTTCTGTCATCTTATCAAGGTGATGGAACTTGGTTCGGTATGATCATCGCTTCATGCGTTGTCAATGCTCTGTACTATGAGGCAATTGTTGTTTATTCTGTGAACGCAGCTTGTGATGACACTTAGTACAATACGTTCATAGAGCTGGTGCTATAGGAACCGGATGGTATGCACAAATAAGTAGGCTGTGCACGTCCTCTGGTTCCCTGTAGCACTAGCTCTACCTTGTTTGTGCTAGTTATTTTGAAGCAGTTCATCAATTTTTGGTCGTATGTTTCTTTCTTTGACCAATGATTAGTAAGAGCACAATGACAGGCAAAGGGATCCTCTTCATGAACAAATTTGTGTGCTAACCAAATTTATTGTTCATTTATGTTGTTCATGAGGAACATCCCTTTGCCTCTATGCCATAGCATATGAAGCCATGTGTTATGTTCATTGTTCATGTCTGATCACATGTGTTATGTTTGTTGTTCATGTCTAACCACATTTGCTTTTTCCCGGTGTAGTGCTCGAAGAAGTTGATCGGAGGTGCTCTCCACAACAACACGGGAGCATGATCCACATATGTTGCTAAGGGTAGTGCCTCCAAGAAGGGGAACAATGGTGGTGAGGGAAGTGGCAACAAGAGGCCGAGGGGCAGGCCTCTCAAGATAGGGCACTTCCATGACCAGGTAGGTCTAACACATTTTACCAAGGTGATCTTGGCACCTGGGTTAGACCAGCTGCCAATCCCAAATGGCTTCAGGCCTTTCCTTGGCACTTCGCCGAGGACGATCGTGCTGAAGACGAACACCAGATGCAGCTGGATGGTGAAGCTCTAGGATGTCAGCGGCAGGATCTGCCTTTACCAGGGGTGGCCAGGCTTCGCCATTGCACACACGGTCAAGATCAGGTACTTTTTGACCTTCAAGATGCTGAAGGATGACTTATTCAAGGTCACCATCTTCAACTACACCATGACTGAAGTCATGAAGAAGTGCCCGCGGCATGATCCAGCCCTCACCATGATCGACCTCTGATCATTGCTGCCTACTTTGTTGTATGACCTTGGTTGCTGTGAACTTATGTTGTGTTGTTGCTACAATGTTTACGTACTTTGTGATGTGTACTTTGCTGTGGTTAAGAGAGCTTTGATGTGTGGTAAGCTCACCATCTGGGGAGGAGGTTACCACAGCACATGAGATAGCTGAAATTAAACATGCGTGTTTCTTTTTTCCAGGCCTAATACAACCCACCAAACAATAGGGCCTCAATCTTGTCCAAGTCCTAATTAGTGCCAATGAGGGGAACCAAATAAGAGTGGAAATTTGGCCCAGCCGCGGATCCGCGCGTGTAGTCCCTGCGCATGCAACTTGCATGCGGAGAGAAATACTCGCACCGGAACTAAACACGCCCATAGCGCCTCGCAACACGTCCATGTGTTGGAGATATGCCCAAGAGGCAATAATAAAAGTGATTATTATTATATCTTTGTGTTTATGATGAATGTTTACATCCCATGCTATAATTGTATTATTAGGAAACACTAATACATGTGTGTTTTGTAAACATATAAGAGTCCCTAGTAAGCCTCTTGTTGAACTAGCTTGTTGATTAATTGATGATCATGGTTTCCTGATCATGGACATTAGGATGTGATTAATAACAAGGTTATGTCATTAGGAGAATGATGTGATGGACACACACCCATAGTAAGCGTAGCATAAGATCAAGTCATTAAGTTCGTATTGCTGTAAGCTTTCAAATACATAGTAACCTATTCCTTCGACCATGAGGTTATGTTAATCACCATCACCGGATGGATACTTTGATGACATCAAACGCCGCTTCGTAACTGGGTGGTTATAAAAGTGTCATTGAGTATTCTGAAAGTATGTGTTGAAGCGCATGAACCAAGATTGGGATTTGTCCATCCATATGACGGATAGATATGCTCTGGGCCCTCTCGGTGGAATTTCATCTAGTTAGCTTGCAAGCATGTGACTGGGTCACAAGGGATGACATATCACGGAACGAGTAAAGAGTACTTATCAGTAACGAGGTAGAACTAGGTATGGAGATACCGACGATCAAACCTCGGATAAGTATTGTATCGCAAGACAAAGGGAATTAGTTTCGTATGTAAGTGGTTCAATCGATCGCAAAGTCATCGTTGAGTATGTGGGAGCCATTATGGATCTCCAGGTCCCGCTGATGGTTATTGATAGGAGATGTGTCTCTGTCATGTCTACATATTCACGAACCGTAGGGTGACACATTTAAGGTTCGAAGTTGTTTTAAGTAGATATGGAATATGCGTTGGAGACCAAATGTTGTTCGGAGTCTCGGATTGGATTCGGGACATCACGAGGAGATCCGGAATGGTCCGGAGAATAAGATTCATATATAGGGGATCACTTTCTAAGTTAGGAAATGTTCCGGAGTGTTTGTATGAGGATTCTAGAAGGTTTCAGAATGTTCCGGAAGGTTCTAGAAGATATCTTAGAATTTGCTTGAAAATCAAGATAGGGATCAAGGAGTCCTGGTGGGTCAAGATATGGAGTCGTGGGGGAGGAGGACTCCTCCCCCCACCTCCAATCCGCCGGCCTACAAGGGAGGGGAGTCCTAGTCCTACAAGGATTCCCCCTCCTAGGCGCCTCCCTTCTTTAAATAGAGGGGCAGGGGCGCCCCCTCCTCCCCTGCTCTCATAACTCCCAATCTCTGCCGCCTCTCTCCTCCACCCTTCTTCTGCACAGGCATAGGCGAAGCCCTGCAGAATTCTCTACTCCACCACCACCACCACGCCGTCGTGCTGCTGGGATTCCGTGGAGAAGATCTACTACCTCCGCTGCTCGCTGGAACGGGGAGAGGAAGGTCTACTTTGACTCCGCACGTGTGACCGACTGCGGAAGCGCTGCCGAAACGCGGCGCCGGAAGGATCGTCTACTTGACCGACTGCGGAAGCGCTGTTGGAACGCGACGCCGGAAGGATCGTCCACACGATCTTGAGATCGGCAAGTGATCGACTACATCAACCACGAGATCTAATCTCGTTAACGCTTTCGGATCTACGAGGGTTAGTTCCTATCTATCTCGTTGCTCATGTCTAATAGATTAGATCTTGGCTTTTATCTAGATTAGATCTAGGTTTTGTTCGTTCTTGCGGTAGAATTTTTTTGTTTTCCATGCTACGAACCCATCAGTGGTATCAGAGCCGTATCTATGCGTAGATCTGTTGCACGAGTAGAACACAATGTTTTTATGGGCGTTGATGCTTTTGTTGTCGGTGTCTTAGCGTGTACTTTGCATCTTGCGGCATGGTGGGATGAAGCGGCTCGGGCTAACATTACATGTCATCGCACATGAGACTTGCTCCACGCTTGACGTGCAACTTGCTTTGCACAAGTGGCTTTGCGGGTGTCTATCTCTCCCACCATAGTTAAGATTCAATTTACAATGAGCATCTTGACAACACTTGTATCAACGTTGTGGTTCTTGTTCGTAGGTAAGATCGGTCTTATGCGAAAGCCCCAAACCACGTAAAACTTGCAAAGAAAATTAGAGGCGTCTAACTTGTTTTTGCAGGGGTTTTGTGATGTGATATGGCCAACATGTGATTGTGATTGTATTTGATGTATGCAATGATCCTTGTTGTAATATGGCAACCGGCAGGAGCCTAATGGTTGTCTTTAATTCTATTAAGACCTGCGTGTCTATTCATCTTGTAATAGCTTTATTCCAAGTAGTTGTAATAGTTGCTGGTGATGATGGACAACCATGAAGCGGCGCCACTGACCTTGATGCAATGCTGGTGATGATGGAGATCTTGTTCATGCTTTGGAGATGGAGATCAAAGGCGCAAGAAGAAAAGGCCATATCATATCACAGTAATTATGAATTGCCTGTGATGTTAATCCTTTATGCATCTTGTATTGCTTAGATCGCGACGGTAGCATTATAAGATGATCCCTCTCACTAAATTTCAAGTAATAAAGTGTTCACCCTTAGTTGGCACCGTTGCTAAGACTCGTTGTTTCGAAGCATCTCGTGATGATCGGATGTGATAGATTCTACGTGTGCATACAACGGGTGCAAGCCAGATTTGCACATGCGGAAACTAAGGTTATCTTGATGAGCCTAGCATGTACAGACATGGTCTCAGAACACGGAATACCGAAAGGTAGAGCATGAGTCATATAATTGATATGATGAACATGAAGATTGTTCGCCGATGAAACTACATCTTCTCTCGTGAAGATCGGACTTGGTGTAGTGGACTTGGTTCGTGTAATCACTAAGACAATGTGAGGGATGTTGTTTTGAGTGGGAGTTCACCTAGTTAGTTTAATAATTAAATTTGAACTCAATTTGTCATAAACTTAGTCTAAACTACTTGCAAATTGTTGTAGATTATGGCGACCCCCTCCATCAATTTCAATGCGTTCCTAGAGAAAGAAAAGCTTAAAAACAATGGAAGCAAATTCACGGATTGGTTCTGTGGACTGAAGATCGTCCTCAGGGCTGGTCAATTGACCTATGTGCTCGATGCACCGCTAGGTGACCCACCTGCAGATAATGCCACCGATGACGAAAAGAATGTTTTCGCCACTCGGAAGAATTATTACTCCACAGTTCAATGTGCCATCCTGTACGGTTTAGAAGCGGAGCTCCAACAGCGTTTTGAGCACCACGACCCGTTCGAGATCATTAAGGAGCTCAGGCTAATTTTTGAGACTCGCGCGGCCATGGAGAGCTATGAGGCCTCTGAAAAGTTCTTTAACTGTAAGATGGAAGAAGGAAGATTCGTTAGCGAGCACGTGCTCACCATGTCTGGGTATGCTAAGAAGCTCCAAGAGTTGGGAATATCGATTCCTAATGAATTGGGGATTCACCGTCTCCTTCAATCACTGCCACCAAGTTACAAGAACTTTGTGATGAACTACAACATGCACTGCAAGAACAAGACGTTGCCTGAACTGTCGTCCATGCTGAAAACTACTGAAGTGGAGATCAAGAAGGAGCAACAAGTGTTGATGGTCAATAAGACCACCAATTTCAAGAAACGGGGCAAGCCCAAGAACAAGGGCAACTTCAAGAAGGACGGCAAGAAAGCTGCCGCACCTGCTAAGAAGCCCAAGGCTGGTCCTAATCCTGAAACTGAGTGCTTCTACTGCAAGGGTGCTGGAGTACCTTGCGGATCTAAAGAACGGCAACATCAAGAAGAAAGGTATATTTGATATATGTGTTATAGATGTGTATCTTACTAGTAATCATAGTAGTGCCTGGGTATTTGATACTGGTTCGGTTGCTCATATTTGTAACTCGAAACAGGAGCTGCGGAATAAACGAAGACTGGCAAGAGACGAGGTGACGATGCGCATTGGAAATGGCTCCAAGGTTGATGTGATCGCCGTCGGCACGCTCCCTCTACATCTACCTTCGGGATTAGTTTTAAATTTAAATAATTGTTATTTGGTGCCTGCGTTAAGCATGAACATTATATCTGGATCCTGTTTATTGCGAGACGGTTACTCTTTTAAGTCCGAGAATAAAGGTTGTTCGATTTACATGAGTAATATCTTTTATGGTAATGCACCTGAGATGAATGGTTTATTCTTACTGAATCTCGATAGTAGTGATATACATGTTCACAACATAGATGCTAAACGAATTAAATTGAATGATAATTCTACATACATGTGGCACTGTCGTCTTGGTCACATTGGAGTGAAGCGTATGAAGAAACTCCATTCAGATGGACTTCTTGAATCACTTGATTTTGAATCACTTGAAAGATGCGAAGCATGTCTACTGGGAAAAATGACTAAGACTCCATTCTATGGTACAATGGAGCGAGCTACAGACTTATTGGAAATAATACATACCGATGTGTGCGGCCCAATGAGTGTAGCATCGCGTGGTGGATATCGTTATGTTCTCACTTTCACGATGACTTAAGTAGATATGGGTATGTCTACTTTATGAAACATAAGTCCGAAACTTTCGAGAAGTTTAAGGAATTTCAAAGTGAAGTGGAAAATCATTGTAACGAGAAGATTAAGTTTCTGCGTTCTGACCGCGGAGGTGAATATCTAAGTTATGAGTTTGGCATGCATTTAAAGAAATGTGGAATACTTTCGCAGTTGACACCGCCGGGAACACCACAGCGTAATGGTGTGTCCGAACGTCGTAATCGAACTCTCTTAGATATGGTTCGATCCATGATGTCTCTTACAAATTTACCGTTATCATTTTGGGGCTATGCATTAGAGACAGCCGCATTCACTTTAAATAGGGCACCATCTAAATCCGTTGAAACGACACCGTACGAATTGTGGTTTGGTAAGATACCTAAGTTGTCGTTCCTTAAAGTTTGGGGTTGCGAGGCATATGTAAAGAAGTTACAACCTGATAAGTTAGAACCCAAAGCGGAGAAATGCGTCTTCATAGGATACCCTAAAGAAACAATTGGGTATACCTTCTATCATAGATCCGAAGGCAAAGTTTTCGTTGCAAAGAATGGATCCTTTCTTGAGAAGGAGTTTCTCTCGAAAGAAGTGACTGGAAGGAAAGTAGAACTCGATGAGGTTATCGAACCTTCTCTCGGATTTGAGAGTAGCGCAGCACCGGAAGATGTTTCTGTGCCGCCTGCACCAATTGGAGAGGAAGCTAATGATAATGATCATGAAACTTCAAATGAAGTTACTGCTGAACCTCGCAGGTCAACGAGGGTTCGTACCACTCCTGATTGGTATGACTCTTCCTTGAACGTTATATTGGTGGACAACATTGATGACCCTGCGACATATGAAGAAGCTATGGTGAGCCCAGATTCAGACAAATGGCTAGAAGCCATGAAATCCGAAATGGGATCCATGTACGAAAACCAAGTGTGGACTTTGGTGGACTTACCGGATGGCCGTAAGGCTGTCGAGAACAAATGGATTTTCAAGCGAAAAACAGATGCTGATGGTAATGTTACCGTCTATAAAGCTCGACTTGTCGCGAAAGGGTTCCGACAAATTCAAGGAGTTGACTATGATGAGACTTTCTCACCAGTAGCGAAGCTAAAGTCTGTGAGGATTTTGTTAGCAATTGCTGCACATTTCGATTATGAGATTTGGCAGATGGATGTCAAAACGGCGTTCCTTAATGGTGACATTGAGGAAGAGTTGTATATGGTACAACCCAAGGGTTTTGTCGATCCTAAAGATGCTAACAAGGTATGCAAACTTCAGCGCTCCATTTATGGACTGAAGCAAGCATCCCGGAGTTGGAATCAACGTTTTGATAAAGTAATCAAAAACTTTGGATTTATACAAACTTATGGAGAAGCTTGTATTTACAAGAAAGTGAGTGGGAGCTCTGTAGCATTCCTAGTACTATATGTAGATGACATATTGTTGATTGGGAATGATATAGAACTTCTTAATAGCGTCAAAACCAATTTGAATAATAGTTTTTCAATGAAGGATCTTGGCGAAGCGGCATACATTCTAGGCATCAAGATTTATAGAGATAGATCAAGACGCCTAATAGGGCTTTCACAAAGTACATACTTGGACAAATTTCTAAAGAAGTTTAGAATGGAAGATAGCAAGAAAGGGTTCGTGCCCATGTTGTCAGGTAAGACCTTGAGTAAAACTCAAAGTCCAGCTATGGCAGAAGATAGAGAGAAAATGAATAATATTCCCTATGCCTCAGCCATAGGTTCTATCATGTATGCTATGCTGTGTACAAGACCGGATATAGTACATGCTGTTAGTTTGACTAGCAGATATCAAAGTGATCCTGGAATGGAGCACTGGACAGCAGTCAAGAATATCCTAAAGTACCTAAATAGGACTAAGGATATGGTTCTTTCTTATGGAGGTGATGAACAGCTTGTTGTAAACGGTTACACCGATGCTAGTTGGAACACCGATCCGGATGACTCAAAGTCACAGTCGGAATACGTATTTATTTTGAATGGTGCTGCAGTGAGCTGGAGGAGTGCGAAGCAAAGCGTTGTGGCGAAATCTTCAACTGAATCGGAATACATAGCTGCTTCGGAGGCTGCACAAGAAGCCGTTTGGATGAAGGAATTCATTACTGAACTCGGCGTGGTTCCTAGTGCGTTGGACCCGATGGCCATCTACTGTGACAACACAGGCGCCATAGCTAATGCGCAGGAGCCAAGGTCACATAGCAAGCTAAAGCACATCAAGCTACGTTTCCACGCTATTCGCGAGTATGTCCGAGATGGTGACATAAAGATTTGCAAAGTACACACTGATCTGAATGTGGCGGATCCGTTGACTAAACCTCTCCCTAGGGCAAAGCATCACCAACACCAGAACACCATGGGTGTTCGGTATATTACCATGTAATCTAGATTATTGACTGTAGTGCAAGTGGGAGACTGTTGGAGATATGCCCAAGAGGCAATAATAAAAGTGATTATTATTATATCTTTGTGTTTATGATGAATGTTTACATCCCATGCTATAATTGTATTATTAGGAAACACTAATACATGTGTGTTTTGTAAACATATAAGAGTCCCTAGTAAGCCTCTTGTTGAACTAGCTTGTTGATTAATTGATGATCATGGTTTCCTGATCATGGACATTAGGATGTGATTAATAATAAGGTTATGTCATTAGGAGAATGATGTGATGGACACACACCCATAGTAAGCGTAGCATAAGATCAAGTCATTAAGTTCGTATTGCTGTAAGCTTTCAAATACATAGTAACCTATTCCTTCGACCATGAGGTTATGTTAATCACCATCACCGGATGGATACTTTGATGACATCAAATGCCGCTTCGTAACTGGGTGGTTATAAAAGTGTCATTGAGTATTCTGAAAGTATGTGTTGAAGCGCATGAACCAAGATTGGGATTTGTCCATCCATATGACGGATAGATATGCTCTGGGCCCTCTCGGTGGAATGTCATCTAGTTAGCTTGCAAGCATGTGACTGAGTCACAAGGGATGACATATCACGAAACGAGTAAAGAGTACTTATCAGTAACGAGGTAGAACTAGGTATGGAGATACCGATGATCAAACCTCGGATAAGTATTGTATCGCAAGACAAAGGGAATTAGTTTCGTATGTAAGTGGTTCAATCGATCGCAAAGTCATCGTTGAGTATGTGGGAGCCATTATGGATCTCCAGGTCCCGCTGATGGTTATTGATAGGAGATGTGTCTCTGTCATGTCTACATATTCACGAACCGTAGGGTGACACACTTAAGGTTCGAAGTTGTTTTAAGTAGATATGGAATATGCGTTGGAGACCAAATGTTGTTCGGAGTCTCGGATTGGATTCGGGACATCACGAGGAGATCCGGAATGGTCCGGAGAATAAGATTCATATATAGGGGATCATTTTCTAAGTTAGAAAATGTTCCGGAGTGTTTGTATGAGGATTCTAGAAGGTTTCGGAATGTTCCGAAAGGTTCTAGAAGATATCTTAGAGTTTGCTTGAAAATCAAGATAGGGATCAAGGAGTCCTGGTGGGTCAAGATACGGAGTCATGGGGGAGGAGGACTCCTCCCCCCACCTCTAATCCGCCGACCTACAAGGGAGGGGAGTCCTAGTCCTACAAGGACTCCCCCTCCCTAGGCGCCTCCCTTCTTTAAATAGAGGGGCAGGGGCGCCCCCTCCTCCCCTGCTCTCATAACTCCCAATCTCTGCCTCTCTCTCCTCCACCCTTCTTCTGCACAGGCATAGACGAAGCCCTGCAGAATTCTCTACTCCACCACCACCACCACGCCGTCGTGCTGCTGGGATTCCGTGGAGAAGATCTACTACCTCCGCTGCTCGCTGGAACGGGGAGAGGAAGGTCTACTTCGACTCCGCACGTGTGACCGACTGCGGAAGCGCTGCCAAAACGCGGCGCCGGAAGGATCGTCTACTGGACCGACTGCGGAAGCGCTGCTGGAACGCGACGCCAGAAGGATCGTCCACACGATCTTGAGATCGGCAAGTGATCGACTACATCAACCACGAGATCTAATCTTGTTAACGCTTTCGGATCTACGAGGGTTAGTTCCTATCTATCTCGTTGCTCATGTCTAATAGATTAGATCTTGGCTTTTATCTAGATTAGATCTAGGTTTTGTTCGTTCTTGCGGTAGAAACTTTTTGTTTTCCATGCTACGAACCCATCACCATGTCAAGAGTACGTCTACTACCCTGGGTCGTGGCTCCCTAACGTTGGAAGCAACGAATTGAGCGAAATTTTCACTATCTTTTGTTGATTATTCGGTTTTAGCCGATTTTTTCCTTTTCATTTCTCTTCTCTTAAATATGAAAAAAAAATCAAATTTGGAAATTTGTCAAATCTGAATAATTTCATATTCGAACTTCTTCAAATCAGAACAAATTTCAGATTTGACATTTTCAAATCAATTTTTTAATATCTAAACTTTTTTGATTTGAACAATTACAAACATGTTTCAAATTTGAATTTTTTTAGTTTCAAACATTTTCAAATTTGAACTTTATTACATAGAAAAAAGAAAGCGGAAAATGTAAAAATAAAAAGATAAAAGGAAAAAATAGATTGTACCCTTATTGAGATGCATCAGAGCGGCCCATGAAGGAAAACTCTTCAGGCGGGAGGGAATCGCTCCCCTGCCGAGCGGTGTATAGGGACCCTTCCCACCCCTAGAGCATAGCGAGGAAGCCTAGCCCAACACATGCATCTCACTTCGCTGAAAAGAACAGAAAAAGGGAAGGAGAGTGCCAATTGTGGTTCTCTCTCCCCTCTCAAATCCTCCAGCAAAATGGCCAAGATCTGAAGGATTTTCCTGTGAAGTTCAGCCCCCGGTCCCCCCACAAGGTATTCTCCTCCGATCCTTTCAATTTCATCAGAAAAATCCCATCACATTGCCCCTATTTGTGCAAGCTTGGGTGAACCCTAATTCATATTGGATTTCAAAAATTATATGGAATAATGTGATGATTGTTGGATCTTTAGCTTTTGTGTTGCAATTGTAATCATAGGAAATATATAGTGGTTGATTTTTTCATATTTTCTTAAAACCGAAAGTTATATGGTGGTTGATTTTGTTCATATTCGAAAATACGATGAAATTTGTATGTGTGTTGTTAAATAGAGGGTAGACAACGTGGTAGAATAACTCCTAGGTTATCCTCGTCATTCTCATCGCACTCATCTTCTTAGTTCTCCTCTTCCCATGCTTTGTATTGGTCATCTCGAATCGGTCTCGAAGGTTTCCTCATTTTATGTTCAGTCATTAGAGGTTGGCTCATTTGATATTAGGTCATGGGAGGTGGAATCACTATGGTGTTGCCCACATCGGGGTCAACATGTGGCTCACTTCGAACATGACTCCTAACATCAAATGGGGAGGCCCATTGGTTCAAATCAAAGTGCAAACTTGAATCAACCTTTTTTGTAGTAAATAACTCAAGAGCCTTGTCTTGTGGTTCCTTGTATGCAACCTAACGTTGTTTGGAATAGATACGAGTTGTATTGGAATGAATGTGCATTCCAAACTCAACATTATGCCTTCTTTCCAAATCACCTGCATCACTTGGGTCCATCCAATTCAAATCGATCCTCACTTTTTCAAAAACCTCAACATAGTTAGTACTAAGATCCAAACACCAAGTCAGTCTCGTCCGGTCCGTCTCGATTTTGCATTCCAGAAATGCGTCCTTGTCCACATGATGAGTATGAAAACATATATCCATCTATAAAATAATTAAAAATAATAATAAAATATTTATTCTCCACTCCCGCAAGGAATGACTGTGCAGCTGCAGCTGATAGACGCCTCCCCTAAGCTAAAAAGGCCTTGTCTATTTTCGCTTTGTGTTGTTTTGGAGTTTGCTTAACCCAATCGTCAAAACACGTGTTGTCTGATTGTCTGCGCACACAAAGTCACACGATCTGCCTAGCGTGGCCGCACTATAGTGCCAGAACGTTTCTGGCTTCATAATGGTATACATCCCCGGGCCCCGGCCCACGAGTTGCAGACCAGCTACATCTAAAGAACAAATTGTTCGTAGCTTAAGGTGGACATATTTGAGGACATGTGAGGTCCCAGCGGATGGATGAGCCTCTTAAACTAATCCTGGCCATCCATTTCTACAATGCGGTCCTAAACATACCGGAATCTACACCGGCTAGTCTCAGTGCAACGGGGATCTGCGTTTTGCCCGGTCCACTCGTCGGAGAGCCAACGAGCCAGCCGCTGTGTTACTGTGTAGCCTTGGTTTGAGGCAGCCCGCGCGGTGGTTCCACCCGTGCTTTCCACGCACAGAAAGGGTGCATGATTGTCTTTCCACGTGCTACACAGTTCTTCCGACTGTGTCGAGGACAGCCATGGCGGCCTGCGTTTCGGCGCCGGGTACGCCGTTCACCGTATCACCGGTCGTGGAGGGCCCCGTATTTGCTCGTGGAGAGGTAGGGTTGTTGCCCTATGGTGTTATTCGGTGAGAAGACTAGCAGATCGACCGCCATCCGTTGCTAGAAGCAGCATGCAGGGAATAGGGAGTAAAGCATTAGACGCCGGTGGGAAGGAAGCCAGGGAATTCCGGAAGCTAGACGACGACGGGCGCTAGTAGGGAGGAAAGCAGCATGCTGCGGAGGGCTAGTATATCATATATCGAGCGGCCCTCTGTCACGCGGTGACACTTTGAACAAAAAAATATTCTCTCGGTTCCATAATATAAGATGTTTTAGTTTCTGTGAAACTAATGTATCTAGATATCTTTTAATGTGACACTAAAATATGTCTAGATACATTTACTTCAGAAAAGCTAAAACAGCTTATATTTTGAAATAGAGAGATACAACATAACGGCAAATGACTTATTTAGGCTACTTTTCTTCTGCTTATGTATGTAATTGATTTTTTTTGACGTGAAACAGCATGAGCTCTACTTATATGCAGTAAGAGAGGGAACAAAATGTACATGGCAAAGACACAGCTTGAACCAAGCCGGCACTAGATTTTTTATTTTAGTATGGTAATATATTTTCCTCTCCCACCGATCCAAATTACTTGTCACGGTTTTAGGTAAATATTGCCTAAAATCTGTCTAGATTTAATGAATATGTGACAAGTGATTTGGATCAGAGCGAGTGCTTTTTTTGTCGTACTTCTTCTAAAACAAAAGTGATCTTGAATTCTTGATCTATCATATATCTCAAATATATTTGTATTTCAACTTAATTATTAGGCATATTGGCAATGCTAATTCTATTAACATACGGGAGGGGCAGTAGATTTTAGGTAGAACTCTCACATGCACGTCATTATGTCAAGGGGCTGAAAACTTTTTGGCATGTGAACGTGCGCAGAATTGGGTCGTAGTTTCAATATGGAAGATGTTGCTTTTGAGTACCATACTGAATGGTAGAGTCAATTCGGTACTAAGATTAATCGTAGCCAAGGAGCCGGGACCTATAAATCCTCATGCAGATTTTTCAATAAAGAGCAATATGTTAACATCAAGACATTATAAAATACACCAGACCTTGGCAACAACTTAATATTAAGAGCAAATCAAGACATTGAGGAAGCACATGGAAAAATTATTAAAATGAAAGAAAAAAGCATGCCACCGAAGTGTCAAGCTAGATGATCAAATGTGGAAGAGGATCTAGAGATTAGAAGTGCCAGCTAAGGTAAAAAAATATTTATCCGGTTTGCTGTGCTAGGAGCTATTGACGGTTTTGGCTAATAGATACATTAAGATCGGTAGCCAATTTCCTACTATGTGAAAGTAGTGCTGAGGATATGAAACACATGTTCATTATCTTCCAGTAAATATGATCTAGAAGCACTTGGGATTTGATGTGAAGATTATTAAATCTCGCGAGTTGGATAGAGCTCTGATCAGCTTGTGTTTGTACTTTTCTCGAGTACCATGCCTGGTTCATTTTGGGACATGCCAACACCCCCCGAAGTTCTTGTGGTGGCCTTCTGGTATCTTTGGTAGGAACGGAGACAAGAAGCTCAAAAGGAGGATAACCAGTCTTCAAACATGTCGGCAATGACGAAAGAGATATTAGCGTCCAATTTCATTGTTGCTAACTCATCAAAATCGAACCTGAAGAAGGGGTGGTTGGACTAAAAGCCTCGTCAATCATCTGAAATTGAATGTGGATGCGTCCTTTGATGAAGGCTAGGTTAACTATGTAGAACAACGTGTGTTGTCGTCCGCGATAGTACTGGATAATTTTTTGCATCATGTTAATGCTCCCTCCGTCCTAAGAAAGATGTCATAAATTTATTTAAATTTGCATATATCTATATACTGAAATACATCCATATACATTGAAATTTAGAATCTGGGACATCCTTTTCAGGATGGAGGAAGTACTAAGTTTGAGCTTTTTCAAGGATGCCTTCCCTGTAGGTGTGCAGACACCGAAGCAAGGTTTACTCCTGGTAGGATCCCTAAGCAGTAACAAAGCGACAATTAGCTCTGATATGATTGCATGGAGATGGTGCTGGATGGAGGTAATATCATGGAATTGCAGCATTCATATTTGATGATTACTATCTTGTGTCAGCTAAATTGTCTATTACTCTTTCTGACTATAACCTGCGAGAAACTAATAAACATAGATCATGAATTAGCCTGGTTGGCTCGTGACTCGAACAAGAGTGTTTGGCTAGATGACACCCCCTTCCCCACCTTTGATTGTACTACCTCTTTTGGTGTCCCCTAACTACCAACATTTATGAATGGAGAGGCATAAAGTTGTAAAACAATATCAAACCAACCTTGTAATAACAACGAAAGCATAACCCTCCTTTGATTAATGTGTTGATCCCTGTCCTAAAGATGGATTCACATAGATGATGGCGGCGACTTCTGGAGCATGTGCATGTGGTGCATGCTGAGGGTTTGCTGGACTGATTTGTGCTACCGACTCGCCATTGTTATGCTTGGTGAGGCCTCTGGATTTAGATGATGTGTGCAAGTGTGAGGCCAGTGCACACGGCCTGATAATGGCCACCCCCCATCATCAAGTGGCTAACCAAATGCTAGCGCACCCTTGACATCCTTCAAGTTTCATCTGAATTGGTTGGCCACTTGCAATCTGGATTTTAAGAAGCAATGTGATGGAAACCTTTTTGTTGGATAGACCATCAAGTTTCATCCATGTCCAGACATTTCACCACCCAAAAACTTATGTTACATTTTTTTTGTTTTTACGTAATCCGTAAACAACAAAAAGAAATCCAACTTTTCCATCATGATTTGATGGCAGAAAAAGGACCTCATAACACTAATCATCATATCCATAACATTCTTGTGAGTTGATATCTACCATGTCACTTGTACCTTTCAGTTTACAACCAACTGACTCTTCGCAACCTTTGTCATGGTTTATCTCAAATAGTTTTGCACAATGATCATCCATAGAAGCTCTATGTGGAGGCAAAGCAAGCATTACCATTGTAGAGTCCTAGTCATGCCGGTGACAGAAGTTATACTAAATCTAAACATCAAAAGTATGAAAATAATTAATATGCAACAATTTTGATAATATCACACAAAATTAAGAAACTGTTTCCCACACTATAGCTCATAGCAAAACAGGCAAGTCAAATCACTTATTTGCTTTCTCTCTTTTTATAGGGAATTATATACTATCTGACCCATAGTGAGATTATCCCTGGAGATTAACTTGTCGTGAGAAAGTTATAAGAAGAACATACATGGCCCTACAAGGACTAGAAATCTTCTAAATGATATCAACAATATTTTGAAAATAATATAGGTTTATATAATTAAGTACAACATAAATATATTTCACATCATAATCCTAATAAATTGAGTATCCAGTTGGTAAAGGCAAAAGAGCGAGCAATATCAACCATGGCATGCCACATATTCAGAACCATTTCTTTTGTGAAATGAGAAAACATGAATTTAAGTTCAATACCATCCCAAAAATCTTTAATAACAATATGTTTTCCATTAAGAATATATACCTCTTAGTGCGAAATATAAATAATGAACTTTCTAACCACATGCCCTCCAATGATTTTCGTTGTAGCCTTACCAACGTTCCATGTTAGCCACTCTACCTTACAATCGATTTCCAAAAGGGTGTGGTTCATACGGGGTGCTTAAGTAGTTGCACAGTTGTAGCAAAATGAGACCCGTCTTTCTAGCTAGTCTATGGCACCACTCAATCCGGTAAGAATGTAAACATAGATTCATAACTGCTTATGTTTAGAATCCCCAATTACTTCTGTCTCAACTGATATTTTGTTAAGTCCGATCAATTCATAAAAGTGTAACTTCAGTTTAGTCAAAAGTGCCACTACCAATTTCTCAGATAGTTACATTTTCGATAAAAGTGCGAGTTACACTTTTCATTAAAACTGAAGTTGCGCACTCATGAATATATTATAACTTAAGTAAAAATCCCACTGGACCAGGACTCAGCAAAACAGTACTTATACTTGTACAAATATTCGTTTCAGAAAATTGATACGAACATTTGAAATAATTATTATTTCTAAAATTATTTCTAAAATCGGCGTTTCCAAATTAAGCACACACACAAGCTAGCTAGCCAATAAATCGAGCTAATTGCCAAGTTGTCTTACACTACCAGAACACACCATGACCAGATCCACATATATACACGAGGAAAATAATTCTATAGGACCAGGAATGGACACGCCTGCGTTGTTGGTGCTAGCTTTTGCAGACGTGAACTTTGAGGTGCATGTTCCGCATCAGCTGCAATGAAAATTGACTCACTGAACTTGAACTAGACTGTTACGAAATTCAGAGCTACAGGACCCATGGATATGATCAGTTCAACCTGCAGAATTGCGTGAAGTGATGATCTATAGTATCAGTCACACCTATGCTGGATCCTCCTGAATCGATCTAACCAATAATCCAATATGGAGAGGTGGTGGGTGCTCGGAACAAGCTTAGCGGCCGGAGTATCTGAGACTATGATCGTCGGTCAGAGCCCGCCATGGCTGCACGCGCGCGCACTGGGAATTGTAGAGTGGCGAGCTACCTAACCGAATCAGAATCAGATCGACCCCCATGGCTGCGATCATCTTTGCCTCGTAGATAGATCTTCGATAGATCTAGGCATGCATCCAGTTCCAGCCTAGCCTAGCTACAGAGTGGAGGATAACGCTGAGCTACCGCGCGCGATCGAGTTGGATTAGCTAGAAATTTAGAATCAGCCATGGACGTCTGGACTGGACACAAAATCAATCAACTCTCTTACATCGAGATCGATCCTTCCCGACTCCTCCAGTGCTCCGCCGAGAGGAGTGGGAGCTCGAACTACGGGCTACCCCCTAGAATTCACGCTAACTACAAGAGGGTCCGTTTCCTATCCGTATCTCGTCCTCGATTCCTTGTTGTTCTTCCGGCTTCCGCTGCCGCCGTGCGGTCCATATTCCTCCGTCGCAGCATAGATCTCGGCGATCAGCCGGTAGCGCTTCACCCTCCGCTGGCTCCCGGCCACCTCCCGCTCTTCCTCTTCCTCCCAGTCCGGGCAACCGCCGAGGGGTACGGGCGCAGCAGGTGCCGGCGGGGTGTTCACGGAGTGCCGCGAGGAGGAGGAGGAGCGCCTGGCCGCAACGCTGCTCCCGCCGGCCCACGGCGCACCGGAGGACGAGCTGCTCTCGCTGAGGTGGATGAGCTGCTCCGCCGCGTCGACCTCGCGGGCCGTGAAGGCCTCCTCCGCCGGCGCCGCGACGGGCTTCGTCTTGGGCTCCAGCGCAGGCTTCGCCCTCGCCGGCCGCGCCTCGTGCTGCAGGGTTTTCATCGGCGATTCGCCTGGCCGTCTGGGGTGGGTTGCCATGGACGCGCGTTGTTGGCTAATTTTGCCTCCTCTACTCTATGTTTTTTTTTTCTCTTGATATCACCGGTTGGTTTTTATTTATTTTTCTCTCTCTGGCCTTTTAGTTAAGTTTTCAATTTATTTCTTTAGGTGGTTGGCATAAATACCGACCTGCCTGGAAATGAATTGGCTCAAGTAAGTTTCTATAGGGTGTTAAGGAAAAGAAATTTGGTGGTTCCGCAAAAGACATTTCTTCCAAAACCTGGCCGCCACCTGTAAATCGGATGTCTCTGCCCACCACTTTGGTGCCATGGAACGGAGAGGAAAAGATCATTGTCTCTTATTTCGACTCAGTGATATTAGATTTGTCATCATTGAAAAGCTTGGGATTTTTTGTCCCCATCGGTGTTCATGGACGATCAATTGATTCTCTTGTTGTCTGTTGGCGTCGCTCCGAATATCATCGGCAAGAATATTGTGGCTCCCTTTTTTCGAGCTTTTGAGAGCAAGATTGTCGTCTGGGTTCTGCAATGCTAGCAAGATTGTTTGATATCCACACGCCTAGTTGGATGTATCATGATAGTTGTAGTTGATTACGTAATCACACCCATTAATATCGTTAAAAGTCAGTCTACGCTACTAATTGTACTTTGAGAAACTCTATAGAGATGCATCAATTTCGGATTAGAGGAAACCTTCTCTTGGTCCACTCAAGTCCGTGAGAAAGAACATGAATGATATGCTAATTGCATTCCACTGTACTAATGGTTAAGGTTACATTCATGTGGCTGCCTCAACACAGCATACTTCTAGTGTTGACCCAAATTGTGCACTCATTCTTACCAAAACAATCTAGGTGAGAGACTATGGTGTATACAATTTTAAAAAGGAGTAACTATGGACAACATTTTTCATTGCAATAGTACAACAAAAAATTGTACAATGTTACCAAGTGTCGCTATTGTCATTTAACTCATAGATGCTTCGCAATGTTGCCTTAGTAACTCTACCTTTTCAGTGAATCTTGTAACTGAAGTCACACTTTCAATAAAGATAGTTGTGATCATTCCTATCTCTGAGCACTTCACATTTTATTACATGTTGAACAAACTTTATTTGCCAATGGATTGTTTGAAGTGCACATGCTAATTAGTTTTAGCTTTGGTCTACCAATTCGAACACTTCTATAGAATTTGGCAGTGTGGATTCCGATGATCAATCCTAGTAGAATTAACTCATAGTTGTCTTTTTAGTCAGTTAATACTCCTTTTTGTGACGCTATGTATGTGAATTGCATTTGTATGACCAGATTTAGTGCATACATGCCATATGTTTAATGTGAATCGACTAACCACGCTAACATTTTAGTCATCAATATGGTCTTGAATTGAAATTTACCCTTGCATCATATGGTGATTTTTCTTCCACCGTTATCACAATTTATTTATTTTCAAAAAATGACACAACACATAGTTTTTATGTAATTCACAAAAAGGAATAAAATTAGCCTCGAACTGGAGGGTCTTGTTTGGCATTAGTCATGGATGTATCCCATGTTTTCTATGGAGTCCCAACGTGTCCTGTTGTCAAGAATAGCATTGCTTGCCTAGCTCAACATTCCCTGTCTTCCACCAAGTTTCCCCATATCAGCAAGAAAGATGTTCCTTTAGTCAAATCAACAACAAAGCTAGCTACCTAGCTGCATGTGGCTTGCATCCTCTGCGCGTGAATAATTCTATCTATGTTGAACAATCTTTATTTACCAATGTATTATTTGAAGTTTGCATGCTAATTAGTTTTAACTTTGGTCTACCAATTCGAGCACTTCTATAGAATTTGGGAGTCTGGATTCTGGTGATCAACCCTAGTAGAATTAACTCATAGTTTGTCTTCTTAGGCAATTCATACTCATTTTTGTGACGCTATGTATGATAATTCCATTTGTATGACTAGATTTAGTGCATACACTCCACATGTTTAATGTGAATCGACTAACGACGGGAACATTTTAGACATCAGTTTGGTCCAGAATTGAAATTTATTCTTGCATCCTGAGGTGATTTTTCTTCCATCAGTTATCACTTTTTTTTCAAATCTCAAAGCACAAGGCGTTTATGTAATTCACAAAAAGAATATAATTAGCCTTGAACCGGAAGCTTGTGTTTGGTATTAATCATGGTCTCATGGATGTATCCCCTATTTGCTAACGGGTTCTAACGTGTCCTGTTGCCAAGAATAGCATTGCTTGCCTAGCTCAACATCCCTTGGCTTCCACCAAGTTTCCCCATATCAGCAAGAAAGATGCTCATTTAGTCATATCAGCAACAAAGCTAGCTACCTAGCTGCATGTGGGCTTCGATCCTCTACGCGTGAATGATTCTATGTACTTACGACCATTTTGAGAGTGTTGATTCGTGTGACGAATATAAGTACTACATGCATGTGTGCCCCAATGTCCTTAATCCTTTTTAATCTGGTTTCCTTAACATGAGGTTTACTTGGTATGTGATACGATGTGTAGCTTAATTACCTTAATGAGGTCAGCGCTAAATCGTACTATTATAGAAAAGAAATAAGAAAGAGACAAAAAAATCCAAATTTATTTAACACCTTCAAGGGCCCCTCCTCCACCTTAGGTGTGTACGATGCATGCCAGAAAGAAAAGGAGCGATTTTAACATAAACATGCATGTCCCTTGATGCAAACTACAAGCTACTAGTTGACTTGATCCTCAATTGCTCAAGGATCAGCCATGTCAACATGCCGTAAGGCACTCGATCGATTTAATTAACAGTGGTCTTAGTTTACGTTTTTCCTTCAACGTGCGGAGACAAGAATCTACAACTTCTTTGACAGGAAAAATATATAAGCGCATAGCTCTTGATCCGGAAGGAACGACCTGCATAATTAATACTACTAGCTAGTATTGCAAGTAGCAACAACTAACATCCTATAGTTGTCCTAAAATAATCATGGCTACGGGATGCTAATCCTAACAAAATTAGCCTAAAATAACCATACATATATGTAGACCAGATCAAAATGTCGAACAAAATTCAACTTGATTTTCTTGTAAAGAGCATGCCAAGCTCGTCGGTCGGGAAAGAAATCCTATACGACATGAGCCGCACAACCCTGATGGCTGGACCAGCTCCCCCGTGCTACACCTGGTGTTCCTTATCTCAGAGTAGTCCTACCACTTAGCAGATTGCAGTTACCCTATTGCTAAGAGCATCTCCAATACCATTTCTAGAGAGCTGGCCGATTTTTTCATCCGGACCAGCCGCGTTTCCAGACGGCCACTTTTCTCCGGATTTGGCCCATTTTACATCCGGGGTTTCCAGGACGAACCCGGGGCTCTGGGAACCGCCTGGAACCACCGGATGAAGCGAATTCGGCGGAAAAAACCCCGCGTCGGTGGCCCCGCCCTGTCAGCGCACCGAGTCATCTTCATCCCGTCGCCTCGGCTCACGCGACGGGCCGCTGGGCAGCGACCGCATGTCTCCTCGGCCACGTGTCGCTGTAGTGGCGCGCCACCGTCGTTCCACCTTCACGCGGCCTCCCAGAGCACACACTCTCGCCTACTGTTCCCCACCGACAAGCTCCACCTTCGGCGACGAGAAGAACAACGTGGCGAAAGAATGGCGGAATGCTTCCCTGGCGACCCCGCGGCAGCGAACGACTTCGGCCGACATTCTCTGCAGCTGTGGGAGGCACGACTTCTCTACGAGGCCGGCTACCTAGCGCCGCCGGACTTCCGGTGCCCGCCGACATGGAAGCTCAGCGTGGGCAGCGTGCCCGTGCTGCCGGTGACATCGTCCGACGAGATCGTCGACGAGATCCAGGCGGTCATCGCCAGCATGGAGGACCCCGAGCTCACCGAGGACCCGGGGAACCTGGCGTACTGGGAGCAGTTCCTCATCGACCGGCGGGAGGAGCGGGTCACCGCATATGACAACGCAGGTCCGCCTCCGCCGAGGAACAACTCGGTGGGCAGGCGGCGTTGGTGGAGCGTGCCCGGCCGCATGCTCGCCGCCGTTCTGGAGCACATCCATGCGGGGAACAACCTGTGTCTAGGGTATCCCCCGCGCTCGTCGCCGAGCATCTCCCGTCGCTGTGGATCCAGCTGGATGCCGAGGAGGATGGCGAACGACTCCTCCAGCTTGTCCTCGGCAACAACATCCCGGTCGTCGGGCTTGGCACCAGGGAGCAGGCCGATGATGTTCCGGCCGGTGAAGTGCAAGGCGGCAACCGCTGTGGATCCAGCTGGATGCCGAGGAGGATGGCGAGCGGCTCGTCCGGCTTGTCCTCGGCAACATCGTCCCAGTCGTATGGCTCGGCGCTAGGGAGCACGTCGACGCCGTTCCGGCCGCGCTCGCCGCCTCGCACCCGTGCGCGCGGCATCGTCATCAATGAGCACCATGCGCCTTCACCGCCGATGGCGATGGAATGTTCGCTGAACGATGTTCTGCCAATGCCAGCACCCGACGTGTGCGCCTAATCCAGGGAGAACTGGGAGCAGGCGGAGGCCGAACATGCCTGCCGTCTACAAGAGCAGGCCGAGTGCCAGGCCGCGCGCGGCGCTCGCCGGCAGCGCGCCTACTAGGGTGCGCCACTCATCGTCCTCGACGACGATGACGATGAGGTCGGACCCTCAGCGCAGCCCTGGCGCTGCGGTGACCCCGGCTAGGGCAGCTCCCAGTCACCGCAGACGCCGAGTGGCGACGACGGGACCCAGGACGCTAACTACACGTTGTTCTACTTTGGCATGTGAACATCGTCGGGCATCGGTGTCGGCATTATTTGTTTTTATGTTTTTTTAATTTTTTTCTTACCCTACTACACTCAAAATTCGGGTATATGTCCGAATTTAATATTATATGTACGAACTCACATATAATTAATGAAATCTCCTATGTTCATTTAGATTTCGCCGTGTTTGACTAAATTTTGGCCAAACACGAAAACTGAGACGCTAAGTAGCGCCAGAATTATGCTTAGGAACGCCCAACGAGTGGAGATGTTCTAAACCCGTTTCTCACAGTAACCAACTCCCAAATCTAAATCGTTGAAGAACTGCAACCAAATTCCGATTCCAATGGCTGAAGAATTGAGCTTGGCGACTGCGGAGCTCCAGCGACGGCACATCAAAATCCTAGACGTTGCGACGAGATGGCCATTGAGCAGCAAGCCAAAACAGAGCATCAGAGTCAGTCCAGTTCACCCGTGCAACAACACAATTAGCTTGGCCTGACAGGCAGGGGCAATCATATGGGGCAGTCCGCCGGTGGCGCCGCAACGGTGCCTAGGAGGGTGGCCATGGTTGGAGCGCCAGTGGTGCCACGAGCGACGGAGTTGCCTCGCTGCAGAGGATCGCCAGGAGAGAGCACGAGCATCACTCGAACAGTGGAACCAGAACCCAACAAGCAGGGAATCGCAGCGGCTGCAGCAAGAAGGGTTGCGTGCCATGGCGGAGAAGCATAAGAGGAATCAGAAATTAGGGTATTTTTAGCTATGTGCTTTAAGATTCGGAACGCCAGGTATTGCATGGTAGAGTTGGTCCAGCCATCGGGGCCGTACGACCCATGCGTGTGCTCGCAAAGAAAACTACTATACTCTGTTGCGTGCTCATACTATTATATCCTTTTGGTCGGTGAGCTTCTACCATTTTTCTACAAAATAAATATATTAATATCGTGACAATACCAGTTACGGTCTAACAAAATACAACTGGGATGCATAAAACATGAAAAAGAAACTAAAAAAAGACCATGTCACATTGATCAACTCCTGTCAGCTGCAGCACACAAATCACCACCAAATATTTTTTGAGAATTTTCGCAGCACTTACCTACAGAACTATGTGCAATAAACCCGCAATTTTCAAGTTATTGGTAGATTAAGGAATGTGTACACACAAAGTATATGAGAGATCGCAAGTTTGGGGGGTGTTGACATCTAATGTTTCTCCTATCATTTTTGAAATTCAGGATAAACTCACAATATGGTCACAGCTAAAATGTCTTAAATTTAATATAAAAACATGGTACTAATAAAAATGTCACTTGCAACAATTCAATGTGTCAAGTACATTTGACAATTCCATCAAATAATCAATATGGCTATTTGTGACCTTGGTAAAAAAAGCAAGATTCAAATAAATAATGTTTTATTTAAATAGCAATATTTATATTTTTGAAAGTCAAAGGATGAGGAGAATTATTATAACTATTTGGTTGTGCGGTTAATTCTTTACCTTTGGACGAAAGTTAGGGTGCTGGTAAGGACAGTTGATCTCATATACAGATCAACATGTCTCATAAAGTTTCTTCAGACTGGCCTATCGTCTGATGCGCATGATATTTTTTCATAATATACATGAAGGGGTAAGAAAAAGGTAGACTCATATAGGTCCTAACTTTTATAGCAAATTAATCAACTTAAAATTAAATATCGGTTATGGATCATAATATGTCAACAAAGTAACAAGAAGCTCATGTTTAGGTGTCTAGGGCATGAGATATAAAGAACATGTGCTAACGAAGCAACTGGAAATTTTAAGCTCTTGAAGGAGGAGGGCGTGTGTGCCAAGAGTTGCTAAAATGTGAATCTATATATTTACAAGAAATTCTATTCGCATAGCACTCCATCCTGTAGCATATAACTAACCGCGTGAACTGCCGATAATGGTAATATATAGATATTGGTGAAATCCATCTCTAAGAAAACAATTAATTCCTTTCCTAAATAGCAAAAAGAGAAAATAAATACATGGATATAAACCAATCTTTTCTCTCTCTTTTCCTAGAATAAAAAACCAACCTCATAGGATAAGAGGGAAAATGAGAAGGGAAATCAAAACACCAAGCAAAGACGGGGAGAAGAGAGGAGAGGTGCGTCCATGGAAACCCACCCACCAATCACCATGAAAACCATAGCATGTGGCGCGACCAATGAAGGTGAAGATGGCTACTACATTGGTGCCTAGAAGAAAGGTGCGCTGGCGGTGGAGGCATTCACGGCGCGTGAGCTCGACGTGTCCTAGCATCTATTCCACCTCAGCGAGAGTAGTGTGTACTCGAGCACCCCACGCGCCACCTGGCACGCCCAAACGGTAGGGCCTATGCAATATTTTCTATGCACTTCTAATGGAACTATGTGCCATAAACCTGCAATTTTCAAGTTATTGGTAGATTAAATAATGTGTACCCACAAAGTTTATGAGAGATCACAAGATAGGGGTGTTAACATCTACTGTCTCTTCTATAAGTTTTTTTTTGATAAAACTCAGAATATGGTCGGAGCAAAAATGTCTTAAATTCAGTATCAAAATATGCTACTAATAAAAATGTCAAGTACACTTGTAACAACTCAATAATGTCAAGTACACTTACAAAATCCATCAAATAATCAATATGGCTATTTGTGACCTTGGAAAAAAAGCAAGATTCAAATAAATAATGTTGAATGAGAAGGGTGTGTGTGGCAAGACTTGCTAGAAAATAAATACCTCCAAACCAAAACTTTAATATACTCCCCTTTTTGGAAAGGGAATTTTAGTAAAAGTGGAATTTTCTGGTAGAGGCTCTTTCATGATTGGTAATGGGCCAGGTACTCTGCTTCGGAAAAATAGATGGCAAGGTGATATGTCTCTCTCCCAAGAATAGCTATCACTATATAACATTGTGTGACAGAAAAACTCAAGATGAGTGGACTGAGTGGTTGAACCTAATTCAATGAATGATGATGGTACACCATTCGGATGAACCAGATACATGAGAAATAGAAAACTAAATTCTACCACCTATAGATTGTAGCGGAGGTTTTATGTCATCCTTAACCCAGAATCTTAGAAGATGTTAGCTTTGGTCCTAATACTCCATGAATCTCTAGTGGGGTTCAATACCGATAAAGATCAAATAGTTCATTTTCTGTCCGACATATCAAACGCATCAAAGAAGAAAGTTCAATAAAAAGTTTTCTTTGTCATTAGCAAGTTTGAGAAAGTTAATTGTTCTAATAAGTGCAATGACCAAAAACCGAAATCCTTTGTTAGTGACAGGGTGACTGAAGAGGAAGCTTCCCACAAGTCTAAGGACAATGTGAATCTATATATTTACTAGAAATACTATTCTCATAGGACGACTTATCTGTAGCATATGACTAACCATGTGATCCACTGATAACGGTAATATATAGATATATTTGAAATCTATCTATGAGGAAACAATTAATTCCTTTCCTAAATAGACGAATAGAAAATAAATAAAATAAATACATGGATATAATCCAAAATAAATCTCTCTTTGCCTAGAATAAAAAACCAACCTCATAGGCTAAGAGGAAAATGAGTAGGGAAATTTAAAAACTAAACAAAGACTGGGAGAAGAGAGGAGAGACAAAATTAGCTGAAGTGCGTACATGGAAACCTAGCCACCACTCACCATGAAAACCATAGCATGTGGCGCGACTGACGAGCGCGAAGATGGCTACTACGGTTGGTGCCTAGGATGAAACGTGCGCTGTCCGTGGAGGCCTTCATGGCGCGTGAGCTCGATGTGGCCCAGCAGCTATTCCACCTCAGCGAGAGCAGTGTGTACCCAGGCACCCCGCGCGCCTCCCGGCGTGCTCTAACGTCAGGTCATGTGCAAGAATTTTCTCATCACTTTCATATGGAACTATGTGCCATACACCTTCGATTTCAAAGTTATTGGTAGATTAAGCAATATGTACACACAAAGTTTATGAGAGATCACAAGTTACAGGGTGTTGACATATATTGTCTCTCCTATAAGTTTTGAAATTTTGGATAAACTTGCGATGTGGTTAGAGCTAAATGTCTTAAATTTGGTATCAAAATACACTACTAATAAAAATGGCAAGTACACTTGCAACAATTCAACAATGTCAAGTACACTTGCAAAATCCATAAAATAACCATTATAGCAATTTGTGACCTTGGTAAAAAAGCAATATTCAAATGAATAATGTTTTATTTAAATAGCGAGATTTATATTTTGTAAAGTCAAAGGATGAGTAGAATCATTAAAAAGAACTATTTGGTTCTGCGGTTAGTTCATTTCCTTTGAACGAAATTTAGGATGCTGGCAAAGAAATTTGCTCTCATATAGAGATTGGCGTGTCTCTTAAAGTTTCTTTAGACTGGCCTATCGGCTGATGCCATGATATCTTCTCATCAAATACCTGAAGGGGTAAGAAAAATGGTAGACTTATATAGGTCCTGATTTTTCTGGCAAATTAATAAAATTAAAAAATATCAATTATGAAACATAATATGTCAACAAAGTAACAAGAAGCTAAGGTTTAGGTTTCTATGGTGCAAGATATAAAGAACATTTTCTAACCAAGCAAGTAGCAATTTTAATCTCTTGATTGACGGAGGTGTTGATGGAAATATGCCCTAGAGGCAATAATAAATTGTATTATTCTATATTTCCTGATCATGATTAAGTTTATTATTTCATGCTATAACTGTATTAGTTCCGGATAATGAGTATTTGGAGGAAAACCCTAGTACATGTGTGGAATCATTAATACCATTTAGATATCCCTAGTCGCTCTTCTAAGACTAGTTCATGTATCATTGATAGTCCTGGTTTCCTGACTATGGACAAAACAACAATGTGTAGTGAAGTTGCAGTGATATATGAGATCGGAGTTATTGGGAGAACAACGACGATGGATATACCCAACATGATATACCGTGAAACACATCGTCAATATTGTTATCGGTAGTTTCTCTTAAAATATGTATTGCCTTTACTAAAGATCGTTTGACCGTGAGACCCATGTAAACTTGGGTAGAGTATGGACGTGGCAAGATTCTTCAAATGTTGCTCTTAACGGAGTAATCATAAAGTTGATACTTGCTCTTACCAGATGGTGCGCCAATTATTCATATGGGGTGCTTGTGAGAATTTATACTCCTAGTGACGAGGGTTTAACTCATCAATGCCCATTGTTATGGACTTGGGTTTTGGAGAAGGAGGGAGCGATGGAGACATCTATCGGCTAGCAAACAAGCACACAGGAGACAAAGGATTTACCCAGGTTCAGGCCTCGTAGAGGTCCCTACTCCTGCTTGTCTGCTAGTGGAATTATCGAAGGAGTCGAAAGATACAATGGTGCGCAGATGCAATCTGGCGAGGGTTGTGGAAACTAGGGTTGCGTGTGTCCTTCTCGCCGCCCCCTCCTAGCCTTTATATAGATAGACTAGGTCTCGGGTAGCAGGTCGAGTCGGTTACAAGTTAGGGTTTTCCCCTTCAAACTTTCTACCTTTAGCTTCTTCTTGTCCTTCAAGCAATCGAGAGTCCGCAGGTTACTCGAGTCCTTTCATCTGGGCCTTGGTGACACCGTGGGCCTGTACGTATTTGGACCGTATATACCAAGATCGAGTACCTGTAGGGTATACCCATGTCAGTAGCCCCCGAGTATCCAGTGGAATCGCAGATTCGACTGGGGACTTTTTGAAGTATTCGAGTGCCTGAATGAGTACATTTTCGACTGCTTTTATTTATGTCATAGGGATTTTTGATATACGTGCTTGATATAACCGAAGTATCGGTATCAGTTAACCACCTTAGGGTGAAACAACGCAATCTACTCGAACTCGAGTCCCCGGACTCGAATCCGGAAAAGTGCTGGCATAATTCGACTCAGGCCACGGAGGTCTTACAGGAGCTGAATTCCAGTTATATGGGTGTGAGCATTCGACGCGTCCGTCAAGGCATGTTCATCATGCCTGTAGACATGGATATATTTCTGGTAGTGCACAGTCAAATGCGTTGCCAGGCCTTATTCAGGTCTTACCTTCACGCTGTAAGCGCGGCATCCGAATTTTATCATCGCGGAGACGATTCGGGCGACCCAGGAGACGTAATCTCTTTGTAGGGGAAATTATGAGGCAGTGTCGCCATGAGTTGCGAGTGTGGATGTTATCAACACACAGTTTTTACACAAATGATCATAGGGTGCGCGACCAGCGCTCCCTATGGGAGTAGCCCCCGAGTGCCTGGTTGAGTCGAAGACTCAGGCACGGACTAAAGAACTTTGTGACTGCTGTCATCTTTTGCTTGTTTGTTTCAGTCGAAAGACTCAGGCAAAGACTAAAACACTTTTGTGACTGCTGTCGTCTTTTGCTTGCTTGTTTCAGTCGAAATTGTTTCCGGCGCTCCTATGGGAGTAACCCATGTCCATAATCGAACCATGTTTCGAGTGGTTGGGTTTGATTGTGATTGCCCACATTCCTGCAATAAGAAAAGAAAAATCGTAGGGTGCAGGGCCAACGCTCCCTATGGGAGTAGCCCCCGAGTGCTTGGTGGAGTCGAAGACTCCAGCAAGGACTAAAGTAGTCGAAGTTTTCCGCTGCGTAGCTTTGATGACGTCAGTGCTAACGCTTGTATGACCTCAGTTTCCCGCGTGAGCGAGTTTGACGGGACGTGACGAGCGGTGGGTCCCACTTTCTGACTTTGATTTGACTAGGCGTGCGTAATCTTATTTTTAACTGCGCCTCCTTGATTTCCGCGTGTAATGGTAGAAGTGGGGGGACGGTTCGCGCTTCCTCTTCTCCACGTGTCCAACTGCATGCCACGCGTCCAATAGGGTTTTTGTCAGCCGTTGGATTGCATCTCCGAGGGGTTAAGTAGCAGCGTTGCGGCGGTAATTTTCCATATGCGCTCTTTCTTCTTCGCTGCCATCGCCATTGCTGCTGTTCTTCTGCTTTTCCCTACGCGCGTCTCCTCCACAGCGCTGGACCACCTCCGCTCGTTTCCAAGCTACTTTCTGCGCTCTCATCGCCGTCGCGCAATAGGGAAAAAGAAAGGAGGCGCTGCCGCTGATTCCGCGGCCACCGTTGCCGCGGGGAAGAAGAAAGGTGGCTCCGCTGCTGCGGGCACTAGCGCCACCGCCGGTGGGAAGAAGAAGGTCGCGGGCACCTGCGTGACCAATGGTGCATGGCGCCCCTCCATCATCAAGGCGTCGGATCTCCGTCTTCTTCGCCAAGACGGAGCTATCTCTGCAGCAGTCGCCGATGCACACGTCCCCGGCGGTGAGACCATTCCTGCTCCTCCCGCTGGCTTTCGAGTGATGTTTCTCGCATTTGTCATTCGTGGTCTCTCCTTGCCTTTCCACCCCTTTCTTAGGGGTCTTCTTTGTTTCTATGGGCTCCAGCTCCATCAGCTGTCCCCAAATTCGATTCTCCACATCACCTGCTTCATCACCCTTTGCGAGTGCTGGCTCGGAATCGAGCCACACTTTGGTCTTTTCAAGCGCTTGTTTAAATTGAAGCGTCAGTCCGCATATGGCTCTTTAGTTTATGACGTAGGTGGTTGCGGAATCCACGTCGACCCATCCGTCACCTACTTCGATATCAAGCTCACCAAGTCCGTCTAGGGATGGAGGGACAAATGGTTCTATGTCCGCGATCAGAAGGCCGAAGACGAGCACTTTGGACTCGCGCCCTTCGATCCCGCGACTCCCTGCAAGAAGATGCGTTCTTGGAAGAACGTAGTGATGTAGGGCGAACTTGCGGAGACAGACGTGCTATATCAGCGTGTCTGCGACCTCGAGAGTCGCATAGGCGCAAAAGAGGGAGGCTGCGCCCTTATCAGAACTTGGTTGCGCCGTCACATCCAGCCTCTCCAAGCCAGAGTCCATCCCATGTTTCAATGGGGTGGCGCTGATGATACCACTCGCGTGTCTGCCGATGGCATGTCCACGAGTGAGGTGGATAAGAGGGTTCGACTGGTCACGAAGTACACTGTCAAGGATGTGCTTCCGAGTGAACCAGTCGTTCCTCCGTTTGATGCTTTGAATCCCCCTCCTGAGGTATAGTTCTGCTACGCAGTAGCTTATTTTCACGATTGCTTTTTATGTTGCTTACCTATTCTTTTTGTTGATCTTTGCTGTTTATATGCAGGACTGGGCGGTGTCGCCCTGTATGCCTCCTCTCCCCGAGGGGATTATTCCTGGCGAAGCTTTGGAAGAGGACGAGTCTGAATCGACTGTCCCTTCTGATGTGGAAGAGGAAGCCCCCGAGTCTGAGAGCCCTGATACTCGCAAGCGTTCGCGCAGTGAGGATTCCGACGCGTCGACTCCAGAAGGTACGGTTGTTGGCGCGGAGTCGCCAATTCCAGCCGTTTCGATAAGGGCTGTGGCACCGTCTTCTCGCAAGAAGATGCGATTGCCCAAGGAGTCTTCGTCGGAGTTGGCGGAGGCCACGTTTGATCTTGACAAGTTTGACTGGTAAGTTTGTGAGTTCATTCGTTCTTTTCTGTTGTCTTCTTGTTGGCTTTGCCCTGGGGTTTACCCTTTCTCAATGTGGAATTGATCTTGTAGCCAAGAGGCGTCGTCATCTTCTGGTGACGTCGAGTTTGTGAAGGAATCTGGAGTCGCCACCTCAAGGGACAAAGTAGAGGTCGAGCGCGCTCCTTCTCCTCCGACGGCGGCCCACTCCGGGCACAATTCTTCGAGCTCTCCTCACATAGGGGAGCATCGAATAGTTGCTCGAATGTCGGTTCAGCAAACTTCTTCGGAGTCGCTAGAGGACCATGTAAGTATATCTTTCCTTCTTTTAATGTGACAGTCAACGCCTTCTGTTGCCCTCTTCTGACTCCTTGTTTTGTGTGACAGCTCCTTGTAAAGGAACCTGCGCAAGTGGCGGAGCAGGTGATGGCGATGGGTCGTCAGCATGCAATGCTGGAAACGCGTCACCGCGTGGTCGAAAGTGAGTGCTTCTACTCTTATTCTTTTCGTCTTTTCTCTGTTTTGGTATAATCGACTGATAGCCAATTATTGACTGCCATGTAGCTGAGCATAACGCTTTACTGCGCAACGTCGCCACGTTGGAGAAGACATTAGCCGCAACTGTGAAGGGGCGTGACGAGGAAATCGCGGCTCGTGTTGATGCCTAGAAGCACGAAGAGGATCTGCGCGCCTCCTTTCCGGCCAGGGAAAAGTTGTTCGAAGAGCAATTGTTCTCAGTTGCCAAGGCCCTCTCAGGTACCTTTACTGGTAGATATTTTATTGGTGTTCCTATCTGCATCTAGAGTTTTGCCGGTGGCACTAGAAGTTTGATCCATGTGTGTATTTTCGGTCTAGATGCTGGCGACTTGAATTTTGACCCGCAGGCCCTTCGACGTGATGACGCTCTGGCTGGCGCGGTATCTGCGGTCGAGGACCGAAGCGCCGCCATCCAGGATACATTGTCCAAGGCCAAGGTCGCCCTTAGTCGCCTCCGAGAGGAGTTGATACCGAAGGCGGAGCTGGTCGATGATATGGACAAGCTGGTGGAGTCACTCGCCGGGGTTGTGCCTGCTACCTACAAGAACTCCCTCCGGGCGGCTGGTGCGACGATGTCACTCGCCATGGTGCAAGCTCACGGAGTTGAGATAGATCCCTTGTCGAAGGCGATGCCTGTTAGCACGGATGGTCAGCAGGTAGTCTTTTCTCCCTTTGCGACTGGTTGTGCCAAATATGGCCATCCTTTGATAAATACTGTTGCCAAGTATTCGGAGGAGCTCCAACGTTCGAAGAAGGCGGCGAAAGCTTCGGCCTCAGGGGCCGGCGGAAAGTCAGTGGCATCTGATACTGCCACGGACTTGATGAAGCCCCCGAAGCCGTCGAAGTCGAAGAAGCCAGCTGCTCCGTAGTTAGCTTGTTGTAATAATTGATCAGTTGCCTTTTTAGCCTAAGGACGTGCCTGCTGGCGAGTGTGTTTGTAAACACTTATGCTTATCTTGAATGCGTCTGTTCCCCTTGCCTTTGTGTTAATTTGGTCGCCTTATTTGCTTTTGTCTTGACTTGTGGTAGGGTGCATCGAGTGGTCTTGTGGGGGAAAACCAGGATTGGCCATCTCTTGATGAGACAGTGGCACCGCCGCGCTCGAGGGTAGAGGAGCTGTCCTTCCTGTCGCGACTTCATGATCGCGTGAACCAGTTGGAGCGTGAGTTGCCCCTGATCCGTGGTAACGCAGACGTGTGGAAGTCGAAGGCAGAAAAATCTGCCACCCGCGAGCAATATCTGCTTGGTGTGACCAGTTTAAGTGTTAGTTTGCTCGTCCTCATCTTTTCCTTTGTAGTTAGTTGCAATGGTACGTTGTACTCATGTTGTTGGTGTTGCTCCGTGTAGTTGTTAGCGCACGCCATCCGCAGGAGGAGAGGGATAGGATTGCCATCCGCCTTCATGGTCTCACCCAGGAGCAACTTCAAGAGAGTGGATACTTCTGGGTAGGTCATGATCGTGCGACTGCATTGGCGACCCTGCAGGATCGCGCTTCGCGAGTGCTGCTCTTCCTGAAGAAGTCAGGGTCGTGTTTGAAGAATATCTATCGGGCGATGTTCCCGTTGGATGACACTCCATCAACCTTGTTGGCTCTTCTGGCCAAATTTCAAGATATGTCCGTGGTTCGCGAGTGCGTGAGGCAGCAGTTGGTGGCTGGTGCCAAGGCTGCCCTCTCGATGGTGCGATTGCACAGGCCTGACGTGGATGTCGCCGCCATTGTTTCCGGTCCGCCAGCGCCGCCAGCCGGATCTGCTTGGAATATGGTGTCGCACTATCAGGCGGTGGACCGTCCAGCAGAGGCGATTGTCGACTTCTTCGCGGAACAAACCAATGTTCTTCTGTTGCAGCAGTAGCCAGATTTGTATCCTGCACATAAGTATATTTGTGTTGTAAAGTTCATATATATGTTGTAGATATTTTATTGTCGAATGTGTATAAACAGCTTTGTTAACGTGAGGTGCGTTGCACTATGCGAGTCCTTTTCGTTAGCCTGGCCATCCCTTTGTCAACCTGCCAGGAGCGTTGCAGCTGGGTTGAGTTTGCGTTAAGGGGTTCGATTGATGTGCCAACTACTCAGGATATCGCGTTTATTGGTTCGAAGAACAGATGTATGTAGGGTGGCGTAGCCTCCGAGTATAAAATTGACAGGAGTAAAAGAAAAACACAGAGTTTTGGGGCACTTAGCTTTTATTTATTTGAAGAACAGTACGAGGTACAATGTGTGGCTAAGTAGCCTTGGCTGAGTAGCCTTATTTGCGATGTAAAAGTAAAAGTAGCTAGGGATAGAAGCGTCGTAGTTGTGCGACGTTTCAAGGGTTGGAGTATGCGACTCCTGTTTCTAAATCTTGAAGGCGATAGGCGCCACCTGGGATTACTTCTATAATCATGTACTGTCCTTCCCAGGGAGATTCGAGCTTGAGATGCCCCTGCTGCTTCAGTCGCAGGACCAGGTCACCTTCGACAAAGGATCTGGGGCGAAGCCTTCTGCTGTGGTAGTTCCGCAGGTTCTGCTAGTAGATCGTGGATCTTTCTGCGGCGATTTCTCTTGCCTCGTCGAGGAGGTCGACGGAGTCTTCGAGTGCAAGAGATAACTCTTGTTCACTGTAAGAGACTACGCGCGGCGCCTTGTACCGCACTTCGGCGGGTAGTACTGCTTCTGCTCCGTGCACCATAAAGAATGGCGTGTAGCCCGTGGTGCTGTTTGGAGTTGTTCGTAGGCTCTAGAGTATAGATTGGAGCTCATCTGGCCAGCAACCCGCGGCTTGCTCGAGTGGTCGAAGGAGTCGCTTCTTGATGCCGCTGTAGATGAGCCCGTTTGCTTTTTCCACCTGACCGTTGGTTTGTGGATGCGTGACTGAGGCGTAACTGATGTTGATCCCCAGGTTTCCGCAGAATTCTTGGAACTCTTTGGATGTGAAGTTCGTCCTGTTATCAGTGATAATGCTGTGCGGCACGCCAAAGCGGTAGACGATAGACTCGAAGAACTTGACCACGCTGTGCCCTGATTGCTTGGTCACTGGCATGGCCTCAATCCACTTGGTGAACTTGTCGACTGCGACCAAGAGGTAGACGTAGCCTCCTTGCGAGGACCTTGGGAGCTTTCCCACCATGTCGAGCCCCCATTGTGCGAAGGGCCAGGCCAATGGAATAGGCCGTAGTTCTGCGCCTGGTGCGTGTGGCTTGTCCGCGAATCGCTGACAAGCGTTGCACTTTTGGACTATGTCCTTGGCATCGCGCATGGCCGTGGGCCAGTAAAATCCAGCTCATGGAGCTTTGGCGACGAGGGCGCGACTGCCGGCGTGGTGCCCGCAGGTCCCTTCATGGATGTCGAGGAGGACTGCTCTTCCATCGGCCAAGGAGACGCATCGTTGTAACATGCCTGTGATGCTGCGTTTATACAATTCGCCGTTTATAATGGCGAATGCCTTGGAGCGTCGTGCGATGTGCCATGCGTCTGTCGGGTCGTCCGGTAGGCGCTTGCTGAGGAGGTACATAATGTACGGCTGCGTCCAGGACTGTTCGATCATCATGACGCTCATTAGGCCCTCGAGTCCTGTGTTTAGCTTGAAGTCATCGAGGGCTATTGGCTCATTGGGTGGCGTAGCCCCCGAGTCCATTGTTGCGCTTGTTTTCTTCTCTGCGGCCTTTGGCTTGATGGAGCGTTCGCAGATGCGCTCGAGAAATACCCCAGGTGGTATGGGGGCGCAGGTAGAGCCTATGTTGGCGAGTGCGTCCGCCTCCTCGTTGCTTTTGCGACCTACATGTCGCAACTCGCAACCATCGAAGTCTCCCTCGAGTGTATCGTAGAGGTCGGGGTATCAATCATGTTGTCGCTCAGTGCGTCGCACTCGTGCATTGTTTGGTTGACGACCAGCTTGGAGTCGCCATATATGATGAGCCTCTTTGCGTCGCAGGCTTTTGCCATCCTCATCCCGTGCAACAGGGCCTCGTATTCAGCCTCATTGTTTGAGGCTGTGAACTGCATTCGCAGGATGTATTTCAGCTTGTCCCCTTGAGGTGATGTCAGTATGACACCTGCTCCTGCTCCATCTTTCCGCTTGGACCCATCGAAATGCATTGTCCAGAGGTAGGACATATCTGGCTTGTCCGGGAGTTTGTTTTCCATCCAATGCATGAGGAAGTCAGGGAGAACTTGCGACTTGATTGCGTCGCGCTTTTCGTATGTGATGTCTCGTGGAGACAGTTCGATTCCCCAAAGTGCGACTCGCCCCGTGGCGTCGGGGTTATTGAGGATATGTCCCAATGGGGCGTCACTGACTACCACGATTGGGTGTTCTTGGAAGTAATGGCGCAGTCGCCGGGCGGTCATGAAGACGTCGTACGCCAGCTTCTGGTAGTGCGGATACCGCTGTTTTGTTGGCGTGAGGACCTCGCTGAGTGTAACTACCTCGGTGAATTATGCTCTTAGTTACATGCCTGGATGAACGAAAGTGGTTAAAATAGTACGGTGGGGCCCAGGGCCACTCATGGTAGACCTTTCGGCCGTCCTAACCACTTTCAGAACATCGGGACAAGAACGAGCGGCGTAATCGGCAGGCGAAGGGATCAACTACATACACAAATGAGTATGTATGCAAGCCACATACAACAGTCCTCAGAGCCATTCCATCTAAAAGAAATAGAAATATTGCAACGCCATACGGCAAGATTCAAATATCCTAGATAGAGATAATATTTTAGGATAGCTCCTCATACAACAAACATCAGAGTATCAGGCGGAAGCGGAAGACAAGATCCGAGTACGGATAAGAAGCAACTCGGCATAAGATGCCACATAAATAAACACATCCCGCCCACAGATCTCACGGATCCCCGTTCCCGGAATCTCTACACCGAGTGATCATTGCCAACATCATCTGTCTCCTCCACCCAGTATCCTTCTTGCGAATACACTAGTTCATCTGAATCAAACAATTTATCGTGTGAGACCCTAGGGGTACTCAGCAAGTCTTTATGCCGCTAAAGGGGACACAACCTGGGGTGACGCAATTGCAGCAAAAGATAATAACTAACAAGTCTATAGATACCCGCTAACCATCCGCCTAACCAATGATAGACGGATGTCCTTGAATTAAGAACATCAATTATAACAGTATAATTAACAGATCCATCCTCCTCCTCACTTACCAACGAGGAAGCGGGCGAACAACCCCCATCATCCGTTGGCAGTTTTATTAACCATTCCATGAGTATTGCAAAATTTACTAGTCAAGTACTTAGTCAAATTAAAAGCGGTACTTTAGTTATACTTGTCTATGGTCGAGAAACTGTGCTCCAAGTCGTCCATAACCGTGGACACGGCTTTCAGAAAGATTTACCCTGCAGGGGTGCACGAATAGCAACACACACTCGATCAACCTCGGAAAAACCAACTCAAAACCCAACGAGGCATTCACGACAAAGCAATCACAGGACTCAGAAATATTTAAGGGGGCCACCCCATTAAGCTACCCGCAACAAAGTTGGCCGGCTCCGAGACGGACCCAAGGTTTGTGTCAATGGCTGTAAATGACTGGGAACCCGAAAATGCGACTGGGCTTGTCGATACCGCGAAAACATTCCACGATCCAAAACAGTATAGGTGCTCCTCGCACAATCTTAAATAAAACAGTAACATGGCATAAGTACAGGATAGTAATAAAACCCCAAACTACTTTGTGTCCCCAAGAAATAAGAATGAATCAAGCTCTGGCTCAGGGCGGTCCATAAGGCCTCCCGGATGTGGATAGTGCGAATAGTCAAGGAACAGGAATCAAGTACTCGGGGTCCTACGGGACACAAGTGAGCATGAAAAACCAAATAGCAGATATTGCTCACCGGTGCCTCTTTCATTAGTTATCCCATTACTACTCGGGTTAAGTTGTTTAGGTACCTCGTTATTCATCAGACACTCACCTACCCTACACATGCTTTTCTATCACTCGCATGGCTCAAACAACTCCTATAGTAATGGCTCATGGGATGGAGGAACAAGCTTCGGTGTGGTTTAAAAATAAAGGCTATGCAGTACTTGGGATTCAATTTAATGCAATCGCGACTCGATGATGCAAGAATAAGATAGAGGCAATAGGTACTATATGTATGCAAGCATGTGGTAGTGCTTGCCTGGCAGCTCAGTTAAAGCGAGAGATGGATCTGGGTAGAACTCCTGTGATTCCTAGTAATTCTCCTGCTGGGCGTCAATTCGAAGAAGAACCAAACAAACAAGGGCCAACATAAATAAAGTGCACAAGCATGTGAATTAAAGTGCGACAAGCAAACAAGCATGCCATGATGAATGATGCACAATTTACATGGCATTAAAGTAGCATGGCATGGGTGAGGTGTGGGGACAAGATTAAGGCATTTTATTATTTATTTAGTCAAATTTTATTGCCATAAACAGTTCTGATTTGTAATAATGACATGATGCATACTTCAATTCAGAACAAGGAGTGCATAGGTGGAACGGGCTCGTCGCGCTGATCGATTTAGACATATTATTTGCCTAATTTGGAGTTATAAATTTAAAGTTATAAATTTATTAAGAAAAAAGGCATTTTATTGTAATTTTAATCATCTCGAAATTTTAAAGTGCTCAAATAATATTTTGAATGGCATATTTGAATTCCTCATATTTTTCTGATTCCAAAACATATATCATAAGTATTATTTGGATTTATAATTTAAAAGTTATTTAAAATCTGCTTTGAATTCGAATTTAAACATTTACTGAAATCATTTTTATTTAAACAGAAATTCGCCAGAACTTTTTACACTCAGAGTATTCTAGCCCAAGTCACTGACGGGTGGGCCACTGCTGACTGAGGCACACGCGCGCCGAAAAGGTTTTTCACACCGCGGCGCTACCTAGCCACTAAGGGTGATAGGTGGGCCAACGGCTAGAGGCGCACGTGACGGCGGCTAAGCACGCAGGGGCTGACCGGTGAGGTCGTGCTGGAGCGCGGGTTGAGCCGGCTAAAACGCAGGCGCCTTTTTGTAAAATGCAACGGGAGGCTGACTGGTGGGGCTTGGCATACCACGGGTTGAGGCGGCAAAAGACGCAGGGGGGTATTTGCAAAAAGGGGTCGCGCACTGTGGATCTTCTCCACGGTCTGACGAAACTGACGGCGACAGCGCGCGGCGCGGTGGGGATTCAATCTGGGAACCTGGGCGTGCGCGCGGAGGCGGTAGCCACTGGGACAGGCGGGGGATGCTGTTAGGAGGGGGAAGGGCGGCTAGATAGGTCATGGTGCGTCGCGGCGACGTGCAGACGTGCGCGTCCACGGCGCACTGAGAGTGCTCGGTGAAACGCTGGCCGCGGCTAGGGTTTTACGGCGAGGCGGAGAATGTCTAGGCAGTAGAGGGGCTCAACGCGGGCTCGATGGAGGGCTCGGATCGGGGCGGGGCGCAGCAGATCGACGACGAGGCTGGCGGCCGGAGATCTAGGGTTTCGTCGGGGCGGCGAGGGTACTGGCGGTCCTGGTGCTCCTCCTCCTCGCTGGCGTGTCCAGGGCGAAGCAGGGGATGCTCCTCGATCTCCTCGACCACCTCCACGTCAACCACACCCGCAGGAACGAGGGGCGGCGGCGCTACTGGCGATGACCGGCGAGAGAGGGGTTGGCGTCAGTGAAGAAGAAGGAGGGGAGAGGCAGGGGCTGTGGGGTGGATCTGGCGAAGCCAGGAGATGTGAGGAGAGGGACAAGGCGAGGGAGAGGGACAGGGGAGAGGCCTATGGGGCTCGAGGTAGATAAAGTGGCTTCGGCCACTTTTTCCTTTCTCCTCCTCGCACATGCTCGAGCTGGGCTCGACCTGGGGCAGGTAGGGCATGGCAGGTGGGCCAGGAAGAGGACGGCGTGGTGGTGCAGCTGGGCCAGCATGGCATAGAGGAAGGGAGATAAAAGAGAGAGGGGGGCTCGGGTTAGCTAGGTTAGGAGGGAGTAGAGGTAGATGGGGTAGTTAGGTTTAGCTAGAGAGGGGTGGCTCGGTTAGGGTTTTGTTAGGGTTGGTGTTAGCTAGAAAGAGAGAGATAAGGAGGTGATGTGAGGGTAGGGGTTAGGGTTTAAAGTAGAACTAGGGTTAGAGGGGATAGAGAAAAACTAGGTTAGGGTTTAATTAGGTGTTTAGGTTTTAAAACATATTTATAAGATCAAACCAAGATGAAAGGTGAGGCTTTGATTTAGCATGAGATGAGGTGGAGGTGAACCCAAGAAAAGAGAGAGAAGGAGGTTTATGGAAAAAGGTCTCATTTTCATCATGCATGGAGGAAAAAGAAATGGTGTTGATAAGAACATGGGGATGGTGGGGATGGATGGAGGTGATCCCACAAAGAAAAGAACCACTAAAACCAAGAGAAAACAAATGGGCTAAATGTGTTGGTACTCTTGCATGGCCCATGCAAAATAATTAATGCCATGTTTTATTCTTGTGAAAACAATAATATTAACATGGCATTATTCTTATGCATTCCCAAAAAGTGGACTAAAGGCCAAGCAAAAGAAATTATGGTTGAATCCATCCCAACCCACATGAGCTAGAGTAAATGCCAAAATAAAATAAAAGCCCATGGTAATTAGGGTGGTGGAATTATAAGGTGGTGAAAAGAAAGGTGATGGAGTTGAATAAAAGATATGCCCCCAACTCAACTTGGGCATTTAAACAATATATCAATAACCAAATACAATATCAAAAGGCAAATACAATTAATAGTGCATATGAGAGAAGAACCAAAAGAAAAGGGTTTTATATGATGCTCAAATGCAAGGTGGCATGATGACATGAGCATGATATAATTATGATGCAACAAATATATGTAGGAAGTAGCCATTATATTACTAGACCAAGTAGCATTACAATGGTTAGACAATTGGGATGCTACACTGAGGTAGTATACCGGGCGTTGTATGCCATGGACCTTGTTTTCCTCGGCCCGCTCGACGACGAGCACTGTACTAACCACTTGGTTAGTAGCGGAGATGTACAGCAGTAGTGGTTCCCTTTCTCGTGGAGTCACTAGTACTGGCGAGGTGGATAGCAGGCGCTTGAGATCTTCGAATGCTTATTGCGTTTCATTGGTCCACTCGAATTTGTCAGCTTTGCGGAGGAGCTGATAGAAGGGCAGTGCCTTTTCTCCCATTCGACTGATAAATCGACTGAGGGCTGCGATTCGTCCGGCTAGTTGCTGGACGCCTCTTATGTTTTTTGGCTTCTCCATGGCCAAGATGGCCTTTATCTTTTTCGGGTTTGCCTCAATCCCTCTCGCGGAGATGAGATACCCAAGCAGCTGCCGAGATGGTACGCCGAAGGCGCATTTGTCCGGATTGAGCTTAATCCGGTAACGATCGAGATTGGCGAAGGTTTCGTGCAAGTCATCGATTAGAGAGGCTTCCTCCTTGGTTTTGATTACTATGTCGTCGACATAGACTTGGATGTTGCGACCCAGTTGCTCCTTGAGGCAAGCCTGCATGCACCGCTGGTAGGTGGCTCCCGCGTTTTTTAGCCCGAAGGGCATTGTGTTGTAGCAGAACACACCGAAGGGCGTTGTAAATGCGGTTTTCTCCTGGTCTTCCTCCTTCATTTGAATTTGGTTATAGCCTGAGTAGGCATCGAGGAAGCAGAGGCGCTCGCATCCAGCGGTGGAGTCGATGATTTGATCGATCCGTGGTAGCGGGAAGTGATCTTTTGGGCAGTGCTTGTTTAAAGAAGTGAAGTCCATGCACATCCATAGGATATCCGTGTCCTTTTTTGGTACCAGCACCGTATTGGCGAGCCAAGTGCTTTCCTTGATCTCACGTATGAATTTGGCCTCGAGGAGTCTGTTGATCTGTATTCCGACTGCCTGCGCTCGTGGCTCAGACAGTCGCCTGATTGTTTGCTTGACTGGCCTTGCGTCAGGGTTGATGTTGAGTGCGTGCTTGGCGAATTCCCTGGGAACTCCTGGCATGTCCGCATGACACCAAGCAAAAATTTCCCAGTGCTCACGGAGGAATTCGACGAGCGCGAGTTCCTATGCGGGACTCAAGTTGTTGGCGATGAGGGCCGTTTTGGCGGGATATGATGGATGGACCTGCACCTTCTTTGTGTGCACAGATGAGTCGAAGGAGAGATCAGGTGAGCTTGGCCTACTCAGGGGAGGCAGACTATTGTTTGTTGTTTCCTTCAATCGCGCGAGCTCCTCCTGCATGCCGAAGGACTGGGAGATTCTGTGGAATTCCCTGTCGCAACTGTCAGATCGCTCAAAGCTCCCGTTGATCGTGATGACGCCATTGGGACCTGGCATTTTCATCTGCAGGTAGGCGTAGTGGGGTACCGCCATGAACCTAGCGAACGCGACGCGTCCGAGGATGCAATGGTATTGTGAGGGCCAGTCGACGACCTCAAAGTCGATGCGCTCGCGCCGGAAGTTCTTTGGCGTGCCGAATATGACGTCGAGGTTAATTTTGCCCAAGGGGTATACGCCTTTCCCTGGGACGATGTCGTGGAACGTTGTGTCTGATGCCTCCAAGCAGGTTAGAGGGATCCTCATTGCTCGCAAAGTACTCGCGAATATGAGGTTGATGCCGCTTCTGCCATCCATGAAGACGCGACTCATGTCGAAGCCTCCAATTTGCGCCTCGAGTACGAGGGGGCAATGACCTGGGCGAGGTCCTTGAGGCGGGTGGTCGCATTTATCGAAGGTAATGCACGACTCACTGCCACTGAGATACTCAGTGGTGGATGGTGGCGAGTGCATGGCCAAGTTGACTTGGCAAGTGATGGCTTTCTGCACCCTGTTGGAGGGGCGCCCTTTTTGGATCATCATGGTACCCATGGCCCGTGGGTACGGTTCTCCCCCGTGGTGCTGGTCTGGTGCAGCTCCATTCGGGGGTGGCCCAGGTGGTGGCGGTGGTGCGCCATGTGCCACGGCGCCTGGAGCGGCTCCGTAGCCTCTTTCGACTGCGTTGCGGTTCATCCGAACCAGTGCCTCGTGTAGCTTGAGGAACTCACGGCAGTCTTTGAGGAGGTGGCTGGACTTTCTCTTGCCGTCATGCTTGTCGATGTAGAAGTGTACAGTGCATGGCCCGGACAGTTTGTCCTCGATGGAGGTCGCGGGTGCCTCATCGCGAGTGCGGCGTTGCCACACTTGCGTGGTTTTCCCGGAGTCACGGTATCCGCCGCTGCGATATCCGCTATTGCGGTTATCGTCGCGTCTATCGGCGTAGCCGGCTGCAACCATGTTGACGTCGTCATGGTCATCGTAGATGCGCATGCGGCGTTTGCCTCGGCGGTCGCGTCTGCGTTCGAGTTCTGCCTCCTCGTCGGAGTGAACGCGATTCTTCACTGAATCTTCTCCATCAGCCCACCGATTCGCGATCTCCATCAGGTGGTCGATGGTCTGGGGCTTTGAGCGGCCTAGCTCCTCCCTGAGTTCCATGCGGCGGACGCCACCGTTGAATGCATCAATCACGCGGTCTTCCGAGATGTTCTCCACGGAGTTCTTGATGATGGACCACCTTTGGATGTAGGAGCGCAGGGATTCGCCAGATCTTTGCTGGCAGCATCTCAATTCTTCGCTTGAGGCGGGCTGTTTGTATGTGCCCTTAAAGTTGCGCACGAAGCTGTAGACCAGCTCATCCCAACTGCGAATGGATCCGCGTGGGAGGTTATTGAGCCATGCTCGGGCGGCGCCCTGCAGCTGCAGCTGCAGGCATTGCATGGCAGTACTTCGACTGCCTCCGTGTAGCCTGACGGAGGAGATGTGGTCCTCTAGCCAGATCTTGGGGTCCTGTAGGCCGTCAAATTTCGGGTTCTCCGATGGGAGTTTAAATCCTTTAGGCATTCGCTTTTGCCTGATGGATCTGCTGAAGCATCTGGCGCCGTAGATCTCCCCATCTTCCTCTTCCGAGTCAGTCGACCGAGCACGTCGCGCCCTTGACTTGTCGATCTTGCGTTGCGTGAGGTCGTTGCGCGCATCGTAGTCGTGATCGTGTCGCCGTGAGCGACGGCGTCGAGACAGGTCGTGCCTATCATCGCTGGATGAGGGTGAGGAGTAACGCTTTGCCCTTTTTTGGGTCTGGTACCGGCTCCTTGTTGAGGGCGGCCTCGATTAACCCCAAACCCGTGATCGTAGATCGGTGCATGGCAGTTCGGGGATCTCCAGCCGGTGGCTGGTTGTTGAGGAGGTACATGGTGGCTGCTGTCACCGCAGCCTGCGGCGTCCTGGGAACCACATTGCCTCTCGTGTCGACTGTCATAGAGCCGAAGTCGATGCGCTCTTGTTCGGTGAGGTGAGCCATCTAATTCTAACACACATTTGCTAAACTAGCTTTTTTATGTGCTCCTTGAACGAATGTTGTGGATTTTAAGAAGCTAAGTGTTGGTAACCTTCTTTTTCTTAGATAACCCATCAAGTTTCATCCATGTACGAACATTTCACTGTCCAAAATCTTACGTTACATGATATTCTAGTATTAGTTTCAAGCAATTATGATCCACATATAACAACAAAATTCACTTTTTTGTTATGATTCTGCAGTGGGGAAATATCTCATAGTTGCTATCTACCATTACACGTGTGTCTTTCAGTTCATAGCTAAACAACACTTTGGATCTTTTTCGTGTTTGTGTCCAATCTCATGGTACAATGATCGTCAACAACAGTTCACTATGTGGGGAAAGCAAGCATCATTGTTGTCGTATCTGAGGCATGCCCACCCAAAACACATGCAATCTACTCCAACATGTCTTCTATAATAATACACATATATTTATTACTTTCCAGAAATGCTATAGGAGGTTTGACAAGATATTTTACACAGTTCATGTATAGAATTAATGCTATGTGTGTTAGAGTAAGTAACGTGTACAAGTTTATGAGAGACCACAAGTTAGGGGTGTTGGCATGTACTATATGTACTAGTATCAGTTTGGACTTTTGGATAAACTCACAATATGTCAGGAAGTTAACTTTTGTTATGAGTTTTTGCATGTGCACAACACATAGCATGACTTACATCCATGAATTATTTTACAATTATAACAAATAAAATTGGAGAGAGAATATGGGTTGAAGAGGAGCTAGATTCCAAAATTTCTCTCTCGGTTTGTAGGTCCTCTCATAATACCTGTTTGGGTAAATCATGAATTAGTAAGCATGAAGTAAGAGAGGAATCATTGATTAGTATGTGGTGGTATATTTCTTATGGTGTGTAATCTCCTGCTTATGAACAATGTGGAGAGTATTCTAGTGAATAATTTAATGAATTCAAACCACTGTATTGTACATCAGCTCCACCCTGCTAACAAGCATCCTTGACCAAACATTAACACATAAAAAATCTCTAAAATAGATGTAAAATATGATTATAACAACACATATGTTGCAAATATGATGGAATTTGTCGTAATAAACTATAAAGATCATGTATGAATTTAACATGCAACAGTTGCTACCATCGGTAGCCAGACGCTGCTACCTGCCATGTCACATTGCTGTCAGCCTTGGGTGTTGTTACTACAAGCTGAGTGGCGCAGGGTGCTACGAGCCGCGGCCAGAGCTTCTACCAGCGCCATAGTTGGTGATACGAGCAGCCACCGTTGGTGCTACGAGCGGCCGGCGGCGGTACTATGAGCAGCCAATGGTGGTCCTACAACTGGCTAGCCAATATGTTACCACCGGCCGGGAAGCTACGGTGACATCTTCTTCGATAACGGACAGGGATCACAGGGGTTCAAGGAACGTCTTGTGTGTCAAGCGATGACAATGTGCGCATGGCGCTTTGCTTTTTTCCTGGGAGCATGGAGACTATGTCCGTTAAAGCCCGTGTGTGCAAGTCGTAGTCCCTCTTGGGACACGTGTCAAATGCTGGGCCCAGGGGTTTGGAAACTCCGGACCCCGGAACACTCAACACTGTCTAATAACAAAGCAACTTCCTCGGTTCAAAAATATAAGACATTCTAATTTTATAAAATAAATGTATCTAGATACCTTTAGTGTATAGAACCTATACACTAAAACACGTCTAGATACATTCGATTCACAAAACTTATATTTCTAAACGGAGGAAGTAGCTGTCATCGTTGGCTCTTGCCGCCGTAATTGAACTTATTTTTTTTTAGATGAATGAACTAGGCTGTTATGGGATGAGTTCAGCGCTAGCTAGAATAATATATCTACAGTACGACCAGTCACACACTCACACATTAGTGGTCAATTGATAAACTCGCTTGCCATTAATTCCCCGTCGGAATTCATGCGTGGAAGGTTCTAGAACATTCGATCTGCCCCAACCCCAATACCATTGTTTCTGCTGCGGTCGTGTCGATCATGTCGTCGCACTCAAAAAATTGGACTCTTCTTAATCGAACGAATCAATATGAAGAGACAGTGGGTGCTGAATAAGCTCGTCGGCTGGAGTAAGAAACTACGACGGCCAGATTGCCGTCGTCTGCGGGAGGTTCCGCCACCACTTGTGCGCATCTACATGACTGCCACACATTAATTTCTCGCCACCATCACCATGACATGACCAGGTCAGGTGTAGATTGCTGGGAACAAGAATCCAGCATCAGCACCTTTGCCCAAATCAAGCAAACACTGCTCCAGAGTGTCCAGATTGGTCGATCGATCGGCAAATCGCACTCTCGGGAACCTGGGAATAGCTCATTGTAAAAATTGCATGAACCCCGTGCGAGCTGAGAATCTCAGAGCAGCGAGCTATCTAACCGAATCCATGGCCAGAACTGATCAGATCGAACCCCATGGCGATCGATCGCCGGCGGTCTTTGTCTCGCAGATCATTGATCGATCGAGATCGAGACTGGCTGAGCTAGAAAGAGCACTAGTCTGAACTACAGCAGTACAGCGTGCGCGCGCGATCGATCGATCGGTTGGACGAGATAGAAATTCAGGGGCCGCCATGTCTGAACTGAAGTGCTACTACTGATTGCTGAACACAAAAGGCAAGCAATCCGAAGTCTTATTGCAAAGATCGATCGACATGACTCCTCCATCGAGACGAGAGGACTGCGAGCTCGATCGAACTAACGAGCTACCCCTTGGGAACTACGTTAATTACAAGCGGCTCCTTCCCCTCTCTATCCATCTCCTCGTCTATACCTACTTCCGCCTGCTGCTGCCCCCGCGACCTCCAATTTCCTTCGTCGCGGCGTAGATCTCAGCGATCAGGCGGAAGCGCTTCACCCTCCGCTGGCTCCAAGCCACCTCGCCTTCCTCCCAGTCCTCGAAACCGCCAAGGAATACGGGCTCGGCAGCCGGCGCCGGCGGGGCGTTCACGGAGCGCGGCGAGGAGGACGAGCGGGAGGCCGTGGGGGCGCGCCCGGCGATCCTCGGCGCACCCGAGGACGAGCTGCTCGCGCTGAGGTGGACGAGCTGCTCGGCCGCGTCGAGCTCGCGGGCCGTGAAGGCCTCCTCCGCCGGCGCCGCTACGGGCTCCGGCGCCGTCCGCGCCTCGAGCTGCAGGGTGTTCATCGGCGATTGGTCTGGGGTGGGTTGCCGTGGACGTGGAGACGCGCGGTTGGCTAATCTTGCTTCCTCGCTCGTCTCGGCTCGTCTTTCTTTCGCTTTTTGGTTTTACCCACTTTGCTTTCGAGGCTTCAGGCTTGGTTTTATCTAACGGATTTTGTTTTATTTTTTGCTCTAGCTATTTAGGCAAGGCTTAATTCATTTCTCTAGGTAGCAGCTGCTGGAATAATACCAACCTGCCCTGGAAAACCGAAAGGGCTCGACCAAGTTTCTATTCACCTATCTCGAGGTAAATTTCTTTTCATAGACAGCACGCACATACAGGACATAATGCCACGTTTGGATTTGAAATATTCACTATTTGGAGAATGCTTTGGTTTTTCAAACTACTCCCTCCGCTTTCAAAATATAAGATGTTTTAATTTTTGTGAAAAAATATATCTAGACGTATTTTAGTGTGTAGATTTACTCACAACTTACACACTAAAATGTGTCTAGATTCGTTCCTTTCACAGAAAGTAAAACATCTTAATATTTTGAAATTGAGAGGGTACCAAAGTATTAAATATTTTAACGTGTATGGATGCAATGAATATCGTGGTTTTCAAAATTGAAGTATTCCCTAAAACAACATAATTTTTTTTCCCTATTGAAAACTTCACTCAACCTTTTTTCTAAACTGAAGTAAACTAAAGTATTGCTTACCAAGACAATCTGACTAGGGGATAGGAAGATAAGAACAATTTTTTAGAAAGGAGCATATATTAATAATATCACAAAGATACCAATTACATCCAGCCTATGCAACAAAGCATTACCCTATTTGCATTATGGATACACACAGACAAAAAAAAGAATTGCAAAAAAAGTCTCGCTATAGCGATCAGATCCTTTGCAGCAGCGACATTAGCACCACCAAAACAACACCAGAAGTCTTACCCCTCCAAAAGCGACGCCTCCAAAAATAAAACAGTGCTCAAGCGCTATCGTCGGCCATCAAAGATCCTAGGTTTTCACTTTGGAGGAAGTCCTCGCTCGTAAAACAATGCCTTCTGCAAGACCATTGTCAGACACAACCAATGAAGGTCAGACCTTGGATTTTTACCGTGCAATGTAAGACTGTGAACTTCTCCTATGCTGTATGCAAGTCACAGATCACCAAGCCAGATTCTCATCACCATAAAGACTCAAACCACCATAGCTAGCATGTATGTCCCTGTCTTCATGATATTCTCCAAATCTGACTTCGCCATGGATCGTCAAAGACATGGCACATGATGGTAACAGTTAGCAGAGCTTCGCCATGCTCCCTCTAAAACCAAATGGCCAGCAAAAAACATAGGTGCGCACAATCGAATTCCTTCCGATCCAGCAAACTCCAAGCATGATACGCCGATGGAAGTTCACATGCAGAGCCTTCTGAAACTAGACACTCCGGCCAGATCAATGAAGTCATGCATCAAGTAGATCTTCCTCTTGGTGTAAGAGATCCGAGGACCACCACCTTTATTCAAGTCGAGTCGGCATCTCCCACACCATGCACCGGCGACCTGCAAGATCCGCCGCTCCGACCCCTACCAGTAGCTCATGGGCTAGGCTAGCATCGAGAAAGGCAGCGGCAAAGCAGGATCGACCCTCCACCGAATCCGGCCCAACCATGCAGCGAAGAGGGATTGAGGGGTGGCACGGGAGACACACAAATTTTGATCTAGGGTTTCGTCCACGGCCACCAGGCCTAGCCCCGCCTCCGCCATCGTCCATGGCGCCACCGGGAGAGAGTCTCCGCCACCATCCCGACCAGGGCGCCGCCCTGGCCGATGTACGTCGGGGCGCCAATCTTCCCTACCCCAGCAGTTCCGGCATCCACCACCCCAGGTCTCCTTCGGTGGCTGGGCATGCAGCCATCGCGGCGAGGGCCGGCGGTAGCGGCGGCGTGAGAGGCAGCAGGCGACAGGGGGGCAGGGGGGCTCTGGCGGCTTGCACGGGTCGCCCTCGGCGCCGCCCTAGGGAGCGATGCAAGGGGTCGCGAGGGAGTCAGTGGGCCTAAATGGGGTCGCTTATCAAACTGGACTAATAACGTTCAGGAAGATAATAACAATAGCAGTATCAATTGGTCTAGGGTGCATATTCCATCCTTGCACTACTGGGAATCTAGGTACACATGGACTAACAAGCAGCTGAACCCGGTTAGGCGTGTGCTGGACCAGGTGTTCATGTCTACGGAGTGGGAGGTTATTGTTCCTTTGTGCTCTAGGGATGAGCTCAGGAAACAAAGTCCCCTTTCTTATAACCATGATCTATGATTTTTCGTATGTCAACTACATCACTTGCTATGAATGATTGCATAGATTTTTTATTTTTTATTTAGTTTGGTTGGTTTCAAATTCGGTTCAAGTTTGTTGGACCTGCAATTCATAGCATGGGTTTGGAAATTTGAAAAAAAATGGATATGGGTACAACACGTGCAAGGAACATGGAAGTGGGCTTTGAAAAAATCCGGGCCAATAACTAATGTACATACCATTAATTTGATAATGTTTTTGAATTTCAGCTGAAGCTCAAGAAAAAAAGGGACATCTAGGGATAGAGAAAATTCAAGATCTCCCGGCATTCGCTATACAACAACATCTACTTTCGGTGAAAATTGGGGCGCTGCATTTTTGCAGCTTATTTTAGATGGTTCCTTCACAAAAAAGTTACTTTTTAACTAATAAAATAGAAAATCATGTTTTATAAGAAAACTTTGAAAACTCTAGTTAGCACTTTTCTTTGCCATACTAAGACACGTCTCTGTGCAAGATCTTGTAACGTTTGGACGAGTACTATTTTAAGTTTGGCCATCACCTAGCTCCATTGGGTTGAATGCCATGCAAACTCATACAAGATAGCAAAATTTGCGTAAACTATCTGTTTACTTTCTTTTAACCACAATCTATAATGTTTGACAACACGTGCAAGGAATATGGAACTGATTTTGAAAAAAATTGGACCAATATTTGATGTACCTACCGTTTAAATTTGACCATGTTTTTGAATTTTGGCTGAAGCTTAGGAAAAAGCAGGGACATCTAGGGACCGAGAAAATTCGAGATCTCCGCCTTCCCCATACAAAGAAATCTATTTTTGGTGAAAATTGGGACGGTGCATTTACACAGCTTTTTTTAGATGGTTTCTTCACAAAACCCCACTTTTTAACCTATAAAATGAAAAATCATTTTTATATGTAAAAGTTGAGAACTCTAGTTGGCACTTATGTTTTCCATGCCAAGACACGCCTCTCTGCGAAATCGTGGCACATTTTGAAGTCATGGGAAAATTTTGGTTCGGGCCGAGTTTCACTCAAATTGGCACCTCTCCGCAATTGGCTCCGATCCCCAAGTTTTCATAGCATCCGTAAGGAGTTCAATTCACTCTATTTTAGATGGCAAGGAACAACATAATAACTACTAGTAAGTACATGAAAATGTGGTTATCTAGGACCGGATTTGTTTTGTGATGGTAGAACTGCAAATTTTCCTCTCCAGCCAATTCTACCATGAAAAATTGACGGGATCTCGATTGATTTGATCTACCACGGACCATGATTTTGCAAAAAAAAAAAAACGGAGTGCTTTGTATAAATCACTATGCAGCGATTGGATAAGAGATAAAACTCTTCCTTTCCGGTCAACTGGCGGCAAGTAAATAAACATGGAAGTAGAAAATGATCGCGAGAAATTAGCCATATATTTTGGCAAAGGTGTAATGGCGGGTTAGACGCCATAATGGCCACCGCGTCACGCTGTAATCTGCCACCGTGCGCGCGTATACCATATATAAGACGGCGCCCCACCGCCGTGAACAGTGGCAACTCCACCGACTCAATCCCATCCTTCCTCCCCAACTCCGACCCAGGCGCGATCAATGCAGATCTTCCAGCTGCTCGCCCTGTGCGCAACGATGGCGCTCGACGCGTCACTGTCGGCGGCCGTCGTCGACCACGAGCACGAAGACTCTCCGCTGCCGCAGGCATCGAGCGTGGGCGACCAGGCCGAGGCGTCGTCGTCGGCAGGCTCCTCCTCCCCTTCCGCGTCCTCCACGTCCTCGTCGACCTTCTCGCTCGGCGACCTGGCCGGGTTCGAGGCGACTTTGTCTCCGCAGCGCAGCCGCTCCGTCTCGCCGCGGTGCATCGGCGCGCGCGGCGGCGGCAAGCGGAAGGAGGCCGCGCCGCCGGCCGCCGAGGACCTGAAGGTGCACCGACGACAGCGGGAGAGCGCCAAGGCACCCGCGTCGGGCTCGTCAAGCCCCGCCTCCACAACTTCCTACTCCTCCACCGAAGACCGGGTCGGGTTCAAGACGTCCCATCACCATCACTCGCGGTGCTTCGGCGCGCGCGGCGGCAACCGGAAGGAGGCCGCGACGACGTCCAAGGGCGAAACCGCGGTTTCCGCGCCGCCGGCCGTCGAGGATCTGAAGGCGCACCGACGACAGCGGAAGTGCCGGGCGCCGGGCGCCAAGGCACCCGCGTCCGGCTCGTCAAGCCCGGCCTCCACAACTTCCTCCTCCCCCTCAGCCGAAGACGACCGGGTCGGGTTCAAGACGTCCCATCACCATCACTCGCGGTGCTTCGGCAGCAAGCTGCCGCGGGGCCGGCGCGCGGTCACCAATTCCAACAGCACCACCGGTGGACCGCGATCGCCGAGGAAGAAGCACGGGGAGGCGAAGCAGGGCGGCGGCGTGGGCGGCTACCTGCGCGAGATCTCCAGGCGACTGAGGCGTGGCGGCGCCGGCGCGCCATCGTCGACGACAAGGACAAGGATAGGCGCCGGCACCAGTAGTGTCCGACAGCCTAGTCGTGGCGGGGTCGGGAACGCCATCGCGTCGGACGGAGAACTACGGGCTTTCGCCATTGCGAGTGCCAGGAACACCCAAAGGAATGGGCCGCCCGTCGTCCCCTTAGGTTTACTCTGACACACAACAACAGTTCAGGCTTTCGCTAATGAACTCGGTCTATACTAGGTTGAAGGGGATTATCAACAGAAAAAACTCTAGGATGAAAGTTAGTACTAGTTTCTAAGTAGCCAAAAAGGACAAATGATTTCAATTAATTTTTGCAAGTCTATGGATTTGATGCAGTGTCAGCATTGTTTTTGCCCAGCCTTCAGGAGGAGTTTCTCTGAACATTGGAGCTTTGCCTTTCTCATCCACTTGTCGTCGGAACGGCAACAATTCAACACTGTAAATTTTCACAAAAAATGAGATGGGATCCCCTTCTCATGGACTGCATTGTTTCGCGAGTGCCATGCTCTCCGTAATAACATGGTGACATTATACTTCATTTCTTCAGACAAGGAGCTTAGTAGCACAAGAAACCAATCTGGTCCTTCCTGTGTACCTCAACGTTTCCTCATCAGGTAGAAGCCATAATTTTCTCATCGGACAGACAGAGCAGTGTTACTGGCTTGGCTAGCTCCGAATCTAGACAAACGTGAGAACGGTTGGATCGTTGGAGCTGTAGGATCGGAGGAGGACGGATCTCGATCTTTTCGATCGCGCAAGGATTGAAGGTGCACTGCTTGTCTAATTTGAACCGGATCACCAAGTTCTGAAACCCCATATGTTCTGGTCATAAAATATGTATGTGCCAGTCTACTTAGTTGTATGATGATTGTACTTTGAGTAACTCTGCAAGATCATATTTTTCATCAGACCAGTGGAAAGTTTCCTCCACACCACTTGTGTCTCGATCCCGTAATTGATGATGCATGTACCCTAAGAATCTAAGAGAAAAGAATCTCCGTCCAACACCGCCGCCCGCCCGCCCGAAAGTCGCCATACCGCCACCACACATGCGAATGCAATCACTCCCGGAAGGATGAGATCGTGGGAGGAGGAGACAAGGAGGAATTACCACGCCGTATATCTTAAACAAGGGCGACAAGGCATACAACAGGGTGAAAATTTACCCCATGATGAGAGACTAGAAGAGTCCCAAAGCCAAGGATTTCTTGGAGGACAGCATTGTTGAAGGACACACACACACACACACACACACTGGAGCACTTCAATGCCACCAGGTTTGATCCCTCCGGCAAACCTGGAGAACATATAGCCTTCTTATGTGAAAAAACTAAATTTGCAGGGTTGTAGTAAAATAAAACTGCCATTCAGCAGCAAAAATTCAATTCGTGCAGGATACACGGGAAAAAAAACTGCTGTTGCCAAGAGGCATTCGAATAAATTCCACGCCACCGGCATTTGATAAAATAAAGCCAGCTAGAAGAATAAACACACACTGAAAAGCCAGCATCGCTGATCCATCTACATGAGTATATCAACAATAGTTCTTTGTTTTTTGGGGGGAACTATATATCAGCATTGGCTCATGTTACATGTACACAATTTCAATCCAAGAACAGACCTATAACCTTCCCAGGTGCGCCAACCCTGGCCGCTCACATCTTTCCCTCAAGGAATGCTTTCTGCAACACAGGCAGCTAGTTGGTGATGTCAGCAATCCGTCCTAAAATAGAGTACAACATCCTCAACATTTCAGTTTTTCTACTCAGCTCAAGACATTGGACAAGTGCAGCCTCTGCTTCTTGCTGCCATGTTCAACTGGTCATCTGAGAAGGTGTGTGTATGTGCCAACAATGGTTGACAGGTCTATCTCCAGCATGGGCAATGCATAAATGCCAAGTAATCGGCCCAGCAGCACAGTTGGCTACGAATTGCAGTGAGCCATTCGGCCATTATCATCTGGAGTGCCCCTCAAAAAAAAATTTATCATCTGGAGTGTGCAGCAAGGCGATATCCAGTGCAAAGTGCAAACAAAGGAAAAGCTAGAAAGACCTTTAGCTCGGGGCAGGGCTCTTTCTAGACCTTCTCGAATCACTCGACTTGTGTTCAACACCTGCCTCCTTCTGACGCCTTTTAGTTCTTCTGGTTCCGGTTCTGGTTCTGGCCGGGCTAGGTTCACTTGTTCGAGAAATGGATAATCGTTGGCCTGTTCTAGATCCAATGCGCTTTCCACGCACCGGTTTCAACTTTGCTCTGCCTGACCTTGCACTAGAAGACCCATGTGATTTATTTGTTGCACCCTGTTTAACCACCTGATCTAATCCTTGTTGGTGATCATTACTTTCTTGCAACTCCGAAGTTCCCTGCACAATGAAATATCTATTGGTGTCAGCAAACCTGAAGAGGAAAAGCGACATGGGGAGAAGAACGGTTCAAACACATTAAGATCATTCACCGCAAATACTTTTGTTTCACATCACCAAGTGATCAATTAATCATTTTATTACTACAACGTGGGAGCATCAGTCCATGAAATACAATACTGATCATATAAGAAAAACATCCTGAACATAAGCAGCACAGCGCAATAAACATTTTTGGCATCTAATCATAGCATCGCAGAAGAGGGGGAAATCACAGTACAGTCCTACACCAGATTCATTAATGTTATAGATTGATAACGATACCAGATATAACGCCAATCATTACCTTATTTGCAGTCGAACGGGGTTCTGCATCCTGAGCTTGCTCCTCTTCAGAATCATCCATTTCCTCACATTCAAACTCCACATGCTGGATATCTTCCTCCGAATCAGTTAATTCTTCTTGTTCCATCACAATGCCTTGCATTGCTTCTTCGCTGGGCTCTTGAATGTCATGATGAGAAGCATATACAGGCTCTAGATTTGAAATACTAGCTATGATAGACCCTTCTGGCTGAATGCTGGATTGACTAATAGTACTTCTAATGTCGTTTGCATTTCTGAAATTCATGGAGGAACACAAATGAATGCCCAAGTCAATATTGTTTTCCCTCTCACAAGCGCTTGTGGATGCTTGCAAATCAATACTGTTCTCCCACTCGCGACGGCTTGTCGATGCTTCCCTGATGGGATAGTCAGATTGATTAGCAAACTGATGGCAGTCCTCTTCTGGTGCTTCCCCAGGCATCTCAACTTCAGTTCTTTGCAGTAGAGGATGGAAGTCGATAGTATTAGCATTCACAGGAGCTCCTTCCATGCCATGTGTAGTCTGCTTATTACTTTTCTCAACTTGAACTTTCTCAAAAGGCGAAAGGTCATAACTTCTTGAATGACTATTAAGAGTTTTAACAGGATGACTATATGACGAATGCACTTCTGGGGGATGCTGAAAAAGCAAAGGATGCATCGGAAAATCTTGCTCAGCACCATCTTCTGTCGCACTTCCGTTAATAATCCCATGTTGCTGTAATCTATCATTAGCACTATGATCGGGGAAAAGGTTTAGCTGTGTATAACCAGATCCTGTTATGGTTGGAGGCAGCACAGGAGGCATATCTTTCGCTGCATTATCTGAGGTGCCACTAAAATGTGCTGCGTTCTGATGAAATTCCATCTGAGATATCACACGGACCGAAGGAGGAAGGTTTATCGCAGGCAAATCTGGGGCCAACTTGACCACACGGCTACCTTCTTTACCAAACACACTCTTAGTTGAAGGGCCATCAGAAGCGTAAGAGCTAAAAGGTGTATATGAGGTGCTCAAGCCATGCTTCATACTATTTCTGTTATGCTGTTCAAAGCAGCCATGTCCTGCACCACATTCGTCATCAGCGCTGGTACCCATCTGCGTCATATTGATGCTCCTATTCTCTGTGTCTGCTAAAAATGCTTCATTGACATATGAATCATCATCATTTTCAACACCCTCAGAAGCATCATCATCAGCCTGTCACAGAAAATTGTAGATTGTGCTCGATGACAACATTGTACATGGACATACGCATTCAAATATCTTATGGGTATCGTAGGAGTTATGAAACACACTAACCTCCTGCTCACGATCTACTCGCGAATCAGGCATTGAAGCTCTTAATTTCCTCCTCTTTGCCTCATATGATCTCCTCTTTTCTTTTATGGCGTCACTTTTAGTGTAAGATCGCTGGACTCCAGTGGCAACTCTCCACTGACGCTGGAGCAGTATAGGATCTCTATATGGCAGAAGAAACTTCCAAATAGATATCCAATCAGTTCTGAATATCTTGAGCCCCTGCATCAACCATATGAAAGAGGGAAAATGTAAGCAAATACCAATTCAAGAGGGAACAAAAGATAGGCTGCAGAAAAATATATAACCACCTCTTCGATACGCTGTATCTCCTCAGTACTCAATGGAGAAGTTTTCATGCGGCGCACATTCTGCATTATTTCAAACAAAATATGCTTAGTAGCATGTTGACTTTTGGAAGAATAACAGTAAAGAAGACCAACATCTACTCCTATGGGAGATCACCATAAGTGCAGCATGAGGATTTCAAACAAAATATGCTTAGTAGCATGTTGACTTTTGGAAAAACGACAGTCAAGAAAATCAACATCTACTCCTATCAGAGATCACCATAATAGCCAGTACAGCACGAGGATTCAGTCGTCCCAGCACCAAAGCAGTATTAGTTTCGGTACAAGGCATGCTGACCTACTCTTTTATAACAAGCAGGAGTTCTTTTGAAGCTTCCAGCTGCCAGAGGTAGAATAAAACTGAAGCCCACAAAAGCACTGTAAATTTTGACATCATTCTCTACTCTTGTAAAATAGAGCTGGTCAAATCATTTCCCCAGTTTGTTTTGGATTATGATAACAACCAAATGCAATATTGTCCATATCTATAATAACTAAATAGTTCATCCCCACTAACTATTTCTCTCAACATGCAGCCTATCCACCTAAGCAAAGTGCCACATCACCAATTAATCCCGAATTTTCTTTTTATTTTTGTTTGTTTTTCTCTAATGAATCCCGTTTGGTTCTCTGTTTTTTCTGTGTTCGGTGTGGTACGTAAAGAAATAATCCTGGTAATTTTGTGGCCCATTTGAACGAGAACAAACCAGCCCACGTCTGTTTATCTTCTCCACCGAGTCCTATCAGTCAATGCCCACGGCCGCTCTCTCTTCCTCTCCCATGCAATACCCGTGAGAAACTGTTGCACAACAAATTGATGCGGGAATAGGAGAGGTTCATGCTAAATTTCCCCTATAAACTTCGTCATGCGCCCCAGCCGTTAGCAGCGCGCATCGTCCTCAAGTACGGCGGGGCGTCTGCCGCATATTCGCGCTGCTGGTACTCCATCCCGTCTTCTCCATTTCTCTATGATATGTTGCCATTTACATCACAGGTTTGGATTTCCTCAGGTTGGGCGAATTGGACGCCGAAGTAGTCGGCGTTCCTGTTCTTCCTCGCTACTTCCGCCGAAGCACTGTCGTTAATGCCTTCCTGCTCCTTCCTAGCTGGTCGCTGCTAACACCTATTTGCTGCTCCTTCCTCGCTAATTTTACTGCTTCTGTTGGTACGTACGTGCACCTCCTACTAATTTCTCTGCTCCTACTGGTACGTGCACCTCCTATTGGACAGCCCCGGTCCTGCTGCTCCTCACCCGTTGATAAATCAACAACCAATCTGCAATGTACGCTCTCGATCTGTCCTTCAAAGCTGCTTTGATGTATTTCCCTATTTTTTATTGCAGGTTGCATCAATTGTTCAAAGCCTAACATCAGCTCACGATGGCCTATATCTTCAGGCTAACTGCTTTATACAGAAAATTTAGTTATGATTTTTCAGTGTCTAATACTAGCACGATACGAATATACGATTTGAATTACCATCAGTGCTTTAGTACAACCATATGGCTTAACGTACTAGCACATTGCTAAGATTGGCGGGTTGGTTTGCTGTTTTCCAAACAAATGCATCTGAAGCAAGCCACTTGCTGAGTTTACCACTGCGCAGGAAACAAACATGATTCCACTAGTGGATGGCAGCAAAACTCAAATAACTCATATGAGTTGTGGAAATCCTATGAGTTTTGCTACAGCAAGTTGTAACATTTGTCAAATTATGTTTTCTGTTGTAGTGAAGGAAAATCGTATCTTATGATCATCATAGACAAGAAATTTATCATAATTTCTTATAAATTGTACTTTTTTTTGTAGAAACAAAGATATTTCTGAAAAGAAATTGTATCAGCCGGAAACGACATGATAATAGGAAGTGGTGATTCATTGGAAATGACTAAGAACATGACACTCCAAACATATGTCTTACTGGAAGTGGTCCATTTATAGGCATAGAAAGATGTCGTGCTACAAAATTTTATGTTCTTTTGTATGTTATCTATGGCTATTTAAGCGATTTACTCCAAAGCTACCATGCATTATATGATGTTCTTATTTTAAGTACAAGGAAAATTAAACTGAGAAATGGAATTTAGATATTATCCAATTTATTTTGTTTTTCTTCTAAACCCTCACTCTATCAATAGAAATTCCCGCAACAACGTGCGGGGTACCATCTAGTTATGGAAGTTGGCTTTTACAGTTTTCCAGGGAAATTTTATTAGCCTTCCTGTAGTGTTGGAACATTAAAAAAATGCAAAAGATACGATGCTGAAAATAAAAAGAAAGGTTCAAATATTGGCAATTCAAAACAGTCATGATAGTTCTGCAGGAACTTCACTGCTTAAAATATCATTATAGAAAACAAAATCTCTGCACGGGATTCACAGGTCAGCTGAGCTCCACAGCTAGATGATGGCATCAATTGACACATCATACTATGCTAATCAGTTAAGAGCGCTTGAGCATACTCTTAAAGGCTTGTAAGAATTAATGGATCATCTTATGTACCCGTAAATGGAAAGGTCTGCACTTTTACCTTAATTGGATTATCAGGAGCTTTGGATGAGCTGCGGTTCTTTTGTCTCACAAATATCTACACTACAAAAAGTTATGTTATTAAATGAGCATAAAGTATAGAGTAAAGAGAAACCAATATTTTGAGCAACTGACAACTTGGTCAAGAGACTAAAGTTAAGCAGTAGGCACTGCACAGAAAATGGTATATGCCCAGAAGGCAGGGATTTATGGTTGTAAGCTGATATTAGAGGATCAAGATTGATCCAAGCTTGCTTGTATAACAAAACAAAACAAATTGCAGGCGGTTGCCTTTGTCAATAGAATGAACATCACTGTTTGTAATACAGACTACACAAAATGAACTCCATTTTCTTCTTATTTTCAGATAGTTAGATGAAGTCAGTTGTAAGTAGCCATGCAGACACCAAAGGCACCAAAACAGTGAGAGAATACAAAGTTGGTACATCTAGTAAATCATAGAAAAGTGTGGATTATTCAGAAGATAAAGAAATTTTGAGGCTTGAAGCATAGTTTTGAAACAAATATATGACACTACAACATTACCTGATGCGCTGATTTGCAAGGAAGGAAACGCTTCTGTATCGCGGCCCAGTCATTATTATATTCCAGAAGCCCTAGAGCTAATAATCTGCAGGTAGAACATAAACTGAAATTAAAATGACCATGAAAAACAATGCAGTTGTATTCAAAATTTATATAATCACGCTTCATGTTAAGGAAGTGAAACAAAAGCATACCAAACTTGATATGATTAACCACCCAAAAGGAGGAAACCTTAAGAAAGTTCAATACGAAGATGAAAGGACAGCTTAGTAAAGCCAGTCACAAATTGCATAAAACAATGCCAGTAACACAAGAATGAGGACAGAACTTCAACAGACTAAAACAGAACTTCGACACCAAGTGTCCCTTGAATCTTATATTAAAATAATATGGAATGAACTCTGACTGAAATTCAGGGATAGATTATAATTAACAGAGAAGGAAACTATAATGCATAACTTGAAAGCATAAATCATACCCATCCTCTGCATCGGTGAAAAGCAGCTGATTGACCCTAGCTGCAGGAGGTGGCTTATGAGGAAATAGTGAAGAATTGAAAAGCGGATAAAATCTCTGCGTCAATCTTGCAATGTCAGATGGAACAAGAGCAACCGACTCCTTTTTAGTACTCTCAACAAGCGTAGCAGCTAATGATTTCTTGGGCTGTAACTGCCCAGGTGAAGCTGGTGATGCTGAGGACACATTATTTGGTCCGTCTTGAGAAACATTGTTAGCATCTTCGCCAGTGGTAAGTGCCGGTAACAGAAAAAGAGGCTCTTTCCTAGAGCGGGTCTTATCTGCAGTGCCATTCAAATGGCTTTTTCTATACTCCACAACAGCTGTCAGTTGAGTAAAAAAGAAAGATGCTTAAGTGATGACGAACAAAGTGAAGAACAGTATAACCAAAATTGATCAAACACATATTTTGTGAACTTACCAGCTGCAACATCACTTAAATAACTGAGGGCTGAATGAAGTGGCGATACATCAAGAATGGACATAACAGGATTCTTAATTAACGGAATCCATTGGCATTGTGAACTCTCAGAAGAAGCATGACTAAGTGCTGACTGGAGGTGCTGCCGTTCAAAACAGAATTGTTGACGGATAGGGGTTCTCCATGCCAATGCTTGATCACGGCAGCCAACCAACTCAATTATCATTTTCTTAACATCAGCGCCTACACGCTGTTTACATGGGTCAAGAACACATAGAGAGAAGGTTTGGATCATGAGCTGAACATGTTCATATATCAACGTATGCAATTGACCCAGTTGCTTATCAGTAAATCCATTCACTACAGCAACACCAGTTACTGATGATGAGGAAGGGACATTGATGTTCTGGGATGGATAACGCCATCCACAAGCATTCAAAGGAGCCAGGACCGCAGATGAGACATTTGGCAGAATCGGTCGTAAATAAGATTTAGTTGATTCTTTGACTGGCCTAGACAACTCAGGTCTCTTCTTCCTAGTCAGAGGCCTATTGTCATCTTTCTTATTCCTACCATTTATGCTTTCATAGTTCTCGACATTATCATCGCCATCACTTTCTAGGGCCTCCTCAATTTCGAGCTCAAAGTCTGCATCATTCTCATCTTCATCCTGGGTTTCATCCCCCTGGAAAACCTGTGTGTCATCGCCTCCACCAGATAGAACAGCTGCAAGAAACTTGCGGTATTCCTCTTCCTCGTCAACATTCTGCAGGTCACCATCATCGTCAGATTCCTGGAGAAAGGTCTCTAATTCATCGAGTGCATAATTTGCCAGAGAGTATCTTGCTCGTGTGCGCCTGCAAATTGCATCTTCCTCGCTAGCTTCAAGCAACAGAGGATGAGAACTCTGTACTGATGGAAACAAGGAAGCTTCGGTCTGTACAGGTTCCTTTCCGAGTCCATTAGCATGACCTTCTCCATTCTCAGAATACAACTGGGTAGAAGTACCTTCTGGAACATTTTCTTCGCAGGCACCTTTAGCTGCGACTTTTTTTTGCAGGAGACCACAATCACCTGTGTTTTCATCATCAGGATCATGGCGAAGATACACCTCAGTGCTTGGTTGATTTTCAAAGCTAGTTTCCTCACATTCTGCCTCTGAGGTGAGGCTTGACGAGGTTTCAGATGGTGATCCTTCCCTTAGGAAAGGGTTGAAATCCATGTCATCGTCCTCCACATCATCATCGACTTCCATTATAAATGAAGCAAGTGTAGCCTAGACAGACAGTATTGCCTACACCCTGTCATTCATTAGGTGAAGACAACCAAATGAGTTAACAATTAAAAAAATGCACTTGCGAGAAATAACAAAAAGAGACACATCAATGAAACTTCATAATACATATAACTATTGCCCTAAATAACACACAGGTAAAGCCATAAAGGAATGTGGCGATGTAGTTTTAGCTTTTTATAGAAGATGACTTATGGCAGGTCCAAGGCAATCATATACCTTTTGGGGAAAATATTGAGTTAAAGCACGCCCTTTATTCGTAACTGAACCACCCAAATGTAAATTGTTTTATGATTACATCTTACAACGTGTTTGGTTCGGTTCTGTAAACGTAAACAATAATGGAATCAATTCCCGGGAGGTAATGGTAACGGAATGGGAAATTCTCAAATCTGTTTGGTTCATACACAGGTAATGGAAACGGCACAGGGCAGCTCTTTTTTCTCTCTACCAGATCATGAACACCATGAAATCCCAAGAAAGCAAACCTAAATCCAATAAAATATCTGGAGGAAGGGCTCCAAGAACACCGGAATGAGAGATCCAGAGAAGGAGAGTACGTGCTTCAAGCTTGGGGACCGATGGGGATCGACGGACCGGCTCTTCCTCGCGTGACGTCGGCGCTCAACGGGTGCCGCCGCTGCTGGTGAAGGAGAAGAGATCGAGGGACAAGCCGCGGTCCTGTGCCGTTCCCGGCGGCGCCGGCGGAGGCGATACTGGGTGGACGAGACAAGGGGCGGTTACGGGATCGACTCGGCTTAACCCGATCTGTTTCCGGAGGTGGGCGACCGGTATCAGATTCCTACAGTGATGGGATTTGTTTACGGAGCAATTGTTTACGGATAAACTGAACCAAACATGTTTTAAAGGTATTAGTTACCGACGTAATCAAGTTACGTTACAGAACCATGAACCAAACACGCTCCTAAGCTTCATGCACAAGAACTAATGAAATCATGTGATTATCAAGGATGAAGATGGTGATAAAAAATCCATTCATTGACCTGGCTTTGGCCACAATAAACCATATTTTCCAAGTCTTTGGAGAATTAAGCCAGAATGGAAGGTGTTTACAATCCACAAATACAGGTATGCATGCCTAGAATATAATACTTAAGAGAACCATATAAACTATAAACGATGCAAACCAGTCTTAAGAACGGTGAACTAGGAACAAAAGAGACTAGTTACCAAGCACATTTGAACCCTAGTAGCCTACATAACACCCGAATTCACAAACTTCACAGTGAAGGAGAAACAAATTTTCAAGGTTCCTGGTGAGAATAAAAATCCAAATTCGCAACTAACCGGCCGCGCTTTCAGCAGTATCCAAAAAATTGATAAAACAATCAGTACAAAAACAATGAGGTGGAGTTAGGGCTTACAAAATAGAACCCGTAACCACTTTTTTCTAGACCTAGGGGCGAGAAGCGCGCAAGATTGGGTCTGCTAGGAGCTCTGCTCTTCAAAGAGCTCGGGGCCAGTGAAAGCCTCGAGGAAAGTCCGGCTATGGCGGCGGAGGCGGGGCAGCGCGACGACGGTGGCGGGGAATGATGATGTATGTGGCCGTAGTTGGTCGTGGAGTGTAGGTGAGCCAAATTGAGTGCAATCAGAGTGTAGAGGAAAAACTGGTCACCTGGCCGCCGTATTTTCCGTGCCGGTGGTCGCCGGAGTCGTCGTTACGCTCGTGCTCCACGTGCCCGCGGTCCTGGAGTGGCGGCCACGCCCGTATGGCTGGCCCGCAGAGGAACCGCGCCGCCCTCCCGTGGGAGCGGGAGTCTCCGCTTGGAGGAGGGCCGCGCCGCCCGTGGTGTCGCCGGCGCCGCTTCCGCCTCACCTCTGCTTCTCCTGGACGAGACGAACGGGGGACTGGACGAACAGGTAAGTCTCTGGTTTGATTTTTTTTTTTTTTCGAACGGTGGCTTTGATCTTGTTCGGTCCAGCGGTTCAGCCAGATAGAAAGCCGAGAGGGGAGTTTTGAGAAAGGCGTGTTTGGTAGCCCGGGTCACCTCAGCAATTTCCCATCTCAACAGAAAATTCTAATGGAGGCCAGATTTGCAAAGAAGTCCAGATTCTTATACAAAGAATCTTGAACAGAAAAAGGGAAAAGCAATCAGGTCCCCAACCCATTCCATGGAGGCCTGGGCGTACGGGGAAGCAGGCTCTGGCGGTGCTCGTTCGTGCCGGCGCGAACGTCGGCCCTGGTGGCGCTGGGTCGTCGGCTGTGGCGACACAAGGAGGCGGCACTGGGGCGGTGGCCGTGGGACGTGAGAGGCGCTAGGCGGCGGCGTTGGGCTGTCGTCCGTGGCAGGGCGAGGAGGCGCTAGGGGGCGGCGCTGGGTTCTTGGCCGTGCATGGAGACGAGCCGACGAGGGGCGGCGTTGTACGGCTGGTGGAGACGTGGGAGATAGGGGGAGAGCACTCGAGAGATGCCGTTGCTGGGGGAGAACGGTTGGCTCGAGACGTGCCGGGCGGTGCGAATTTTTTTAAAATAATACACTTTTTTTAATTTTTTCGGATCTGTTTTTAAAAATTTACAAATCTAGCGTTTTGTTGGCTAGGACCAAGCCGAATAGGCTAATCGGCATGGGTCAAGCCGATTGAGTCTCGCTCGGCCAGTAGCTAACCGATTACAGTTCGGTGCATGGGGCCACAGGCCCGCGCCAGCGACAGCCCCAATCGGCCCGCCCTTTTGGTCAGGAGCAAGCCAACTTGCGCAACATTCGTGTACGCACCATCGGGCCATGCATGGATTTGCCTTGAATACACGTTGTAAAGTAGATCGAGCAGCACAGTCATCATCAACTTAGTAGTACGTAGGCAGTTGGTCTGATCCCGACCGAGTGGTCCAATCGGCTTGAGGCTGACCGATTGCCCCAGTCGGTCTGGGCCTGACCGAAAGGACCATTGGCCTAGCCAACTGGATGGTGGACCCTGGCCGAACGCCTAGTCGGCTTGTCCTACGCCGACTGGTGGTCATTTGGCTTGGCCCAGACCGACAAAATACTAGATTTGTAAATTCTAAAAAAACTTGCAATATATGTGAAAAAGATTTTAAAAATGTATTATTTAAGACGTGCGGAGATTTTTTCGGGATGAGTTCAACCGAGCTAAGTTGCGAAACTCGATTTGGGCTTCACGACCGAGCATGGCTGAGAGGCCTTTTCTGTATGAGTTGGGCTTAGCCCAGATGCATAACTCGGGCTACCAAACACCTAAATCTCGGTTGAGATGAGAATTTATGAGTTCAACCGGGCTACCAGTGTTTGGTAGAGCGGCTTTCTCTCATGGACACTGCCCAACTCACCCGAAAAATGCCCCTCAGCCCTACCCGGTAGAGAAGCTCGAATCGAGCTTCATAGGTGGGCAGGGCTGAACTCACCCGAATTCCCTCCCCCTCCCGTGCGTCCCGAGCCCACGCTCGCGCCCACAGGGGTCAAGCCACCCTCCTCATTTCCCCATTCTCATCTCTCTCCCCTCCTCACACCAACGCCTCCACTGACACCGGCCTTCGCCTTCTCCACCCACGTCAGCCTCTGCCTCCTCCACCGACGTCGGCCTCCGCCTCCTCAACTTCGACCTACGGCGCTGCCTCCTGGACCAGCGTCGCCTCCTCAAACTCCCTTTTCGCCGCCTACGGACGAGCCCTTCTCCACGATGAGCACGGTCGCGCTGCCTTGACGAGCACAGCCTCCACCTCCGCCTCTCCACCTTCTCGACGCAACCCCCTAGCGCTGCCCTTTCTCCCTCCTCGGTGCCAGCCCTGCAGCTTATCGTCCCCGCCCCAATATGCAACGTAGCTCTCCGTCCCCGCCCCGATCTACACCGTAGCAGGCCTCTTCCATCCTCGTTCTTCACCGACGGCCAGCTCGCTGGCCTGGATTCCCACCGGCGGCGGCGCCCAGAGCCAACGTTGGCAGCCACCACTCACGAGAAGACTGGATTGATTTCTATTTTTTATTCAGGGTGTTGTGTGTAAAATGTTGGACTTGTTTGCAATTTAGTTTCTGGTAGAGGGTATTGTGTGTAAATAAGCAGATCTAACTCAGATCTCAATGTATACAAGCTACCAAACAACATCTTGACATAGCATGGGCAAACACACACGAGCCACCAAACACGTGACAAAATCTCGATGCAGCATGTATGAGGTGAGAATATCTGAGGTGAGAAAGTCATTCTCTGATGACCCGACTTACCAAACACACCCTACAAGTTTGTCGTAGGGGTACTTAGGTCATTTCAGGTCTATTGTTCGGATTGAAAAAATTGAGTGTTCGTTTAGAAAAAAATGTCTTGTTTGAAATGAACGAACAGCTCACAAACATTTTTTTTTTGGGGTCGAAAACCTTGTTGTAGATTGGCTCATGTACGGTCATGCCTATGTTTTGGATGAGTATGACTTGGTATTGTGGGCCACTATCTAAGGGCTAGTATGCATGATTTGTTCCTTCGTTCATCTTTGCTCATTTGTTCTTCCTCTACTAGATCAGGACGGCGCGTGTTGCTGCACCTATCCTTTATGATAATATTTTGATAGTTTCATCTTGTATCATGCATTATTTCCCCGCTGTGGATATCCAACACAGTTATGAATTTCTACTATGAGTTACATTCAAATACTCCATTACTTGATGTTTATAATCTTGGACATAGGGAAGGGATCATATGAAAGTACTACTACTCAGTATATGATGTTGAATATCTAGGACACATGCAAGATGGGAGCAAAGGAATATGATGTGCTACCTTGTAACATCATATCAATATTCTACAGCTTCCTAACAACCATAATACATCGTACAATTTATGCCGATTCATATTAAGACAGCTGAGCTATTTACGCATTATGAAAGCCTCGAATTAAAATTATTGTATCGCATGCCACCCGTGCTTCCTATACACCACCATATAAAAAGGTAGGACATGACATGAAGTGTTTCTATTTTTCATATAGTTGTGAAAATTCACACATACATATGCATGCATCAAAGACATACACTACCAAACAGGCCTCCTAAAATTCGATAATGGAAACATAATTTTTAAATTTAGCTCACCGAATAGTTTAAAAAATTGTCAAGAAAGTACAAGCAATAAGGGTCAGTACAGCTCCGCTAATAGTATACCACTGTATTGTCAACAAAGTGCATGCCATAAGGCGCGGTACAACTTCACGAGCACCACAATTTTTATGTTGCACATCAACCTGAACATTACTTCTGCACCCAATTTCACTTTTGTTCTTTTGAGACAATAATGAACATATACAAGAAGTAGCCAAATTGCTATATGATCCTTCATGTGTAGATGACGGGATCATCTAAGAACCTGCTCATCATTCTTGTAGTTACCTACTAGAAGATCACAGTTCAACTTGAACGATTCAATCTTCACTGGAAAGTTGACTAATGGAGCTTGAACATCCTTGAGTCGGCTTAGTGACACATGGATAATAAAAATGGAAAAATAGCTTAAACAAGCATCAGACAAAACCTACTGCAGAAGATCGTCTTACTCATCTTACAAAATACTATCTTTGTGATACATCTGCGAGAAAAATAAAGGAAAAACTATTCATTGACTATATTTAGGAAATCTACTTATGTAGGAAGAAATATTTAGATGCTTGGAAGCCTTAAACTAAGGGGTACCTTGAAATTTCCACGAATGACTATTGCAGCCTTGCACACCATCAGATTCCTCAATTGTTGCAATATATTCACCGGTGACGAACTAATGTTGTACTGCACCTCCTTTGCCATGTTTTGAAGACATCAACATAATTCCTAATCAGACAAATGGGACCATACATGAAGAAAACCTGTTAGCAATGAAGAATGCATGATATAATGGCTAAAATTTCTGCCTCCACAAATTGACAATAAAACTTTGAGAGGTAAACTGAAGAAAAGTTGAGTAGTACAGTCTTCAAAGCAGAGAAATAGCATGCATGATATGTTAGCTTCCATCAACCTGCAAAAAATTGTACAATACAAAATAATCAAGTATTTACAGAAAGAAGTATTGGAAGAGTTACAGTTCATAACTCCGTGATGTCAACCAATAGCAAGCTACCCGCACATCTGTGTTAATTCATGAATCATTTTGCATCATACATCAATCCTAAGTCCTAACAGTACAGTTCGTGGATCCAATCATGGGATTAAGCAAGGAAATAACACCTACATCCTATCGTCATACCTCCCTATAGTGCTGACGGAGTTGGTCCTCATTCCAGCCGGCAGGCGGGGAGAGGCATAGAAGCACGGTACTAACAACACTCCTATAGTCGGAGAGAGGGGAAGGAGTAAGCGCCGTGGCCGGAGCTTTCACCGATGGCGGCCACATGAGGTATTTGATCGCGTACCGGTTGTTGGCGTTGCAGAGCAGATCATTGATGGCGTGCTGACGGGGAGAGGCACAGAAGAATGAACCCATCCGCCAGCCTGGCAGCAAGAGGGAGGGGAAGGTGTGGAAAATCAGAGGAAACTCCGATCGCCACCGGCTGAGGCGACCCCTCGTTGCCATGGCCATCGCAATCGCGTTTAGGAGCGCATCGATCCTTCACCGTCTATCCTAACTTGAGTCACTACCCGTTGATCACATAGTAAACAGGCCACATGTCGGAAGCCCTATACCAACCCGATTAACCACAGGTCATAGAAAAGACCCGCAGAGTAGCAGCCCCTTAGGATATTCTGCACAGGCGGGATACAAAGCCAATCAGACGGCTATGGACGAACAAATCACGAAATCAGATGGCTCTAGACGCTAATGGCCTTACGGAGTTCCTAGAGTGCTCAGTTATAATATCCTAAATTCTTGCTGGCAATAGGAGAAAGGGTTCAGTTATTGGCATTGGCATGAAAAGTATTTGGAGTATAAATCGGAGAATTGGAGATGGCACTTTGAGCCGTTTTTTTCTTGGAAAAACGAACTACCTACAAACAGTGCATCGGCTACCTTCCCCCTCCCTTTGGTAGGTTTCCAATCTCTCCATAATGGGAGATCATCCACTTTCAAATGTGAGAAGTGTTGGGGAATGTGCTACACAAAACAAAAATTTATAGTGCATAACCAAGATCAAATGCGAGGGTGAAGGTAACGGATCATACCCTCGAAGATCGAACTAGCGAAAGTTTGTCGATGACGGTTGGCCGTGTGTTGATCCCCGCAACAAGCCTTAGTAAGTGGCGACTCGATGTATTATCCCACAGACGGTTCCAACGATCAAGTGTTCCACACGTCGCACCTCCACTGGTATCCACACGTCCAACGAGAATGGCACCATGTCGAGGTGAGATCAAGCACGCGGACAAAGCAGGAATGTGTCGATAAAGACCCAGGCAACACTTTTTTCCATCTGGATAGATTGGATCTAGACGGAGGTGGAAGATGAGCAGCACTCTAGCGTGAAGAAGAAGAAGCTCCCCGCAAAGATGACGTCCACATAGATGTGGGGTGGAAGACAAGCTCCAAGACGTTGAGGCGACGACGACCGGTGGCGGGTCGGCAGTGGCGGTGGGTAGGGCTGGGGCGTGGCTCTCCAAGAACTTGTGTGTTGAGCCTTTGTCCCTGCCTCGGTATACATGAGGACTAGTCTCCCTCCGAGATAGAGAGTAGAAGTAGGACTCCAAGTCCTAGTAGGATTTCCCTTTCCTTTTCTCCACTCATACATAGAGAGAGTAGAAGTAGGACTCGTAGTCCAAGTAGGAATCCTCCTACCTCCTCCAACTGGACTAGAGAAGGAGTACGAGTCCCAAAGGGACTCCTCCCTCCCCCACCGCCCCTCTCCACCTGTCGGCCTAGGGGAGGCCCTGGACGACTCGGCCAGGGTTCCCCTCCACCCCTTTCCATGCGCGCATGGCCCGGTGGGGCCCATGCGACCCCTCCGGCCCATGGGGCCCCCACCAGTAAATCTACTTTTGATTATGAATATTTATTCTGAAGCTTTCCGGAAAATTCCGAACTCCTTTGAATTAACTCTAGAACCTTCTTAAAGTATTCGTGATGTCTTCCATAACATGTTCGGAACAATTCTGTCCATCCTCGATGGTATCTGGACTCCTCTAGAATATTCCGAGACACTCTGAAACATCCTTTTAGAATTCCTTCATTCAAATACCTTAATCGCACTCATGTTCTAAATGTCGATAACATCTTAATTCTATGACACTATAGGTTCGGATATTTACGAACATGTCCGGAACTCCTTCCACGATAATGATTACTATTAGTGTCTTGATACATGTAATAATCCCCGAAATAACACGAAGATCTTTATCGTGTGAACCGTATTATTATTGTCCGATACATATCGTATTGCTTCGTCGATACTTTACATTGCCCGAGATGAAACACTAGGTTATTCTTGTTACCTGACATGTACTCTTTACTCATACCACACTATCGATGTTCCTGTGATTAACAACTTGATCACTTGTTCGGCCCGAAGATGAGTGGGTCCAGAATTTATCTCTCCATCGTCACGAGTAGCAATTCCCGCAAGCACACCATGTGAGTTATCGGCGTACCATCCGGTAAGAGAAAAGACTAACTTGATGATTACTCCTATTCAGAGTAACGTTTGAAGAATCCTACCACATCCATATTGTACCCAAGTTCACATGTGTCTTGTGGTCTAACGATCTTTAGTAAATGCAATATATTATTTATGAGAAATTACCCATAACAATTTATTGACAATATGTTTCACAGTATATCATGTTGGGTCTATCCATCATTGTTGTTCTCCCAACAACTTTGATCTCATAAATCATTGGCAACTCCACAACACTTTGTCGTCTTTCCCATAGTCAAGAAACCGGGACTATTATTGATACATGAACTAGTCTTAGTGGCAATACTAGGGATATCTTACTAGTCTTTATTACTCCACAGATGTATTAGGGTTTTTCCCCAAATACACATTATTTGGGACTAATACAATTATAGCATAGAACTTAATTATGAAACATAAATATGAATAATAATACATTTATTACTGCCTCTAGGGCATATTTCCATCAAAAGATCTCCAACTTGACAATTGATACGTCCATTTTGCATCACTATTCTATATCATAATTTACTGTTATTCATTGATATATTTCATATTAAGAGATGATACTTATGTAATTTCATCTGTTTTTGCATGGTTGATGACTTTTGGAGCATGGACCGCTGCAGTCAGGATTCTGATGGAAAAGGTGCTATTTGGAGGCGAAATTTGCGAAGATCAGAAAATCCGAGAAAATACATGGAAATCCTATTTTTCCAGAAGACGAAGGAAGCCAGAAGGGGAGGCTGAGATGGGCCACAGGGGGCCCACACCACCCCCTGGCGCGAGCCAGCCTAGGCCGCGCCACCAGGTGGTGTGGCCGCCTCTGGCGTATATAATCCTCTCGAAACCCTAATACTCAGGGAGCAACCACAGAAAGATTTCGCCGCCTCTGCAGGGTGGAAAACACCGAGAGAGAAAGATCTCTCTGGCAGACAGATTTCTGCCGGGGGAATTCCTTCTCGGAGAGGGGAGATCGTCGCCATCAACACCACCATCAAGCTGGACTTCATCGGGATCATCATCATCACCACCATCATCACCATCAGCACCATCATCACCATCGTCATATTGTTGTAACAATTGGGTTGAATCTTGCATAGTTCTTAGGGGAAACTTTCTCGGTGTTGATTACTCTTTGTAGTTGATGCTATTGAGTGGAACCATTGAATTATTGTTTATGTTCAGATTGTTATACATCATTATTCCATCTCTGATCATGATCCATATGATGTCTTGTGAGTAGTTCGTTTTGTTCTTGAGGACATGGGAGAAGTCATGTTGTTAGTAGTGGAATTGTGTTGAGAAAGATTCAATAGTTTGATATTTAAGTTGTGGTGTACTTCTTCTAGTGGTGTCATGTGAATGTCGACTAGATGACACTTCACCTATATGGGCCTAGGGGAATGCATTGTGTATTTGTCTAGTAATCGTAGGTGTTGACGGAGTGACAGAAACCTGAACCCCCGTTAGGAAACCATTGCACAAGGGACGTTAGGGTCTTAGAGTTTAAAGCTATGGTTAGGTTTCTACCTTAATTACTTTCTTGTACTTACGGATGTTTGCAAGGGGTATAATCACAAGTATGTATTAGTCCTAGGAAGGTCGGTACATTAGCACAGGTTCACCCACACAACACTTAGCAAGCTAAAGAAGATTAATCAACTATATGAAGCGAAAGCACTTGACAGAATCCCCATGTGTCCTCGAGAACGTTTGGTCATCTTAAGTAATACAACCGGCTTGTCCTTTGCTGAATAAAGGATTGGGCCACTTGCTGCATTTATTCTTATTGTCTTTTATTTACTCGTACTTTATTTACTTGCATTATCAAAAAACCCTAAAAATCCGTTTGCAGTATTTACAGAGAATTCCTACTCCAAGCCACTAGCGAGCACCTTCTGCTCCTCGCTGGGTTCGACATTCTTACTTATCAAAAATACTGCGATACACCCCCTATACTTGTGGGTCATCAAGACTATTTTCTGGCACCGTTGTCGGGGAGTGAAGCGCTATTGGAGTGTGGAACTGGTAAAGGAAACTTCTACTATGAGTATTGTTTATTTAAGTTAGTTTCTTTATTTTCAATATGGATAATTCGCTGAGTTTCTTATTTCGTAATGCTACTACCACTGCTAAGGTAGTAGATGAACCACCACCTGCTGAGAATGATACTTTTAAAATACCTACAGAATTATTGATCGTGTTATGGATAACTACTATGTTGGGGATGGAATTGTCCATCCCGGTGATATTTGCTCTTTATACATGAATTATGCGGGTTGTTCAAGTGTGCAAGTATTACTACAGATCAAGTTAAGAAGAAGTTATTCTCATTATCACTGAAAGGAAGAGCCGAGGAATGGTATAAGCTGCCGAAGAATGGTCAAGCTCTTGAATGGGAGGAAATAGTGCCTCTCTTTCATTCAAAGTTTTATCCTCCTAATGAGATTCATAAAGATCGGAATCAAATATACAAATTTTGGCCTCTTGATGGAGAGAGTACGGCTCAAGCTTGGGGGGGAGATTGAAGTTACAAATGCTCAAATGTCCCATTCATGAGCTCCCCAACAATATTATTATCAATAACTTTTATGTAAGGCTTTCTCTTCATGATAAGGATTTATTGGATGCTTCTTGTACTGGATCATTCACTCGCATGGAAGAAGAAGCTAAATGGGATCTTCTGGAACGTATTAAAGACAATGGTGAAGCTTGGGAGAATGACAAAGGAAGAAAGTCGGGTATAAATTATGATTATGAATGCATTGAATCTTTTATGGGAAGTGATGACTTTCAAAATATTAAAAATGCTTATGGTCTAGACTCTCAAGCTATTGCTTCTTATTTTAAGGCTTTTGCTTCCTACATTGAATTGCCTAAAAAGAAGTGGAATAAGTATCATGAACCTTATAACGTTATTGCTAAGAGTGTTCCTGCAAGAAATACTGAAGTTTATACTACTAATCATGTTGTACCTGAACCTGACACTGAGAAAATGCCTTTCCCAGTTAAGATAAAGGAACATTCTATGATAGCTAATATGGTTAATGAAAGTACAAGTAAAGCTGTTGAACCCGATAAACAAATGTATGATAAACCTATAATAGCAAATGTGAAAGACTTTGTCACTAAATATGTAGAAGAGGGACACACTATCCTTTGTAAGGATACCTCTAATATTGTTTCACAAAGTAGTGTTATAAGAACGAGTATTCCTGTGTTTTCTGTTAGGATAAGTGATCATTGCTACAATGGTTCTTGTGATAGTTATATTATTAAGTTTATGCATGATACTGAAAGTTACTATTAGAGAGGGAAAAGTATTCTAATGCATCTCAATAATACCAAGTTTCCTCGTTTTATGCTGAAAGTTTTTATGTTGCACTTCTTTTGACTTCCTTTGCTAGTAGCCTCTGGTTTCAACAACTTGTTTGTTTATAAAATTCCCTCGCATAGGAAGTGAGTTAGACTTAAACGTGTGTATTTTTGCTTCTTAATGCTCTCTTTCACTCCAATTCATATTCCTAAGTGAGCATCATCAAAATTATCATGCCCATCTTAATGGCTATAAAGAAAGAACTTTTTAGGAGATAACCCAATTTATTTGTGTTTTCGGTTTGTTTTTCTTTTTCTTTGAGTCTTGGAAGTTATTACTTCGGTAATAACCTCTCCTTATCCTTTTGTTTGGTTTTTGTGTCAAGATTAACCTCTAATGAGAGAGAAGTAAGATTTGGGGAAGTTGCTGTCCTGAAACAGATTTTTGTGCTTCACCGTAAAATTTCGTGAGAGATCTCTGTATGTCGGATTGAGCTGTAATTTTTCTTTGAAAAAATTAATCTTTACCTGCTGGTCTGTTTTGATAGATTTTGCCACTCTTGCATTTGCTTCTTTAATCGATTTCCTTTTTGAATTCTTTTTGGGTCTTCGGAAGGAGTTGCTACAGTAGCTTATGTTTTGATGGTTTTTAGTTGAAATTGGACTCAAAAGGTTTTATCACTTCACTTATGCTAATGTTGTTAATGAGAACTGTGTGAAGTTTTGTGAGAAAGAAATTTCTAGGTTAGTGGAGATAATGGTGTAATAAGGAAGTGAAAGGTTTCATGACTCAAGCAATAAGTGTATGAAGATGAAGATATTGATGTTATTCAAATGGTGACTCTGGAAGAATCTACTAAATACCAAATTCAGAGACCTACAAAGTCCGTTTTCGAATAGGTAACAGTTCTGGTAAGAAAAGTTCCGCAAAAGATCTGTCTAGTTATATTTTTGCAGTTTTTAGCCAACAAGGAAAACTACAAAGCAAAAGAGGGACGGAAACGGAGCAAGGGTGGCTCACACCACCCTGTGGCGCGGGCCCACCCCTGGCCACGCCACCAGGTGGTGTGGCCACTTCGGACTTCGTCTCCGACCTGTTTTCTCCCAGTACCTTCCTTTTGTTGTAAAACTTCGTAATATATAATCCCCCGGATCCCCCGAGGTTCGTATATCGTGTTCTCGTCGTGTTTTTGTTTCGATCTGTTTCTTCCAGGAACTACTCTTGAAAGTTTAGAGCACAATGGTGTCTGCCAAGGATAAGAGAAAGGAGCCTATGGAGGAGGATCTCCAAGACCCCGGGCAAGAGAAGGATATCAAGAGTGAAGGTGAAGAGGAGACAAAGAAAAACCAACATCCGCACACTGGCACTACCGTTGCAAGCATTGGAGTGGTGGTGAACCCTGCCAGGATCAGAAGGACTGCATGATTGTCAACTAGAGGGAAACCTCCGCGTCACTGTTTGGCACCATGGACACCTTCTCCAAACACCAAGAGTCCCTTCCATACCTTTATCCATAACCACGTAGAAAAGAAGACCGCAAGGAAGGAGAGTGGGGAAAGAATCACAAGAGCTGGGATTCATAACCTGACATGATCATGCACCGCATCGAGCACAACTCGGAGTTGATTCGTACTCTCACCTTCGAGATTGAGGACTTGATGAAATTGGTCAAAAGGACCATCGAGAGAATACCACCACCACCGAAGGAGTAATTCGTCATCAGGTTTGGCATCCCCTTGGTTTGTTCCAAGCTTGGGGGAGTGTCGCGGTATCACATCACTATAATCTATCTTTTTACCTTTTTAGTAGAGTCATATCATGAATAGAGAAGTTATCATGTAGGATGGTTTGCATTATGGAAGTGTCCCCTCTCTCGTTAGATATGTATCCCTTGGTGTGAGTTGCCGTTATGGAATATTAATGAGAAGTTCTATCATTTACTCTTTTGCATATCTTATATTAGTTTTCAATTCATGGTTATATGATTTATCTTGTTGTTAGTATTGGTATCACTCTATGATCATTGAGTTAATTTAAATTGTTTTGGCAAACCTGGCTTGGTCCGTAGCAACACTATTTTTGAGAGTTGAATGAAAAGATAAAAGTACTCTTAAAGAAATATAATTTCATCATCTTTCTTTCTTGATTTGCTCATAAGTTTAGTATTCTCTGGTTAAGATCTTTTGTGCTTCCAAGGTAGATTGCATGTTTGTCTTTATCACTTGTATGTTTCCTTCAACTCTTATACTTGCTACCTAGCCTTGCTAGCCAAAAACCTTTACTGAGAGGGAATTCTTCTCGTGCACCCATTCCTTAAACCAAAACCTATGCCATTTGTGTCCACCATACCTACCTATTAGCATTATTGCTATTCTAAGTAAATTATCGTTTTTATCTACCTTTCAAATTAAACTTGTTATGAGAAAATTAGCGATTAAAGCTCTCACGAACTTGATGGCACACCTTATTTTCTTGCATTTAATAAACTTGAACCATTGGGTCCTTCTTTGTTGCGTATATGCTTGCGCTTTATGAGTTGAAGTTAGCAGAACCATGTATCATGGGGAACGCTTTCAACACCGCACTGGTACTTTGTACCTAGTTGTTATCATGATTCTTTTGCCTATGTGTGAAAAAAGGAACTTGTAAGATCATGGAGTTTATATGTGTGTTAGAGAAACACCTGGGCCGCTAGCCTAAGCCATGCCTAATCATGGTGGAAACTTGCAGCATAACTATAGTAAGCATTCTATGAAGCATCCTCAATAAAAACCTATGCAAATAGCAAATAAAAAGATCGCTGAGATGCTCATTGTCTGCTTGCCTTGTCATTTTGATTATGGGATATCTCCTGTGTCATGTGCAAGGGGTACCCCGTTGGCGGTTCTCGATGATACACATGTATTTACAATGACAAGAGCTTACTCATGACTAAAGTTGAGTAGCATGAGGTTCGGTCTTCGTAAGTAAGGGGCATGGGACTTCAATTTATAACTTGTCAAGCATATCCTCTTAGTTGTGTCACTTTAACCTTAATAACCTAAAGATGCATATGATAGGGGCAATGAGAGCTGAAAGCTAATAAGTACCATAATTTTTGGGAGCTCTTTATGAAACTTGCAATCCTTGCTTCCCTATGCGAAGGGCCTTTCTTTTACTTTTCAATTGAGTCAGTAAACCTATTCCCTTCTATCTCAGCAAGTATTTTGAGTTGTTGTGTTTCATTCATTCATATGATGATTTATTCAATCATGTTTCTTGTTTTGCACATTGCTCTTATCTTGGTGTCTACTACTTTGATAGCTATCATTGAAAATCAGTTATTTGTGAACTCCAACAAATTGTCAACTATTCTTCGACCAAGAGCTAAGTTTGCCATTACCAATTATCATTCATTTTATGTATCTTTATTGTGTTTCCTTTACTTATTGCAAGTTAAGTTATATAATAGTGAGTTGTCTTATATTATGATCTATGAATTGATGAATGTGATGCTTCATGTCCGTATTCTTTTATCGACTCTTCACTCCATAAACCTGAGGCCATGTTTATTGAGCTCAGTTTCGCTTGGGGACAAGTGAATTCTAAGCTTGGGGGAGTTGATACATCCATTTTGCATCACTATTCTATATCATAATTTATTGTTATTCATTGATATATTTCATATTAAGAGATGATACTTATGTAATTTCATCTGTTTTTGCATGGTTGATGACTTTTGGAGCATGGACCGCTGTAGTCAGGATTCTGATGGAAAAGGTGCTGTTTGGAGGCGAAATTCGCGAAGATCAGAAAATACGGGAAAATACATGGAAAATCCTATTTTTCCATAAGACAAAGGAAGCCAGAAGGGGAGGCTGAGATGGGCCACAGGGGGCCCACACGACCCCCTGGCACGGGCTAGCCTAGGCCGCGCCACCAGGTGGTGTGGCCGCCCTGGTCCACCCCTGTCTCTCCCCTCTGGCGTATATAATCCTCCTGAAACCCTAATACTCAGGGAGCGACCACAGAAAGATTCCGCCGCCTCTGTGGGGCGGAAAACACCGAGAGAGAAAGATCTCCCTGGTAGACAAATTTTTGCCGGGGGAATTCCTTCCCGGAGAGGGGAGATCGTCGCCATCAACACCACCATCAAGCTGGACTTCATCGGGATCATCATCAATACCACCATCATCACCATCAACACCATCATCACCATCTCCATATTGTTGTAACAATTAGGTTGAATCTTGCATAGTTCTTAGGGGAAACTTTCCCGGTGTTGATTACTCTTTGTAGTTGATGCTATTGAGTGGAACCATTGAATTATTGTTTATGTTCAGATTGTTATACATCATTATTCCATCTCTGATCATGATCCATATGATGTCTTGTGAGTAGTTCGTTTTGTTCTTGAGGACATGGGAGAAGTTATGTTGTTAGTAGTGGAATTGTGTTGAGAAAGATTCAATAGTTTGATATTTAAGTTGTGGTGTACTTCTTCTAGTGGTGTCATGTGAACGTCGACTAGATGATACTTCACCTATATGGGCCTAGGGGAATGCATTGTGTATTTGGCTACTAATCATAGGGGTTGCCGGAGTGACAGAAACCTGAACCCCCGTTAGGAAACCATTGCACAAGGGATGTCTGGGTCTTAGAGTTTAAAGCTATGGTTAGGTTTCTACCTTAATTACTTTCTTGTACTTACGGATGTTTGCAAGGGGTATAATCACAAGTATGTATTAGTCCTAGGAAGGTCGGTACATTAGCACAGGTTCACCCACACAACACTTAGCAAGCTAAAGAAGATTAATCAACTATATGAAGCGAAAGCACTTGACAGAATCCCCATGTGTCCTCGAGAACGTTTGGTCATCTTAAGTAATACAACCGGCTTGTCCTTTGCTGAATAAAGGATTGGGCCACTTGCTGCATTTATTCTTATTGTCTTTTATTTACTCGTACTTTATTTACTTGCATTATCAAAAACCCCTAAAAATCCGTTTGCTAAGTATTTATAGAGAATTCCTACTCCAAGCCACTAGCTAGCACCTTCTGCTCCTCGCTGGGTTCGACATTCTTACTTATCGAAAATACTACGATACACCCCCTATACTCTTGGGTCATCAACCATCACATAAGATCAATTCCTTCCCAATTTAGAAGATCAAATTGAAACCTTACATAAACAGATATTTGATTGGATACCTTCCCGATTATGTAATGTACTCAATAAGGAAGGTTGAGGTGGAACCCCTGGGCCCATGCGCCAGCCCTAGGAGGGCTGGGCACCAGCCATGGGTGGGCCTTGGTGGCCTAGGTGCCACCCCCAGGGTGGGTCTGCCCCCTCTTATCCAATCCGACCACTTAAACCCCTTCTGACACTCCATTTCACCTTCGGTTTATCTTAGACAAATCTGGTACCTCGATCCTATATATTTTTTAGAACCTTTCCGAAGTGTCTCAATGAATCCTGAAACTATTCTGGTGTGTACGGATACCATTCTAGACACCTCTCTCAACTACCTACCATGTAGGTGACAAGCAAAACCCAACCGTTAGGCCTTAAGTATGTGATATGTTTGTGTTCGGTAGTAAGTAGACATGATACCGAAGACCATGATTAATAACCAACAACAAATTTTGAACATCCATGATGGTTCCCACTTCACTATGCGAATATCACATTGATTGTATCTGTTCATTATATATATGTTAATCCTTGTGCTTCGTGATATTTGTGTGGCAATCCGATGCGAGATATTGGTATCCTTGTGAGTCAACTCTTGATCACTATACCAGTTATCCTCGCTATGATTTCACTCTCTTTAACTCGTATCCATATTCTGATGTCTTTTATGATCTCATTATAACTGCGTCTATGTAGATGATTGGGTGACATTGTAATATTGAGTGGGCCCAGAGAATGTCTCTCCATATTTAGGAGGAACGAGATCCCACTTATTAAACTATTTAAGTCCCCATACATACTTACATGTCTATCTCAGAATCATCGGTGTGGCCACCTTTGGAGATAGGGTTGGAACAAGACCAAGGAAAATCCTTATGACATGAGGGTACTTGATAATCTCATGGTCTTAAGGATTCATGCATAAGATAATGGTCTGGTGATATTACTATTAACAACATGATTCTATCGCATAGTAAATATTCCTTTGGATATGTTTCATACCTTTCTCTCTCCAAATAATGTACTACCATAGTTCGTGGTATACTCTATACCATGATCAGAAAACTAGATCATCACTTAACACATGAGCTAGTCCTAGAGGCTACACTAGGAACATCTTGGTGCGTTCATATTTACTACACCTACATTTTATGCTTCCATTGATTCTCACATTCAAGGTTGTGGTGACCCTAGCACACCTTTGTTTGTTGAGTGTGCAAGTCATAGACATAACACTCACGGAACACTGTTCCACTAATATTGCACCTACCATAGTAGTACAATAGAAACATCACAGGTCCAAGGTTTAACTATAGATTCATATCATACATCTTCATAGAAGATCCTCTGAACTTTCTTGACACAATGAGCTCACTAGGTAAGTTCCTGTTCAAGCCAAAATCCAAAAGAAGTAGCTTGGTAGACTAGTCTAGCACTAGATCTACCTCTAGGTCTATCTCGTTAACTAAAGACTGGTTATATGCTCTAACAACATTCTCTTATGCTATGGTTCCTATCTTCGGGAATTGATTCTCTTCTATGTTTAACGTGATGTCCACTATCTCTATTTGAAGTATCTAACATCGTTGACTAATTTTCTCATTGGTTCTCCGTAGTTGTCCTCCTTTATCATCTTCTTGGTTTGGGATAACTCTAACTACTTACTGTGGTCTAGCAAGGGATAAGAAGATAGATTGAGTAAAGCATACTCAGCAAGTTGTAAGTATGTAGGTGTTTGATGAATGGACGTGGATCATACATCCTAGGCTTGTACAGTTTTTCAAAACGGTTTTTAGATAAGGTAAGTAGTTTATATAATTCTATGTATGTCAACCTTCATGGGTTGTACAGTACTTCATGGAGTTCCTTTCCATGTTGCGTTTACAATTCTTTCATAGAATAGAGAGTAACATGTCACATTTATACACTTTCGAGATGTACGCTACTTTACCCACAAACATCTTTGGCCTTGTTACACAACCAAGGATGCATGCCTACATATGCTCATTTAGACTTCCTTGGTCTAAGGCCTAGTATAAAGATTAGCCAATTATCACTACCCTTCCCACGACCATGTTGTCCACCCTTTGTAAGAGTTCTGCCCTAAAGACCTACGATCAATTAACATCCCTTCAAATATAGTAAGTCGTTATACTATCGCACAAAATAGGGATGTTGTGGGCTCTCACCAGCTGTAATCACTTGGGATAACAACCCGACTTAATATACAAGGACAAGAGAAAGAAAAGATCTAGATAACTTACTCGTCCCATAATAGGATCTCTGGTTACACTAGTAGATATTTACTCATAGGTGGCACCTTACTAGTGGCGTGCCTAGGAAACTAAATGAGATATGCCCTGGATGCCAATAATAAAGTTGTTTTTATTGACATATCTCATTAGTTCATAATAGTTTTTTATCATGCTATAACTGTGTTAAGTGGAAACATTAATACAGGTGTGGTATATTAACGAACAAGGTGCCTAGTATCCTCTAGACTAGTTCGTTGGTCAAATGGATCGTATGAGCACCTAGAGGGGGGGTGAATAGGTGCTAATCCAAATTTTAGTTCTTTTTCAATTTTAGGCTTGACACAAATGTAAATTCTCTAGATATGCAATTACGAGAATTTCCCTATATGCCAACCTAACTACTAAGCGTGTAAAAAGGAGCGAGGTAACCGTAGTGGAGCACGTGAAGACACGGGGATTTGTTTGACCATAGTTCCTTCCTTGTTAAGGGAAGTACATATGAGTTGGAGGGGTGGGTGGTTCTAAGACCACCACGCCACAATAGGCCTCTCCCTATTCTCCGATGGAACTCGCCACCAAAGGCCTAATCCACCTTTCCACTATTGGTATCCTTAGAGGCGGGAACTGGTGCCTTTACAACGCTAGTGGGGCACACATCCACAACTGAATTGGAGGCTCCCGTGATGACAACAACCTTCCACAAGAACAAGGATTATCAAATAATCAAAACTAGGATCTAGATATTTGCAAGAAATACTAGATCAAGAGTCCCCCAAGTGAATGGAGGGGAAGTTGAGCGCTTGATTGGTGTTGATGAAGATCGAGGCCTCCTCCTTCAATTCCCCAAAGATCGAAGCCTTTGGGTGGGTGAGGATGGAGATCTCGCTTGGAACTTGAAGACCAGGTCTGAGCTTTTTCGAATGAATCAAGAGTTCTGGTAGGAGGGATCGATGGGGAATAAATACCCCTGTCAAACTCGGCCGTTGGAGACTTTGGGGGCCGGATTATCCGGCCTAAGCGGGGTCCGGATTATTTGGCTGAGGCAAAAACTCCGCCCCAGAGATGGATTTTCTGGGGGGAAATCTGCCCCCATACTGCGTGACGCGCCTGGCCTGCCTTTGTAAAAAAAATCCTTGGGGTGGATTATCTGGCCGAGCAAAATATCCGGCCTTAGCCGGAAAATCCGAAGGATAGTCTGCCCCCATACCGCACGACGCGCCTTGCCTGCTCTTGGAGATTGGGGTGGGCCGAATTATCCAGCCCTTGGTAGGGGCAGATAATCCGCCCCAACAATAAGTTTTGCTGCATCTGAATGAACAATTATCTGTAGCACTACAACACACATGAGATGATCCTTGGTATTGTTATCTAACACACAAAACATTAGATATAATGAAATGTTCTTTCAATCTCCCCCTTTTTGGTGTTAGATGACAATACTAGGATTTGCAATAGAGACCTACTAACAACATCATTTCAAGGATGAAAGAGACTCCCCCTAAATATGTGCATAATAGTAATTTGCATTTGAATACAAATGCACACAAGTAGGTACATGGTTATTTCATCTAAATGGAAGATACACACAAATGACGAGTTAGACCAAAACATCATACCACCGTGAGAAAGAAGTCCTCAATATAATATAAGAATAGCCAATATGATAACTATTATTGAGGCCTTCCACCGTGAGAAAGATAGCTAATATAACAAATATGATAGATGAATCCATAATCACCGATAGATAAATCCGCAAGATAATTCGAGAGATAAATCCACAAAATAATTCCAGTGATAAATCCACAACTGAACCATAGTGCCACACACAAATATAGTCTCATACAAATCAACTCACAAATAAAAGTTCAATGCTAAATGGGCACAAGCAATGATAGAGAGAAAATGATAAAAGGCAAATGCTTGTGCCCGACCCATGCAAATTAGCGGAATCCTAAATAGAACTACTTCTCCCCCTTTGGCATCAAAACGCCAGAAAGGAAGAAGAGTGATGTTAACGCCCCAAGAGATCACTTATCGTAATCATCGTCCTCGTCCTCATCCCCGTCCCCTTCCTCATCATCATATTCGTCGTCATCCTCATCATCAACCGAAAGGGTAGGCTCCCTCGCCGGGGCAGGAAAAAGGTGGCGCTCGAGCTCTCCATAGTTTAGTCCGGAGGTGTTCCACTGAGCATACAGAGTGTGAGCAATAGGAGCTGGAGGGTGGCCTGACGCCTAGACACATGGTGAAGAATGAGCTGCTGGGTGTGAGCCATATCGTGGCGCTGCTTGTACGCCTCGTACTGCCCCTTGTGGGTATCCACCCCCGTGCACAGGATGTTCCACTGGAACCAATTCAGTTTCTTGACTTCAAGGGCCGCAAAAGGCACTGGGGCCGACACCCACTAGCCCTAGCATCCCTCATGAGGGATTCGAGAGCAGAAGAGGGATGTGAGGTCTTCCTAGACTTGTTGTAGATCTTCTTGGTCTTGTGTTCACCATCAAGGTTGACACCGAAATCCTCATGAGGTAGCATATGCTTGATGAGAATCATGATGAAAGGGGCATATGGAATGGAAATCTTGTTGAACATGGCATCAATCATATCATGGTAAATAAAATCCATCACATCCAACCTGTAATCCATGGGCGCATCTTCAGAAGTGGCAGCCTCATTGGAGAAAGCAAGTTGCTGAACAAGGTGACCACGGATATTGTCATTGTTGCCCCCACTAGGAGTGATGCAATCACGGAAAAGGGCAACCAGCTCAGCATATAAAGGAGAAAGACCTGAGAGCCTCCTAATAACACCATCTGGAGTAAGGTGATGTCTACGCACTTCTATTCTTGTAGACAGTTGTTGGGCCTACAAGTGCAGAGGTTTGTAGAACAATAGCAAGTTTTCACTTAAGTGGATTACCCAAGGTTTATCGAACTCATGGAGGAAGTGGTCAAAGGTATCCCCTCTCAAGCAACCCTGCAATCAAGATACAAGAAGTCTCTTGTGTCCCCAACACACCCAATACACTTGTCAGGTGTATAGGTGCACTAGTTCGGCGAAGAGATAGTGAAATACAAGTGGTATGGATATAAGACAACGGTGCTAGAAAATAACTTGATGGCGTGGAAGAGACTAAAGGCAAACTGAAATAAAGATGGAAGCAGGCAAACATGTAATAGATCTAATAGGAAACGGTGTTTCAGTGCTTAGAAACAAGGCCTAGGGATCATACTTTCACTAGTGAACACTCTCATATAAATATCTTCTCTTTATGATACTACTATTAACTACTCTCCGGTTGGACACTCTAATCCATGGTAGGGCTATAACATCACACCTCAAAGTAAGCCTTTCCCATCTAGAAAACCCCACACTGTCACCTTGAGGACTAGATGGTTCCAACAAACACCACAATTTCATAGAAACAACCAACTCCAAATATAACTCATAACAAGTATTTGTAATCTCTAGCCTAAGTGCCACCATGGTGCGCACGCTGTCACTTTCACACACATGGGGAGAGCAGAGATCTATTAAATCACTTGAGTAGCAAGGTAGATCTACTTGATTACAAAGCTCATGATCACAATATGATCATGCATAGATAGAGAGATGAACACATAGCTACCGGTAGAACCCTTAGCCTCGAGGAAGAACTACTCCCTCCTCATCATGGGAATCAGCAACGGTGATGGAGATGGCGGTGGAGATTGATGGAGATGGCTCCGGGGGCACTTCCCCATCCCGGCAGGGTGCTAGAACAGAGACTTTTTGTCCCCCGAATCTCCTTTTCAGCGGCGGCGGCGCTGCGGAACTTTTTGTGGCTAGAGGCTTGACTCTTTAGGGTTTTTGCCTCGGGGGAGATATATAGGAGAAAGGGGCAAGGTCAGTGGCCGGCCAGGGGGCCCACACCATGCCCTGTGGCCAGGGGACCCGCGCCTAGGGGTGGTGTGGCCACCCTGTGGCCCCTAATAGGAGAAAGGGGCAAGGCCAGGGGGCCAGGGGACCCGCGCCTAGGGGTGGTGTGGCCACCTTGTGGCCCCTCTCTGACTCTCCTTCTGGCTCCGTGAGTCTTCTGGGAAAATAACAACTTTGGCTTTTATCCCGTCCAATTCTGAGAATATTCATTTTCTGACTTCCTGGAACCAAAAACAACAGAAAACGGGTAACTGGCACTGTGGCATCTTGTTAATAGGTTAGTCCCAGAAATCATATGAAAAGTACTCCAAAGTGTGGACAAAACATAAGAAAGTAGATAAAACCAAGCATGGAACATCAAAAATTATAGATTCATAAGGCACGGAGAGAGCGCAGTGTCCTTGTTGGGATTGATAGGGGTGATAATGCGATGACCATAAGGAATATCATGACCATGGAAGGGGTAACCAAGCACCTGACCAAAGACGCGGAAATTAGACTAAATAAAGGTGCTACTTGTCATCCACTTCATTGTGTGGAGCTCATCTCTACATATCACAAGGGTGAAGAAGAACTGCTTCACCATAGAGGTATCATAGTTGCACTGTAGAGTCATCAGAGTATGCAGCCCCATCCTCTCAGTCACAACTAAAGCATCAACAATTCGTGACTTTGACTTTGCCTCAGTCATATCTAGAGGGCACATGGGGCGAATCTTGAGGGAGGAGTAAATATCATCATGAATACTCCTAAAGTGGGTTGACCAAAAGCTACTGTCCTCAAGAGGCTCATCACTATTAGCCTCAGCATATAAGTCACGGTGACGAATGGCAGAATACTCAATGATATCCATTTTCTTGTAGCTGACCCGGGGCTATTTGCCCTTCCTCTAAGTGGTCCTCTTTGCTTTCCTAGCACGTTCAGTTCAACCTCTCTTTTCTGCCTCCTTAATTCAACCTCGTCCACGAGAACACCTTCTTTGTTAGGCCTAAAATAACGGGCACGGGGACAATGTTTGTATGTCTTAGGAGCACTTGAACCACTTGTGAAAAGAATAAGATGGGTAGCAAGGGGATAAGCACACACACAAGTCCAGGAGGAATGCTAAGAATAGTAGAAAAACAATCCATAAGCCAAATCCACCTGATACTAGAAACTGTGAAAATTTGAATTAGGGGCAAACCTTCCAGGCCGGATAGGCACTGGTGAAATTTTTCAGAACAGCCATAGATTCACAGTACCAAAGTAGATCGGGCAAAAGGGTTGCTATGCTACGATTCCTAGCATGCATGGGAGACAAAGAGTAACCCCTAAACCGAGTTTCCACCACAAACAACAACTTCCATATGGAAGAGAAGAATGGGGAGTTACCCTCACTCATTGGAAGAAGAACTTGGAGGAGAGGGTACCCGGAGGCGCTGGGAAGAAAATCTGGGGAGGGCCGAGAGAATCTGGCGGTCGGAACGACTCTGGGGAGGGCGGAGGTGGAAGGCGGCAGCTGAGGGAGAGACAGGGAGGCGGTGTGGAAGAACTGCTCTGTTTGAGCCCTCCCCCCTGTCGCCCTAGTCTAAGAATGAGGGATAATTCGGCCCTCTATGAATTTTTCTGTAAACACAGATTCAGGCCAGCAACCTCAAACAAACACCCTCGCAAGTGATAAAAAAGACTTGTGTGCAAGAATAGATGGCTCAGGGATAGAGAACGGCTTAGGTTTAGGCAACCAAACTATGATGGTACTACACACCCAAGATTGCAAGAGTCAAATCAAATAGAAGCCAAAAGTGGGTGTGTTTTCCATAAGAACACTAGATATGCTAGAAAAACCAAAAAGATCCACAAGGAACCAACTCTTCTAACGGAAGAGGGCGGTGGCTGAAGCCACTATGTGGAGTGAAAGGTATGACACCGCGAAGATATATCTTGGGTTCATGACCAATACTCATCAAAGAACTCACATATCACATAATGATATTAAGAGAAATGATTTTTATTGCTTTCGGCATTATGGGGGAGGGTTATCCCAATCAATTAGGACCACACTCCCCCTATATCCATGCCCACACCTAGACCAAATAAAGGAAGAGATATAAGTGAGTATGTAAGGGTGATCAAGCCAAACTCCTAGAATCCACGATATTTATCTCATTCCTCAAGTAACAAAACCTCGCTTCGTCAAGTGGCTTCGTGAAAATATTAGCAAGTTGGTTCTTCGTGCTCACAAAGGATAGGTCAATATCGCCACAAGCAACATGATCCTGAATAAAGTGATTGTGAATCTCAATATGCTTTGTCCTTGTATGCTGCATCGGATTGTACACAATTTTGATTGCACTTTCATTATCACATAAAAGAGGTACTTTGTCACAATTGACATTGTATTACTTTAAAGTTTGCCTCATCCATAATAATTGAGTACATGCACTTGCAGCAGCCAAATATTCAGCTTCAGTGGTGGAGAGAGATATACAATTATGTTTCTTCGAAGGCCAACATACCAAAGACCTGCCCAAAAACTGACAAGCTCCAGAAGTTGATTTCCTATCATCCTTGTCACCAGCCCAATCTGAATCTGTATATAAGCATAGAGAGAAATCTGACCCTTTGGGATACCATAGACCAGAGTTTGGGGAATGAACCTACTATCGAAAGATTCTGTTGACCGCCACTAAGTGGCTTTCTTTAGTAGCAGCTTGATACCTGATACATCGTAAACGTATCTATAATTTTTGATGCTCCATGCTTGTTTTATATCAACTTTCTTATGTTTTGTTTACACTTTGATTAGGAATACTATTAATCATTCCAAAGAATCTTTCCCAGGCTTGTGGGTAGTTTTCTCCCACGTTCTGACTAAAAATGCCTATGTTCTTTCTTAGTTCAGTTACCTTTTAAAAAGGAATAAACCTGTTTATGAATTTAGTAATGCAGTTTTCCCAACATTAATGTAATGGCGAGCGAGAGAATATAACCAGTTTAGAGCTTTACCTTTAAGAGACCATCAAAATAATTTAAGATGAGAGAAGTCTCTTGGCAAATCTTTTGGTCCAAGCGATGTTATCACATCATCAAACTCTCTAATATGTCTTCCTGGATCTTCATCTTCCCATCACTGAAAGATTTTTCCTGCAAAATTTTAATGATTCCACCATCAAATCGATATTCTCTAACTCCAGGATTAGGGAACTCTATTGGTTGTTTAAGAAATTCAAAACTTGGAGCACTGTATTCCCTGAGAGTTTTCTCAGGTTTCATAGGAGTTGTCCTGTAAATAGACATGATTTCCATAATATCACTCAGGTTTTCAACTTCAACTTATTTGAGCTTAAAAGTTTTTCAATAATTTCCTCGCGCCTCTGAGCAGGCACGCGCTCAATATAATCTGTCAGGTAGGTCCTACCAGAGCGTGTAGACCCTCTGTCTCCTAAGGAGAACATTTTGTAGTAGCAACACCTGAAATGTCAAAAGACAAACAGTTAGCGCTTAGCTCCCCGGCAACGGCGCCAAAAAATAGCTTGATGTCTGCAAGAGCACAGATCGGTTGTAGCTAGTTTCGAAGTTTAGATATCGATCCCACAGGGAGCCCAAAGGTAAGTGTTTATTGGTGAAGTCTCTATCACACCCGAAGTTGTCACAGGTCTTCGATTGAATTGACTGCAAGTGTTGAAATAAGAATGGGGTTTTGATTAAATGCGATAGATTTAAATAAAACTAAAATGTAAACTTTGGAAATACAAAGCATAAAAGTAAAGAACAACTTTGCTTTTTTGTTGTTTCCTGCAGATGAGGAAAGAAGGCGCGTGGAAATTCAGTTCATGGTGATAGTGACTGTGCCAGGTGGACGAGTGGTAAATGTAACAATTATAATCCTATAGATATATGTGTAGGCGAGCAACCCATAATTAGCCGGAACTCCTCTTGGTAGATTTCATCCCAACTTCAATAATCCTACTAGCCTGCTACCAAAACCATGGTCAGACACTAGATGATTAAGACCCTTCAGGTTGCTTAGCAATTAAGCTCCTTGGATCGGACTAATGCAATAAGCACAGTGGTTACTCGTTATCCTCGAGTCAACTAGCTTTCCATTGATATCCCCGTGTCACCCGAGGGTCGCCGGTCCACTAGCGTACAAGATCTTATCTATGTAGAACAAGGTATCATGTTGCCTGGGCCCTTAATTGGACAACAAGCATTAGGCATCCCACAGATAGTCAAGCACACATATAATAGTAATTAGAATCAATCACAAACTAACGGAAAATATAGGAAGGCACATCACATCTCACCAATCCCCTACATCTCCCACGCCCAAGGGAATTACTCACACATGAGAGAAGAACAGATCATCAATGTAATTAAATAAAGGGAAATTGTCTTTGTATTACCGTGGAGATCCATAATAAGAATAGAAAAATATCCAACACAATTCAAGATGGGAAGAAACAATCTCAAACCCTAGTCTTGCAAGGTGGAGATCCCTCTCTCTCTCAAGTACAAGTAGTGGCTATGGGGTGTATTGGCTAGGAGGTCGAAGATCATGGAGCGAGATGAAGAACGTCTTCTCCTTCTTCTTCGGATCTCTTATTTCTCCCTTCTGGATGGTGTGGAGGCTGCTGCGTTGTGTTTTCGTCCTTGTTCCCTTCACGGAAGTTGTCCCTTTTGACAAGACAGAGGCGGCGACAACTATATGGCGGGAACTATATGACCGGAAAAATATTCCCGCCGTATAGTTGCTCTTTAAAGCTTCTGTGAGCTCCCCTCGTGAGCTTCCAAGGTGGGACTCGCTTGTTTTCTCCAGAATATTGTGTTTCTCTAGTTAAATCCCTCTGTTGACGTTTAGAACCTTAAACACACATTAAAAACCAAGTTTTCTTTGCTACCGAAGTATTAGCGTTAGGTAAAACCAGAAAACGATCAAATCCAAAAGAAAACCATTAATAAAAGCCATAAAAATGTGTCGAAACTCACAGCTATCAGCATCGCATTTCCCACAAAGTATATGTGGCCATCATGAAAAAATGGTGTTGTCATTGCTCATCCACCGGGTAAACAACTTTTGCAGGTACTTTTTGCTTGTGTCGCTCAAAAAAGTGTCGCGCATGGGGTATTTTTTGTAGTGGACTACATCAACCACGATCTTTAGATCATTTTCGCTCATGTTCTAGAAGAGTATTTGTAGATGCCATACCCCTTGCTACTGCAATCTCATAGATTGGATCTTGGTTGTATCCGAAATCTCATATATTTTTGGTTTTCCATGCTATGAATCCCATTAGATTGATGAATGTCCCTTGCCTCAATTGTTTAACTTCAAATCCAAGGAGTTACTCCATCTCACCCATCATGGACATCTCAAAGTGATCGATCATAATCTTGTAAAACTCAACTTTGAAAGCTTTGTTAACAAAACCAATATAATGTCATCAACATAGAGTTGGCATAAAAACAAGTTCCCTCCAACTCTCTTGGTAAAAAGAGTGGGCTACGAACAACTCTCTAAGGTCCTCATACCACGCACGTGGGGTTTCTTTAGGCCCATAGAGCACCTTGTAAAATTTGTAAACATGGTTAGAGAAATTGGGGTCTTCAAACCTCGAAGGTTGCTTGACATATACCAAGTCCATTACAGGATCATTGAGAAAATCACTTTTGACATCCATATTTTGCAACTTTAAATTATGGTGACATGCATATGCAAGCAAGATGTGAAATGATTGAAGACGAGCAATGGGAGTGAAAGTTTCACCATAGTCAACACCCTTGAGTTGGGAGAAGCCTTGAACCACCAACCAAGTCTTGTTGTGAATGAAGATCCCATTTGCATCCTGCTTGTTCTTGATGATCCACTTGGTTCTGATGATATTTTGACAATCTTTTGGCCTTTCCACAAAGGTTCACACTTTTTTGCGCATGAAGTTGTTGAGTTATTCATGCATGGCTTCAAGCCAATTCAGATCCTTAAGCACTTCATAAGATGTTTTAGGTTCAATATGAGATATAAAAGCATGATGAGTCCTAAAGGAGGCTAATTGATTATGAGTTTAGATCCCTCTCCTAAAATCTCCAACCACATTAGAAAGGATATGTGATACATTGCAAATGTATCTATAATTTTTGATGTTCCATGCTTGGTTTTATCTACTTTCTTGTGTTTTGTCCACACTTTGGAGTACTTTTCATATGATTTCTTGGACTAACCTATTAACAAGTGCCACAGTGCCAGTTGCCTGTTTTCTGCTGTTTTTGGTTCTAGGAAAGTCAGAAAATCAATATTCTCGGAATTAGACCGGACAAAAGCCAAAGTTGATATTTTCTCGGAAGACTCACAGAGCCAGAAGGAGAGTCGGAGAGGGGCCACAAGGTGGCCACACCATCCCATGGCGCGGGTCCCCCCAGGCCGCGCCAGGGCATGGTGTGGGCCCCCTCGCTGCCCACCGACCTTACCCTCTGGCCTATAAGAAGCCTCCCGAGGCATAAACCCTAGATAGTCAAGCCTCAAGCCACGAAAAGTTCCACAGCGTCGCCGCCACCGAAGGGGAGATTTGGGGGACAGAAAGTCTCTGTTCCGGCACCCTGCCAGGACGGGGAAGTGCCCCCGGAGCCATCTCCATCAATCTCCACCACCATCTCCATCACCGTTGCTGATTCCCATGATGAGGGAGTAGTTCTCTCTCGAGGCTAAGGGTTCCACCGGTAGCTATGTGTTCATCTCTCTCTCTATGCATGATCATATTGTGATCATGAGCTTGTAATCTATAGATCTACCTTGCTACTCAAGTGCTTTAATAGATCTTTGCTCTCCCCATGTGTGTGAAAGTGACAGCGTGCACACCATGGTGGCACTTAGGCTAGAGATTACAAATACTTGTTATGAGTTATATTTGGAGTTGGATGTCTTTATGAAATTGTGGTGTTTGTTGGAACCATCTAGTACTCAAGGTGACAGTGTGGCGTTATCTAGATGGGAAAGATGAACTTTGAGGTGTGTTGTTATAGCCCTACCAACGATTAGAGTGTCCAACCAGAGAGTAGTTAAGAGTAGTATCATAAGAGAAGATATTTATATGAGAGTGTTCACTAGTGAAAGTATGATCCCTAGGCCTTGTTTCTAAGCATTGATACACCGTTTGCAATTAGATCTGTTACATGTTTGCTTGCTTCCATCTTTCTTTGAGTTTGCCTTTAGTCTTTTCCCACGTCAACCACACGCCATCAAGCTATTTTCTATCACCATTACCACTTATAATTATCTATACCACTTGTATTTCACTATATCTTCGCCGAACTAGTGCACGTATACACCTGACAAGTGTATTGGGTGTGTTGGGGACACACGAGACTTCTTGTATCTTGATTGCAGGGTTGCTTGAGAGGGAATACCTTTGACCACTTCCTCCCTGAGTTCGATAAACCTTGGGTGATCCACTTAAGGGAAAACTTGCTGCTGTTCTATAAACCTCTGCACTTGGAGGCCAAACAACTGTCTACAAGAATAGAAGTGCGTAGACATCAAGCTCTTTTCTGGCGCTGTTGCCGAGGAGGAAAGGTAAAAGGTATTCACACTGGAGGATTAAAGAATAAGAACCTCCCACGACAAACGCCTATTATCTAGCGCCGTTGCCGGGGAGGTAAGGTAAAAGGTACTCACATCCTCCGGTGTGAGTGCTCGAAGTTATTTCCTTTAGATTCTACAATTTTGTCGTTTTGTTTCTTGTTTTCACTAGTTAGGCTTAATGGAAAACAACAACAAAATTAGAGAGCTTTATAGTATTTATCTTGAGTTAGGACATGAAGTGTTTGAAGAGAAAATTAAAAAACCTATGGAACTTTATTTGCATGCTAATAGCAATGTTGTTAGTATGAATTCTTTGGACACCATTATTGCTAATGCTATGGAAAAGTCTAAGCTTGGGGAAGCTAGTTTTTATGAAAATGATCTTTTTAGTTCCCCAGCTTTGAAAGATAGCTATTCTATTGCTTATAATGATACAAAAGCTCCAATATATGATGATTACAATGATGAATATGATATTTTCAGTCCACCTACTATTGATGAGAAAAATAATTATGATTACAATATGCCTCCTATATTTGATGATTATGGTGATTAGAATAACAATGATAGCTATTTTGTTGAATTTGCTCCCACTATAATTAATAAGAATGATTATGTTTACGTGGAGAGTATTAATTCTTTTATGCATGTGGCTCATGATAAGAATGTTTCATATGATAGTTTTATTGTTAATTTTACTCATGATGCTACTGAAAGTTATTATGTGTCTCAACAATATTAAGTTTCCCCTCTTTATGTTGAAAATTTTGAAGTTGCACTTGTTTTGCTTTCCAATGCTTGTTGCTTTGTGCTTTCATGACTTGTTTCTTTAGGAGATTCCTATGCATAGGAAGTGGGTTAGACTTAAATGTGTTTTGAATTTGCTTCTTGATGCTCTCTTTTACTTCAATTCATATTTCTTATGTGAGCATCTTCTCAAACTATCAATCCTAACTTAAAGGCGTTAAAGAAAAGTACTTATTGGGAGATAACCCAAAAGTTTTAGATGAGTCTTGGAAGCTATTACCTCTGTAATAACCGCTCCTTATCCTTTTTATTTTGCTTTTTGTGCCAAGAGTAACCTCTAATGAGAGAGAAGTAAATATTGGGAAAGTTGCTGTCCCGAAACAGATTTCTGTGCTTCACCGTAAAATTCGTGTAAAATCTATGTACGTCCTTTTGAGGCGTGAATTTTTGTGCTTCGGACCCAGGTTGTTATCTAACTTTCGTTAGTTCAACACTTTTCGATTTGAGCAACAGAAGGTCTTCGAAAAAATCCGTCTTTACCTGCTGGTCTGTTTTGACAGATTTCTGCCATTATTTGCATTTGCTTCTTATTGGTTCCTTTTTGAGTTCTTTTGGGGAATTGAGCTTTTTGAGGGAAGTGCTACAGTAGCTTGTGTTTTAATGGAAGTTTTATTGGTATTGAAACTGAACTAAAAGACTTATTATTTTGAGTGCACTAATATTGCTAATAAAGATTGTGTGAAGTTTTGTATGAAGGAAAAATTTCAGGTGTATGGAAGGAATGAGTAATGTGATGAAGAATGGACTAAAGCTCAAGCTTGGGGATGCCACGCGTGTCACCCCAAGAAATATCCAAGAAGTACAAGCGTCAAAGCTTGGGGATGCCCAAGGCATCCCCCCTCTTCATCAACAAAAATCCCAGGTTTCTTCCAATCGCTTCATTTTTATTGTTTCATGCACAGTTGTGTTGTTCTTGGAGCGTCTTCTTTTTCGTTTTCGTTTTGGTTTTTAGTTTTCTTGGGGTGCTTAGTTTTCTGAATAAATTGGTGGGACCTCCTCTTTCATACATTGGTTTTCAAATAGTTTGGTTTGGATTGGAAAAGAGTAGGAAAGTTCATGCTTATGTGGTAAAAAGAGCTTGTTTTTGACTGTGGCCTATGCTCTGAAATGCCATGCTTGATATTGTTTTGGCTTTGTACTTAGTATTCTTTGCTGTAGCATTACTTGTTATAAACAATTGAGATTGCTTAATGTGCGTTTGATGAATCATGTGTTGTTTTAGCATATTAAAGCATAGTATTGTGGTATTCTCCTTTGATGCTTTATTTGGGTTGACTTGGCACATGCTCACACCATGTTATGACTATCTCAAGTCACCATAGCCTTTATGATCCTTTAGTTTTCAACTTGTAGTATCACTTTATGCTTTGATCAATGATGTTTTGTCGCTCTGCATGATTATGGCCATTATTGCTCTCTTAGTTTGTCGCTCCCAGTCTTTTGCTAGCCTCCACAACCAAGTATGAGTTCCACTCATGCATCCAACTCCTAAAACCAAGTTATTCCAAAGAGTCCACCATACCTACCTACTAGCATATGCTATTCCAAGTATATTCATGTTTTTATCTATCTTCCGAATTAAACTTCTTATGAGAAAACTAGAGATTAAAGCTCGCATGAACTTGATGGCACACTTTACTTTTCTTGCCCTTAATAAACTTGAACCATTGTGTCTTCTATGTTGTATATGCTTGCACTTATTTGTTGGGAATTAGCAGAACCATGCTGTCATGGGGAACGCTTTCAACATTGCACTTGGTACTTTGTACCTAGTTGATATCATGCTCTTTTGTATATGGATGTCATCGGTGTGAAATGAAAGGGGAGCTTGTAAGTCCATGGAGTTATGTATATGTGTTAGAGAAACGCCTGGGCCGCTGGTCTAATCCATGCTGACATGGTGGAAACCTGCAGCGTAACCATAATGAGCTGTCTATGAAGCATTCTTCTTATAAAAAAAAGAGTCCTATATTGAGAAAAAACAGGAAAGAAAAAAAAGATTATGAAAACAGGAAACCGAGAAAAAAGCACCATATTCCCATGGTAAATAAGAAGATTGCTGAGATGCTCGTTGTCTGCTTGCCTTGTCATTTTGATATGGGGATTCTTCTGTATCATCGGGCAAGGGGTACCCCGTTGGCGGTTCTCTATGATACACATGTACTTACGATGACAAGAACTTACCGGTGACTAAACTTGAGTAGCATGAGGAGCGGCCCTTGTATACAAGGGACATGAGATTTCTAACTTATACTTCGTCGAGCATGTACACCATAGTTGTGTCACTTTAACCTTAATCACCTTCAAGATGCTTATGATAGGGGCAATGAGAGCTGAAAGCTATAAGTACCATAATTTTTGGAAGCTCTTTATGAGACTTGAATCCCTACTTCCTTCTATGAAGGCCTTTCTTCCACTATATGTATTGAGTCTCCACCTTCTATCTTTATGCACTTACTTTGAGAGCATACTGACCATTCTTAGTTTTATGTGCATTGTCCCAAGACTTGTTGATTGATGCATACCTTGATATTGCTTGTTTTAAACTATTTGTATCTAGTCACTCTTATGAACTTTGAAGGTGTCCTATGCATTTATATTTGCTACTCTATGAGGGACAAGCTGAATGCCATTATGCTATGTTTTCTTTATGTGAAACAAACAAATGTCTTGCAAGGCATTATTATTCATTAATCTTTTGTTTGTGCCTTTTCATGTTTCAGCATAGTTTCTTTGCCTTATTGTTAGAACTTTGTCTTTCATGTTATGATTGAAGTACTATGATCCCAGCTTTGAATGTTTTACAAATACTTTGATCAAGTTTATGATGGTGCATGTCACCTCAAAAATTATTTTTTCTTTTTATCACTTACCTACCCGAGGACCAGCAGGAGTTAAGCTTGGGGATGTTGATACATTGCAAATGTATCTATAATTTTTGATGTTCCATGCTTGGTTTTATCTACTTTCTTGTGTTTTGTCCACACTTTGGAGTACTTTTCATATGATTTCTTGGACTAACCTATTAATAAGTGCCACAATGCCAGTTGCCCATTTTCTGTTGTTTTTGGTTCCAGGAAAGTCAGAAAATCAATATTCTCGGAATTAGACCGGACACAAGCCAAAGTTGATATTTTCCCGGAAGACTCACGGAGCCAGAAGGAGAGTCGGAGAGGGGCCACAGGGTGGCCACACCACCCCATGGCGCGAGTCCCCCCAGGCCGTGCCAGGGCATGGTGTGGCCCCCTGGCCGCCCACCTACCTTGCCCTCTGGCCTATAAGAAGCCTCCCGAGGCATAAACCCTAGATAGTCAAGCCTCAAGCCACGAAAAGTTCCGCAGCGCCGCCGCCACCGAAGGGGAGATTCTGGGGACAGAAAGTCTTTGTTCTGGCACCCTGCCGGGACGGGGAAGTGCCACCAGAGCCATATCCATCGATCTCCACCACCATCTCCATCACCGTTGCTGATTCCCATGATGAGGAGGGAGTAGTTCTCTCTCGGGGCTAAGGGTTCTACCGGTAGCTATGTGTTCATCTCTCTCTCTATGCATGATCATATTGTGATCATGAGCTTGTAATCTATAGAACTACCTTGCTACTCAAGTGCTTTAATAGATCTTTGCTCTCCCCATGTGTGTGAAAGTGACAGCGTGCACACCATGGTGACACTTAGGCTAGAGATTACAAATACTTGTTATGAGTTATATTTGGAGTTGGATGTCTTTATGAAATTGTGGTGTTTGTTGGAACCATCTAGTACTCAAGGTGATAGTGTGGGGTTATCTAGATGGGAAATATGAACTTTGATGTGTGCTGTTATAGTCCTACCAATGATTAGAGTGTCCAACCGGAGAGTAGTTAAGAGTAGTATCATAAGAGAAGATATTTATATGAGAGTGTTCACTAGTGAAAGTATGATCCCTAGGCCTTGTTTCTAAGCATTGATACACCGTTTGCAATTAGATATGTTACATGTTTGCTTGCTTCCATCTTTCTTTCAGTTTGCCTTTAGTCTTTTCCCATGTCAACCACACGCCATCAAGTTATTTTCTATCACCATTACCACTTATAATTATCTATACCACTCGTATTTCACTATATCTTCGCCGAACTAGTGCACCTATACACCTGACAAGTGTATTGGGTGTGTTGGGGACACACGAGACTTCTTGTATCTTGATTGCAGGGTTGCTTGATAGGGAATACCTTTGACCACTTCCTCCCTAAGTTCGATAAACCTTGGGTGATCTACTTAAGGGAAAACTTGCTGCTGTTCTACAAACCTCTGCACTTGGAGGCCCAACAACTCTCTACAAGAATAGAAGTGCATAGACATCAATATGTTCATCTCGAAGTATCTTGGCGGCTCTCCTTGCTTCACGACGAGCTTGAGCTTCATCAAGAGATTCTTGGGAAACCACTTGGTCATCACAATGATTTTGGTCCTCGCCTTGGCCATAAGCTTGACATTGATCAACGTTAGGTGCAACACCATCATCATGCATGGGATAAAAGGTGATTTTGGCCTTGATGAAGATCAGAAAATCTACACATCCTCCACCATCAGGCATTGGAGAAGTTCATCCTCAATAAGGAATAGGTAGGGGTAGGAGGTCCCTTTGGTGCATGCCATTCCCTTAGTGAATCCAATGTCCTGGAACTCCATTAAGCAGAACAACTATTTTTCCAAAGGATAGGATCGCAGCCACCCAACCGTGAAAGACTGCACAAAATCCACGATCCTCAGGAATCGCGTCCTACGCCTCCTGATTAACCGAGTCAAATGCCTTCCTAAAATTCAGATTTAGGAGGACAACAACAACCTTGCACATGTAGAAGCTCTGAACGAGGTAAATTGTGTAAAGGAAGTTGTAGGTGAGGTTTTGCCCTTTGATGAAACCCGATTGGTCAAATCTCACAGGAATCAAGATAAAGGACTGCAACCGCAACATGAGGATGTGTGTGACTAGCTTCATGATATAGTTCTGAAGAAAGATGGGGTGGAAACCACCATTATCCGTGAGCATGTCCACTTTTTTGGGAGTAGGGAAATGAAGGCGTGGTTCATGCCATCAAGGGGCACAGTTCTAGCACGGAAGTGATGCAAAAACCCGATAACATATCCACACATCACATCCAATAAAATGCAGGACCAAAACCATCGGGTCCAGGGCTGCAATCCACCCTCATTGCAAAAAGGGCAGCCTTGGCTTCATCTTTTGTGAAGGGGGGCTCGAGAGCAACAAGTACGAGCACACATGGGAGGATGCAAGAGAGATTGAACCCCCAAAGTTTTGTGTTTAGATGGCATCATGAGGATAAATAACAAATCTAGAACTTTCCAAAAAACCCTTCTTAACTGTAACCAAGATCCTAGATTTTCTATCCTTAGTTCAACAACATACTTTCACTATAGATTGTACCACTTTATCTCATCTCCATAAATAATACTCATTGCAAGTCTTCTAGCTCCGCCAAAGCATGATTTTCCTTGTTCTATATCAGGCATCTTGTGTTATATGCCCCCTCTAGCCTTTAGTTTATCTAGTGGTTTCATAAAATTTGTATGATAATGGTGTTGGAAAATTAGGACACACTTAACATGATATAAAATATTGAAGTGGAATAATGTATAACTCTAGGAACACTTGAACTACCTCATGGACCTTACTCATCGCAGAATGAAGCATATGCAACGGCATAAGTTAAAAAAATAGCACACGTATGAGGCTAATTGCTGATCAAGCCAATGCATTCTTCCTAAGCACCCTCTCTAAACTATATGTGGCGCCCCGCTAAAACCACTACTAGAAAATCGCTGTGTTTTCGTGCATTACATCATCATGACCGCATGCTCATGTCATAATGCCACATTGCATTTGAGCATCGTCATCATCATGCATGGTTTGCCAAAAACTATTTTCTAAAAGCCTGTTTTTGTTTTCTAAATATCCCTTGTCGTTATTCAAATAAAAACCCCGGTCTTTATCGGACCTTTTATTTGTCTAAAAACTATTTACAAAAGTCTATTTAAAAATAAAATAAAAGCTTATGTTATTTTTGGGAGGCAGCCAGCCAGGCCCAAAAGCCCAGCCGACCACCTCCAAACAAAACCCTAACCCTAGTCCCTATCTACCCTAACCCCACCCTGCCGCAACCACCTACCTCCCTCTGCCGCCGCCACCCACTCTCCTCACCACGCCAAACACCACACAACACGCGCACACTGTCGCGACGCATGCGAGTCACCAGTGCTCACACAATGTACGCGAGGCCACTCTGATCGCTCCCCAACCGAACCCTATCCCCACCTTGGTCAATCGCTAGCCTGGCCCCACCCCAGCCCCGTGTGCAAACTGCGTCACCCTGCTCCTCACCTGGCCCCACCACCTATCGCTACCGACAACCGCCCCAGTCCGCGCGTAGCATCGACACGCCTTGTTCGCTCCCTCACCCTGACCTGGCCCCACTCCCCTCGCTACCGACACACAACCACCACCCCAACCCCACCCTCGCGCCCCCGCTCGATCCCCGCACTAATAGCCGCCCTCACCTACCCCTCTGTCCCCTGATGCCTCCTTCCTCATCCCCGTCCGGCACCGCCCACCCCCTCTCGGCCCCCTTTTTCTCCGCCGTTCCCCCACAGCCACGGCCACCGCGGGTGACCTCTGTCCCCTTCTGCGTCCACCATCGCCAACGAACCGTCGCCCCGAGGATGCCCGTCCCCGGCCGCGCCGACCCCGCCTCAGGCTGGAGCCCCGCTTCTTCACCGTTCGACGACCCCGCGCGGCCCGCGTCGCCGGCCTGCCCTCTTCTCCGATCGTCCGAGCCCCTCTCTGGCGCCCTCCTCGAAGCCTCCCCGAGCATGCCAGAAGCCCCACCCCGGCCCTTCTCTCCTCCGCGTCCCTGCTGCTCGCTTCCTACCTCGACCGCGCCTGCCGCCACCAGCGAGCCTGCCTCCGGTCGCCCTCCGTGGTTGCCAACGACCTCCGGTCGTTGCCTCGGGTCGAGCTCCTCACAGAACTGCCCGAGCCTCCTCGTTCCGCCTCTCCACCGCCATGCGCCTAGGACCTCAAGCTCAGTGCCGCCGGTTCCGTCCCCAACCACATCGTCGTCCTCGACACCGCTGCGAGCTTCTCCACCTCTGTTCTCTGCAGGCCCGAGCCCCGCGTGCCCGACCACCGCCGAGCCGCTCGTCCGTTGTCCCGCCCCTGCTCTCTCTCTCTCTCTCTCTCCGGTGGTCAGTTCTAGTTCGATGTGCTCCAAGAGCATGTGTATGCTCTGCCTCTTGTGACTCCACGCACGAGTAGACATCATGGGAACAGTGAAGACGTGGCACCGGGCAGCGTTCTCGAGGATACTTCCATCGGCTGCCGGTCTACTGTAGATACCTCCTGGAGGACAAGTTAGACGAAAACCATGGGCATCAAGTTCTCCTTCCTAGGTTGAATGAACCATCCCGACACCGGAGCCAAGTGCACTGTCAAGAACCGAGGCCAAACACCAAGTTCTCCTTCTCGGACGGCAAGACCCCTTCCTCGGATCCGAAGGCTGATCTCGGCATCCGAAGACCAAACCCGAACCCCTTCGAAACCAAGATCGTCGCGTTCCCAATGTGTGACCCCTTTATCCGAGACCCCTATTTTTATAATATGACATTATCAAATGTTGCATATTAAATTGTTCATGTCGCATACATATTTATTTGTTGGGGGTATTTTGTCGATTCACCTCATAATTAAATATGGAGGCCATATGCGGACAAATATAGTCTTATATTGGCTCCATTTAATTTGTGTAGTGAACCGATGCTATGTTTTGCCGTGTTAAGACAACATTTAAATTGCGGGGTATCTAAATAACTTGAACCTTATAATTAATTGTCGGGACCCCGGTTTCGCTTAATATTGTCTAGCTGCACCGCATCTTTGCCATGTCATGCATCATGCCCGATCTTCTATAGTAGTATTAAATAGTGTATCCGGTGTTTCTTCTAGTGTTTTGCTTCTTCACAGATTAGGCCGTTGAGTTGATGCGAGTACCGACAAGTTCTTCGGATATGAACCTTTGACATTGTTTCCCAGGCAAGCATTCTCCCCCTTTCTACCTATTTCGCATTTATAGTCTTTACTTCCTCCTATTGATCTATTGATATCCGTACCGTGATGCTTTAGTTTCCGTGCACCATTTATATTCCTTGCAACCTCTATATTGCCTTGGACACATCCTATTGCCTGTTGTTTGATAGATAGTCGGCCGTGCGAGTCATAGTTGCTTGCTTATGTGTTGCTTCACGTCATTGTCATTCCAACATTGACGGCAAGTTGGCACATGATAAATGGTGGAGATGCTTAATGGTGGAGATGATCATGACTTTAAATACAACTATTAAATTGCTGGGATAACTAATGAAAGAGGCACCGGTGGGAAATATATGCTATTTGGTTTTTATGTCCACTTGTGTCCCATAGGCCTCGAGTACTTGATACATGTTCCTTGACTATCGCACTATCCGCATATGGGACCATGAATCCCCTTAGCCAGAACTTGATTCATTTCTTATTTCTTGTGGCCACAAGGCTTTATTACTATCCTGTACTTATGCCATGCTTTACTGCTTTATTTAAGATTGCACGTGGAGCACCTGTACTGTTTTGGATCGTGCCACGTTTTCGCGGTATCGACAAGCCCAATCACACTTTCGGGTTCCCGGTCGTTTACAGCCGTCATCACAAACCCTGGGTCCGTTCCGGAGCCGGCCAACTTCGTTGCGGGTAGCTTAGTGGGGTGGCCCCCTGAAATCTTTTATGAATCCTGTGATTGCTTTGTCGTGAAAGCCTCGTTGGGTTCTGAGTTGGTTTTTCCGAGGTTGATCGTGTGTGTGTTGCTATTTGTGCACCCCTGCAGGGTAAATCTTTTTGAAAGCCGTGTCCGCGGTTATGGATGACTTGGAGCACAATATCTCGATCATAGACAAGCATAACTAAAGTAGTGCTATAAACTTGACTTAATATATGACTAGTAATCAGATTCAACTATCACGGAATGGATATTAAAAGTGCCAACATCTGATGGAACTGGGGTGTATCGTGTCATATTATACCTGCCTAGTAAGTATTGCAACTCCAATGGAATGAAATAAAAGTGCCAATAACTGCTGGGTTTGGGGTGTCACATGCTAATTGTGTCTGACTAGTAAGTACTGCAACCACAACTGAATGGTTAATTAAAACTGCCCACTACTTATGCTATCAGGATGACTCATGCTATCTATATTTGATTAGTAAGAGCTTCAACTAAAATGGAATGAATAAAACTGCCAACCGTGTGAGTTCCTCGGTTTTGACTTCCTCGTTTGGTATCGAGGGGGAAATGCCAGGATGGGTATGTTTGGTGTTAGTATCAGGTGGGATCCGAATAGGTATTTCTTATCCTTCTCTAATAGGCGCCAGTTTTACCGAGCCTCTATAGGTTGTTTAGTGCTGCTGCGCTGCCGCTTCAGTCCACCATACCTATGTCGGCAAGGACCGCCAAATTCTAGCCTCGTCGTGTACTGGCCTCGGTACTGACGCTCCTCTTTTTCCTTTGCCCTTTGTCGGCACCCCTTTTGTTTTAGCAAGTTTGAGATCGACGTCGTTAGTAGGGTTACCCTTCCGGCTTGGCCTGGGCAGGGTTATGGACGCCATTGGTTATTCTTCAGGGCTCTTAGCCCAATTTGCTTCTTATCCGTACTCGGATGTTGTATCGTTTTGAAGGTGAATAGTATCTTTGTACTGTATATCTGTATTCTTGACTCCTGGAGTCATTGTTGTATATATATGTTCTGTGGGTTCCATCGTGGACTAATGTGTAATGGTATTACTTCGTTCTCCACCCGCACGCAAGTGCCTGGTGGGCGTCCTTGAATCGTTTCTATGCGGGTTTGGCGGGAAGCGCTGAAACTTGCATAGGGACGATTCGAGGGTGTTACAGAGTGGTATCAGAGCTCAGCGGTTGCGATACCCCATTGATCCAGCCTGTAGGATAACCTAGCTAACGGACGTTGTAGAGTGTCAAAACTATTTTGAAAAATCGATTGGATAGATCTGATTAGGTCTGTTTTTACTTCTTACCCCTATGTTATTCTCCTCTTACCTCTGCGTGTTTTGAATCTGCTCTCTTATCTTTTCATCGAGTCCAGGATTTCTCGTGGTTGGTTTTCCGTCGTACCTTCAGGGTTTCGCTTCCTCCTTTGGTAACAGTGCTTCTACATCAGGTCTTCATGCTATATAAGGAATCCTACATCTGTTGGACTTCTCTTTGTTCCTTCTTATGCCTTCCGGTGTTTTCCAACACGATGACCTCATCTACGCCAGATCCGATGAAGAGCCTACATCACTCCTTTGTTTTCCGAAGTTTTCTGAGTATCGCTTATCAAGATCTTCTGTCTGATTCCGAGAATGGTTGCACGCTTTTCTACTGATTGTGCGGAGTAATAGTTTGGGTGCGTGATGGATTGGCCCCCATGCCGACTACTCACTCTATTTTCTCGTGTACATTGAAGTGGATGAGAATGCATCGGTTCTCTCTTTCTATCGAAGCTAGAGCTGGCTTTATTTGTTGATGCCTCTACCTTTTCCCTTTGTTCCCGGAGTGTTCTCTCGATGATCACGGACAACGACCTCTTGTTAGTGGTGTCGCGGGGATCCACACGAAGCAAGGAGATTCCGGTCATCGACCTCTTTCGGTACCACGAGGCGGATCTCGAGGGCGAGATCCCTTGTTAGTGGTGTCGAATTGTGGCACCCCACTAAAACCACTACTAGAAAATCGCTGTGTTTTTGTGCATTACATCATCATGACCGCATGCTCATGTCATCATGCCACATTGCATTTGAGCATCGTCATCATCATGCATGGTTTGCCAAAAACTATTTTCTAAAAGCCTGGTTTTTGTTTTCTAAATATCCCTTGTCATTATTCAAATAAAAACCCTGGTCTTTATCGGACCTTTTATTTGTCTAAAAACTATTTACAAAAGTCTATTTAAAAATAAAATAAAAGCTTATGTTATTTTTGGGAGGCAGCCAGCCAGGCCCAAAAGCCCAGCCGACCACCTCCAAACAAAACCCTAACCCTAGTCCCCATCTACCCTAACCCCACCCTGCCGCAACCACCTAGCTCCCTCTGCGGCCGCCACCCACTCTCCTCACCACGCCAAACACCACACCACACGCGCACACTGTCGCGACGCATGCGAGCCACCAGTGCTCAAACAACGTACGCGAGGCCACTCTGATCGCTCCCCAACCGAACCCTCGCCCCACCTTGGTCAATCGCCAGCCTGGCCCCACCCCAGCCCCGTATGCAAACCGCGTCGCCCCGCTCCTCACCTGGCCCCACCACCTATCGCTACCGACAACCGCCCCAGCCCGCACGTAGCATCGGCATGCCTCGCTCGGTCCCTCACCCCGACCTGGCCCCACTCCCCCCGCTACCGACACACAACCACCACCCTGACCCCACCCTCGCGCTCCCGCTCGATCCCCGCACTGACAGCCGCCCTCACCTACCCCCTCTCTCCCCTGATGCCTCCTTCCTCATCCCCGTCCGACGCCGCCCACCCCCTCTCGGCCCCCTTTTTCTCCGCCGTTCCCCCACAGCCACCGCCGCCGCGGGTGACCTCTGTCCCCTTCCGCGTCCACCATCGCCGGCGAACCGTCGCCCCGAGGTCGCCCGTCTCCGGCCGCGCCGACCCCGCCTCTGGCCGGAGCCTCGCTTCTTCGTCGTTCGACGACCCCGCGCGACCCGCATCGCTGGCCCGTCCTCTTCTCCGATCGTCCGAGCCCCTCTCCGGCGCCCTCCTCGAAGCCTCCCCGAGCACGCCAGAAGCCCCACCTCGGCCCTTCTCTCCTCCGCGTCCCTGCTTCTCGCTTACTACCTCGACCGTGCCTGCCGCCACCAGCGAGCCCGCCTCCGGTCGCCCTCCGTGCTCGCCAACGACCTCCGGCCGTCACCTCAAGTCGAGCTCCTCGCAGAACTGCCCGAGCCTCCTCATTCCGCCTCTCCACCGCCGTGCGCCTGGGACCTTGATACATTGCAAATGTATCTATAATTTTTGATGTTCCATGCTTAGTTTTATCCACTTTCTTGTGTTTTGTTCCAACTTTGGAGTAGTTTTCATATGATTTCTTTGACTAACCTATTAACAAGAGACACAGTGTGAGCTGCCTGTTTTCTGCTATTTTTGGTCCTAGGAAAGTCAGAAAATGAATATTCTCGGAATTGGACGGGACAAAAGCCAAAGTGCCTATTTTTCCAGAAGGGATCAAGTGCCAGAATACGAGACGAAGAGGGGCCAGGGGCCGGCCACACCACCTGGCCGCGCGGCCAGGCTTGTCCCGCGCCAGGGGGTGGTCTGGCCGACCCCAGCACCCCCTCGGCCTCTCCTTCCGCCTATAAGTTGCCCTCCAGACGAAAACCCTAAGTACCCGATCAAAAATCCACGAAAGAGTCTGTAGCCACCGTCGTCTCTGTCCCTAGATCGAGGGGGGGGGTCTGAAGCTCTTCCCGGCACCCTGCCGGAGAGGGGAATTCACCCTGGAGGTCTTCTTCATCACCATGCAAGCCTCTAGTGTGATGCGTGAGTAGTTCATCCTTGGACTACGGATCCATGTAGTAGCTAGATGGCTGTTTCTCCTCCTTTGTGCTTTCATGTTTAGATCTTGTGAGCTCCGTTCATGATCAAGATCATCTATTTGTAATTCATACATGTTGTGTTTGTGGGGATCTGATGGATATTGAGATGCTATTTCAGATTGATTATTGATTCTATCATGTCTTTGTTATTTGAGATCTTGCATGCTTTCCTTTGTTAGTAGCTATCTTGGCCAAGTAGATGCTAGCAACTCCAAGAGTTAGTATTTATGCTCGATAGTGGGTTCATGCCTCTGGTAATCTGGGGAAGTGACAGAAATCTCTAAGGTACTAGATGTGCTGTTGCTACTAGGGAGAAAACAACGGTCCTTTGTTCATAGAACAATTGTATTGTTTACTTTACACGCAGTTCGTAAAGCAATAATCTGTTGCTTGCAACTTAATACCGGAGGGGGTTCGGATGATAACCTGAAGGTGGATTATTAGTCATAGATGCAGTTGGATGGCGGTCTATGTATTATGTTGTAATGCCCAATCAAGTCTCAAAGGAGTTAAGATGATTAGTATATGCATATATTGCTTTCTCGGTGTTTGTCAATTGCCCCGCTGTAATTTGTTCACCTAGCATGTTATCTATCTAAGGAGAGCCACCTCTAGTGAACTATGGATCCCGGTCCTTTTACTTTACATACAATCTACAACTGTTTACTTCTTTGTGTTTACTTTCTGCAAACTTTTACTTCTTTCCATTCGATACGTTTAATCGTTTGTTTTCCGCAAAACACGGTGAGATTGACAACCTCATCGCAAGTTGGGGACAAAGTTTTGTGGCTGTGTTGTGCAAGTCTCCACGTTGCTACTAGCACCGGTAGTGCGCCCTGCCAAAGCTCAGCTAGTAACACCTTTGGGGTGTTTCCTTGCTCCTACTGGTTTGATTAAACCTTGGTTTCATAATTGAGGGAAAACTTTTTGCTGTGCTCATCATACCTTCCTCTTGGGGTTCCCAACGAGCTCTACGTCGATCGTCGAGTGCATCAAGATCTTTTCTGGCGCCGTTGCCGGGGAGTCAAGGACATCTTCACAAGGGGAGTCCCTCATAACCAATCTCTTTACTTTGTTGTTTTTTTCTGCTTAGTTTTATTTTTGCTTTGTTTGCTTGTTTTGTTCTTCAAAAACACAAAAAAATTAGTTTTACTTGTTTTGCTTTCTTATTTGAAAACACACAAAAAATTAGTTCCTACCTTGAGTTGCCACTATGTATAGCCTTGCTCCAATCACTATGTCACCCGAGGAAATGATTCTCACTTTCAACAAGGAATTGAGGAAAGTTTTAAGGAAGCTTGGTCTAGAATCTCTGATCTACATGAAAAGACTGAGCCTAAAATGATTCAAGGCTTGTTCCTTAGCAGTTTTTACCTTGGGATTGCTCTTTGATATAGATATGCATTAGATGCTATTGTGGGAGGGGATTTCCTCCAATGTAATGAGGATGATGCCATTAATGCTATAAAGAAATTGATCCTCACTTACACTATGCCTAGCCAAACTGATATTTCTTTCGCAAAAATATTTGCTAGGTTGAACACTCTTGAGGCTAGCACTACTAGCTTAGAAAGTTGATATAATACGCTTAGGGAGCATCACAATTATGTTCCAATAAATTCTAAACCATCAAAGTGGCTCCCTACAGTAAAGATTGAGATAAACACTGAAACTTTTCAAGCCCGTTGCGATATCATGTCTGAATTTTGTCTTATGCCCAAAGATATTTATGAATCTTTGAATCTTTGGGGGCTTACTGAAGGAGGAAAATAAATATCTATAGCTAATAATGCTACCTTATTTCCTATTGGAATATCTGAAGGGGTGTTTACAAAGATCCTTGGGAAAATGATTTCTACTGATTATCTTGTTATTGAATGTGCAGGAAAAGGACAAATTACACTTGGAAGATCCCTATTAGAACTCCTTGGAGCAATAATAGATGTGGGAAAGGGGACCATGCACCTTTCTTCTCCACCAAACAATCACATTTTCCCAAAGGTTAAGAATAAAAATAAGAGAGGTAAGGGCAAGAAATTTGGTCTTAATGCTTCTTCATTTGAGAACACTTGATTCTTTCTTTGCTTCTTATGCCTAACTTAAAGGCGTTAAAGAAAAGTACTTGTTGGGAGATAACCCAAGAGTTTTAGTTGAGTCTTGGAAGTTATTACCTCTGTAATAACCTCTCCTTATCCTTTTTATTTGCTTTTTGTGCCAAGAGTAACCTCTAATGAGAGTGAAGTAATGATTGGGGAAGTTGCTGTCCTGAAACAGATTTCTATGCTTCACCGTAAAAATTCCTGAGAGAGCTCTGTACGTCGGATTGAGCTGTAATTTTTTGTTCTTCTGCCCCAGGTTGTTATATAACTGCAGTTAGATCAACACTTTTTGATTTGAGTAATAGAAGGTCTTCGAAAAAATTCGTCTTTACCTGCTGGTCTGTTTTGACAGATTTCTGCCATTTTCTGCATTTGCTTGTTGTTAGTTCCTTCTTGAGTTCCTTTGGGGAATTGAGCTTTTTGTGGGAAGTGCTACAGTAGCTAGTGTTCTAATGGAAGTTTATTTGGTGTTAGAACTGAACCTTGAGACTTATTTATCTTAAGTGCACTAATGTTGCTAATGAGATTGTGTGAAGTTTTGTATTAAGGAAAAATTTCAGGTGTATGGAAGGAATGAGTAATGAGATGAAGGATGGACTAAAGCTCAATCTTGGGGATGCCACACGTGTCACCCCAAGAAATATCCAAGAAGTACAAGCGTCAAAGCTTGGGGATGCCCAAGGCATCCCCTTCATCAATAAAAATCCAGGTTTCTTCCAAACGCTTTATTTTTATTATTTCATGCACAGTTGTGGTTTTCTTGGAGCATCTTCTTTTTCATTTTCGTTTTGGTTTTCGTTTTCTTAGTTTTTTGAATAAATTGGTTGGACCCCCTCTTTCACACTTTGGTTTGCAAATAGTTTGGTTTGGTTTGGAAAAGAGTAGGAAAGTTCATGCTTATGTGGTAAAAAGAGCTCGTTTTTGACTGTGGCCATGCTTTGTCATGCCATGCTTGATATTGTTTTGGCTTTATGCTTAGTATTCTTTTCTGTAGCATGACTTGTTATAAACAATTGAGATTGCTTAATGTGCCTTGGATGAATCATGCGTTGTTTTAGCATATTAAAGCATAGTATAGTGGTATTATCCTTTGATGCTTTATTTGGGTTGACTTGGCACATGCTCACACCATGTTATGACTATCCAAAGTCACCATAGCCTTTATGATCCTTTAGTTTTCAACTTGTAGTATCACTTTATGCTTTGATCAATGATGTTTTGTCGCTTTGCATGATTATGGCCATTATTGCTCTCTTAGTTTGTCGCTCCTAGTCTTTTGCTAGCCTCCACAACAAAGTATGAGTTCCACTCATGCATCCAAATCCCTAAACCAAGTTTTTCCAAAGAGTCCACCATACCTACCTACTAGCTTATGCTATTCCAAGTATATTCATGCTTTTGTTTACCTTCCACTTGTTATGAGAAAACTAGTGATTAAAGCTCTCACGAACTTGATGGCACACTTTACTTTATTGCCCCTAATAAACTTGAACCATCGGGTCCTTATTTGTTGCGTATATGCTTGGGATTTATAAGTTGAAATTAGCAGAACCATGTTTCAAGGGGAACGCTTTGAACATTGCACTTGTACTTTGTACCCCGTTGATATTATGTTCTTTTGCTTACGGATCCCGGCGGTGTGAAATAAAAGTGGAACTTGTAAGATCATGGAGTTTGTATGTGTGTTAGAGAAACGCCTGGGCCGCTAGCCTAAGCCATGCCTAATCATGGTGGAAACTTGCAGCATCACCATAATGAGCACTTTATGAAGCATCCTCAGTAAAAATATGCAAATATCAAATAAAAGATCGCTGAGATGCTCATTGTCTGCTTGCCTTGTCATTTTGATTACGGGAAAGCTCCCGTATCATGTGCAAGGGGTACCCCGTTGGTGAGTCTTAATGATACACATATACTTACAATGACAAGAGCTTACTCGTGACTAAAGTTTAGTAGCATGAGGATCGGTCTTCGTAAGTAAGGGGCATGAGATTTCAGTTTATAACTTGTCAAGCATATCCTCTTAGTTGTTTCACTTTAACCTTAATCACCTTAAAGATGCTTATGATAGGGGAAATGAGAGCTGAAAGCTATAAGTACCATAATTTTTGGAAGCTCTTTATGAGACTTAAATCCCTACTTCCTTTTACAAAAGGCCTTTCTTCCACCATTATATTGAGTCTCCACCTTCTATATTTATGCACTACTTTGAGACCATAGTGGCCATTCTTAGTTCTATGTGCATTGTCCCAAGACTAGTTGATTGATGCATAACTTATTATTGCTTGTTTTAAACTATTGTATCTAGTCACTCTTATGAACTTTGAAGGTGTCCTATGCATTTATATTTGCTACTCTATTGAGGGACAAGCTGAATACTTTTATGCTATGTTTTCCTTATGTGAAACAAACAAACGTCTTGCAAATCATGTTATTCATGAATCTTTTGTTTGTACCTTTTCATGTTGCATCATAGTCTCTTTTCTTATTGCTAGAACTTTGTATTTCATGTTATGATTGAAGTACTATGATCCTAGCTTTGAATGTTTTGCAAATACTTTGATCAAGTATTTGATGGTGCATGTCACCTCAAAAATTATTTATTTTTATCACTTACCTACTCGAGGACGAGCATGAGTTAAGCTTGGGGATGTTGATACATTGCAAATGTATCTATAATTTTGATGTTCCATGCTTAGTTCTATCCACTTTCTTGTTTTTTGTTCCAACTTTGGAGTACTTTTCATATGATTTCTTAGACTAACCTATTAACAAGAGCCACAGTGCTAGCTGCCTATTTTCTGCTGTTTTTGGTTCCAGGAAGGTCAGAAAATGAATATTGTCGGAATTGGACGGGACAAAAGCCAAAGTGCCTATTTTTCCGGAAGGGATCAAGTGCCAGAATACGAGACGGAGAGGGGCCAGGGGCCGGCCACACCACCTGGTCGCGCGGCCAGGCTTGGCCCGCGCCAGGGGGTGGTCTGGCCGACCCCAGCACCCCCTCGGCCTCTCCTTCCGCCTATAAGTTGCCCTCGGGACGAAAACCCTAAGTACCCGATCAAAAATCCACGAAAGAGTCTGTACCCGCCGTCGTCTCTGTCCCTAGATCGGGGGGGGGGGATCTGAAGCTCTTCCCGGCACCCTGCCGGAGAGGGGAATTCACCTTGGAGGTCTTCTTCATCACCATGCAAGCCTCCGGTGTGATGTGTGAGTAGTTCATCCTTGGACTACAGATCCATGTAGTAGCTAGAGGGCTGGTTTCTCCTCCTTTGTGCTTTCATGTTTAGATCTTGTGAGCTCCGTTCATGATCAAGATCATCTATTTGTAATTCATACATGTTGTGTTTGCGGGGATCCGATGGATATTGCGATGCTATTTCAGATTGATTATTGATTCTATCATGTCTTTGTTATTTGAGATCTTGCATGCTTTCCGTTGTTAGTAGCTATCTTGGCCAAGTAGATGCTAGCAACTCCAAGAGTTAGTATTTATGCTCGATAGTGGGTTCATGCCTCTGGTAATCTGGGGAAGTGACAGAAATCTCTAAGTTACTAGATGTGCTGTTGCTACTAGGGAGAAAACAACGGTCCTTTGTTCATAGAACAATTGTATTGTTTACTTTACACGCAGTTCGTAAAGCAATAATCTGTTGCTTGCAACTTAATACTGGAGGGGGTTCGGATGATAACCTGAAGGTGGATTAATAGTCATAGATGCAGTTGGATGGCGGTCTATGTATTATGTTGTAATGCCCAATCAAGTCTCAAAGGAGTCAAGATGATTAGTATATGCATATATTGCTTTCTCGGTGTTTGTCAATTGCCCCGCTGTAATTTGTTCACCCAGCATGTTATCTATCTAAGGAGAGCCACCTCTGAGGGAAAACTGCTGTGCTCATCATACCTTCCTCTTGGGGTTCCCAACAAGCTCTACGTCGATCGTCGAGTGCATCAGACCTCAAGCTCAGTGCCGCCGGTTCCGTCCCCAACCACATCGTCGTCCTCGACACTGCTGCGAGCTTCTCCACCTCTGTGCTCTGCAGGCCCGAGCCCCGCGTGCCCGGCCACCGCCGAGCCGCTCGTCCGTTGTCTCGCCCCTGCTCTCTCTCTCTCTGGTGGTCAGTACTAGTTCGATGTGCTCCAAGAGCATGTGTATGCTCTGCCTCTTGTGACTCCACGCGCGAGTAGACATCATGGGAACAGTGAAGACGTGGCACCGGGCAGCGTTCTCGAGGATACTTCCATCGGCTGTCGGTCTACTGTAGATACCTCCTGGACGACAAGTTAGACGAAAACCATGGGCATCAAGTTCTCCTTCCTGGGTTGAATGAACCATCCCGACACCGGAGCCAAGTGCACTGTCAAGAACCGAGGCCAAACACCAAGTTCTCCTTCTCGGACGGCAAGACCCCGTCCTCGGATCCGAAGGCTGATCTCGGCATCCGAAGACCAAACCCGAACCCCTTCGAAACCAAGATCGTCGCGTTCCCAATGTGTGACCCCTTTATCCGAGACCCCTATTTTTATAATATGACATTATCAAATGTTGCATATTAAATTTTTCATGTCGCACACATATTTATTTGTTGGGGGTATTTTGTCGATTCACCTCATAATTAAATATGGAGGCCATATGCGGACAAATATAGTCTTATATTGGCTCCATTTAATTTGTGTAGTGAACCGATGCTATGTTTTGCCATGTTAAGACAACATTTAAATTGCGGGGTATCTAAATAACTTGAACCTTCTAATTAATTGTCGGGACCCCGGTTCCGCTTAATATTGTGTAGTTGCACCTCATCTTTGCCATGTCATGCATCATGCCCGATCTTCTACAGTAGTATTAAATAGTGTATCCAGTGTTTCTTCTAGTGTTTTGCTTCTCCACGGATTAGGCCGTTGAGTTGATGCGAGTACCGACAAGTTCTTCGGATATGAACCTTCGACAGTGTTTCCCAGGCGAGCATTCTCCCCCTTTCTACCTATTTTGCATTTATAGTCTTTACTTCCTCCTGTTGATCTATTGCTATCCATACTGCGATGCTTTAGTTTCCGTGCACCATTTATATTCCTTGCAGCCTCTATATTGCCTTGGACACATCCTATTGCCTGTTTTTTGATAGATAGTCGGCCTTGCGAGTCGTAGTTGCTTTCTTATGTGTTGCTTCGCGTCGTTGTCGTTCCATCTTTGACGGCAAGTTGGCACATGATAAATGGTGGAGATGCTTAATGGTGGAGATGATCATGACTTTAAATACAACTATTAAATTGCTGGGATAACTAATGAAAGAGGCACCGGTGGGCAATATATGCTATTTGGTTTTTATGTCCACTTGTGTCCCATAGGCCCCGAGTACTTGATACCTGTTCCGGAGCTGGCCAACTTCGTTGCGGGTAGCTTAGTGGGGTGGCCCCCTGAAATCTTTTATGAATCCTGTGATTGCTTTGTCGTGAAAGCCTCGTTGGGTTCTGAGTTGGTTTTTCTCAGGTTGATCGTGTGTGTGTTGCTATTTGTGCACCCCTGCAGGGTAAATTTTTCTGAAAGCCGTGTCCGCGATTATGGACGACTTGGAGCACAGTATTTCGATCATAGACAAGCATAACTAAAGTAGTGCTATAAACGTGACTTAATATATGACTAGTAATCAGATTCAACTATCACGGAATGGATATTAAAAGTGCCAACATCTGATGGAACTGGGGTGTATCGTGTCATATTATACCTGCCTAGTAAGTATTGCAACTCCAATGGAATTAAATAAAAATGCCAACAACTGTTGGGTTTGGGGTGTCACATGCTAATTGTGTCTGACTAGTAAGTACTGCAACCACAACTGAATGGTTAATTAAAACTGCCCACTACTTATGCTATCAGGATATACTCATGCTATCTATATCTGATTAGTAAGAGCTTCAACTAAAATGGAATGAATAAAACTGCCAACCGTGTGAGTTCCTCGGTTTTGACTTCCTCGTTTGGTATCGAGGGGGAAATGCCAGGATGGGTATGTTTGGTGTTAGTATCAGGTGGGATCCGAATAGGTCTTTCTTATCCCTCTCTAATAGGCGCCAGTTTTACTGAGTCTCTATAGGTTGTTTAGTGTTGTTGCGCTGCCGCTTCAGTCCACCATACCTATGTAGGCGAGGACCGCCAAATTCTAGCCTCGCTGTGTACTGGCCTTGGTACTGACGCTCATCTTTTTCCTTTGCCCTTTGTCGGCACCCCTTTTGTTTTAGCAGGTTTGAGATCGACGTCGTTAGCAGGGTTACCCTTCCGGCTTGGCCTGGGCAGGGTTATGGATGCCATTGGTTATTCTTCAGGGCTCTTAGCCCAATTTGCTTCTTATCCGTACTCGGATGTTGTATCGTTTTCAAGGTGAATTGGATCTTTCTACTGTATATCTATATTCTTGACTCCTGGAATCATTGTTGTATATATATGTTCTGTGGGTTCCATCGTGGACTAATGTGTAATGGTATTACTTCATTCTCCACCCGCACGCAAGTTCCTGGTGGGCTTGAATCGTTTCTATGCGGGTTTGGCGGGAAGCGCTGAAACTTGCATAGGGCCGATTCGAGGGTGTTACACTATAGTAGCAAAAACAATACGCAGACATGAGATTTTAGATGTAGAAAAGCCCTAACTTAGGGTAAAAACCAAGATCTATAGTCACCCAATTCTTGTTCCACTATCATCAAACATGGGATACAAGAAGTTCTTCTCTGATGAGCACTAAAGACTCTAATACACCAAGATGTCCACAAAATTTCGGCCACAAAAGATAGGGATAGGAACGATCTCACTAAATATGGTGGAATTACGGCCTAAGAAATACCACCAACACTAATATAAACCATCCACGGTAATCACCGCCACAAAAAACTATACAACGTTAGTATGAGTAGCAGCATACTGAGAATACATGAGATTATACATGAAAACAATGTTGAAAAACTTATCAGAGTTCTTTGTGCAGCTGCTATCGCGCTGGAACGCCTCGCTCACCATGGCTTGCAGTACTGCATCTGTGCCCTGATGGCTCCAAAATATAGCCATCTAATGTCCACATTTAAATTGGATATTAGTCATATTCTTGATGAAATATCTCTTTAAACCCTGCCACTAATGCTAATATTCAGACGGGTATGCAATCCTTTCTTCTTGTATTTTTCCTACGCAGATAATGTCATTTAAAGGAGGGAATCACTACATTAAAGTCAAAGATATGATATTTCCTTCAACCAGAAGAAACCAAGAGCCGTCCAACAAAGGCAGACGCGGTAATGACCAACTATATGGCCGGAGCAAAAATTCCGACCGTATAGCTCCGGTCCTATAGTTGGCGCCGCCACCATTAGGTCAAACAGAACAACTTTCGTGAAGGGATCCCAATATTAAGAAGCCTTAGGCAACGGGAAAACAACACGCGCTATCTCCCGCTCCACCGTGAAGAAGCCAGACTCCGCCAAAAAGCCGCCGCAGATCTCCAAACCCTTCTCCATCTCCATAGCCATACTCCACCACTTGTAATAGTAGATCTCTTCTCCGATTGGCGACATTGTAAGACTATTGCTACCAATCTCATGATTTTCATTACAATGTTTGCGATTGTTAATCTCATCTCTATGTGTGAGTAATTCTCCTTGGGCTAAGGGCTTCGGCCTAGCCATGTCGCAATTGTGCATGTGAATTATCATAGATGGGATTGTGTAGTAGTTTGTATGAGATGATGATTATTGTATCCTCTCTTGTCTCAATCCAAGGACTTGTCAGGTACCCAAGACCCCAAGGGTTGAGCCAGGTATAGGGAGTATGATTGATGGCTGATCTGCAGGTTGGGAACCCCAGTGACAGAAGGGGTAGTACGACTGTATGTGAGGGATTTGCTTGGGATTAACGGTGACATCACGATGCATATCATTAGTTCTCTTTCTTCTATGGATGAGACTAGTAGGTTATTGTTATAAGCGGTTGTGGAGGCAATAGCAATTATAGGCACTGCCCACATATAATTTATCTTGCTCTAACAAGTACACACATGCTTTATTTATACATTTTATTTCCATCAGATGTTTTGCAGAGCTACAGGTGAAACCGAATGCCCCAGGCCCTCTCTCTCCATCATCAACAACAACCAATAGACACAAACTACTAGTCCAGTGAAAACAAAAAAGGAATTCTAAAACTCCCGAAGGTCCATTAAAGTAACTTCACTACGCATTCGCTTCCCGAGGATTCGGTAACCTAGGTCTAATAGGGAAAATATGCTATACTACATTCGTAATCCGGATCGAAGGTATCAACCCTTTTTCTGGCGCCGTTGCCGGGGAAGCAATAGCTATCCTGGTGAGGTTATTAGGAATCTTGCTAGTTTTAATTCTTGTTTTTAATTTTGTTAGTTTGCTTTCAGTCTTTATTTGATAAACCAAAAAATTAGTTAGTCTTTAAATTCTTGTTTTTACAGTTATAATTTTTTATCTAAGAAAACCCAAAAACATAGGAAGTATGGCTGAAAACAGGCTTGGGGTGTTTGCTACTCCCAATAATGATGATTTGCGTACTTCTATTACTCAGCCAGCAATTGCTGCTGATGATTATGAAATTAAGCCCCATTATTTAAGTTTGGTTCAGTAGAATCAATTTGGAGGCTCTGCTGTTGAAGACGTAGGTATGCACTTAAATACTTTCACTAAAATATGTGATATGATGCGTATAAAAGACGTTGACCCTGATGTGGTCAAATTACGTCTATTTCCTTTCTCTCTAAGAGGAAGAGCTAAAGAATGGTTGCTATCTTTGCCTAAAAATACTATTACATCATGGGTGGGATGTACTTCTTTACTTATGACTAAAATTTTCCCACCTGCAAAGACTATGCAACTTTGATCTAATATTACTAGCTTTAGACAGAAAGAGCGTGAGCCACTAGCGCTTGCATGGGAGAGGATGAAAGAATGCCTAAGAAACTGTCCTAGTCATGGGATGGAAGATTGGTTAATCCTCCATTTATTTTACAATGCTCTTAATCTTGTATCTAAGTCTATGCTTGATACTGCAGCTAGAGGAACATTTATGGGTAAACATATTACCAAAGCAAAGCAGCAGCTAGACAATATGCAAGACAACCAAGCCCAATGGCATGTGGAAAGGTCAAACACGAAGAAGGTGAACTCTGTCTCACCACAAGAGAACGAAGATCTCAATGCTAAGTTGGATGAGCTCATACTAGCCGTAAAAGGTAAGGAAACTCAGGTAAGAGCCACACCGAAACAAATATTGAATAAATAGACTTCGTAGCTCATAATGATTATAATCCTACTTGGAAAAAGAGTTACAATCCTAACTTATAGAAACACTATGCTAGTCCTCCAGGAGACTCTAATAATAATATGGGAATGGTAGTCTCCAAGAAACACTGAAGTCTTTCATAGACTCACAAAATGAACAAAATAATATTCTAGTTAAAATTACGGAGAACCATGATGCTATGCTTGGTAAACTATCTAACCAAGCTGTTAGTTTGAGAAATGATTTGCGGGCCCTTTAAGAAAGAACAAGGATCGTTGAGGCACAACTAGGTAATATAACCGAGAGTCAAACTCTCATTCTAGCTAAGTTTGCAGGAAAAACTGAGCCCAATCCTGTTGAGGAACTCAAAATGATGAGGATCCAAAGGGAGGAGCCTGGAGAACTTGATTGTAGTAATACCCCTTCACCAAGCTACACCATCAAAGATCTCGTAAACAGGATCAACGTCAAAATTCCGGTAAGTGAAGGTAATGATGAAGCTATGCATCAACACTTTGTTGATCAAGTAGAAATAAAGGTACGTGAGCTTGAAGAAGAATACAAGAAAATCACTGAAAAGTTACATGTTAAACTAGATGACATATTTGAGCCTACTATTAAGATAAAGATTGGAACCAATGAGATAGCTGCACTTTGTGATCTAGGTGCAAGCGTCTCAACAATTCCAAAGAGTCTTTTTAACAAGTTAAATCTTGGCTCTTTTGAAATTGCTGAGTTAAAATTGCATCTAGCAGATTCTACCTACAAACAAGCTGTAGGGATTAAGGAGAACACTTTAGTTTACATCAAAGGTTGTCCTGCTTTAATTGATTTCGTTATTGTTGACATGCCTTAAGATATAGTTGCTCCTATAATACTTGGTCGTCCTTTCTTAAGAACTATAAAGGATTTGATTAATCTGCATAAAGGGAACGTGAAGTTGCAATACCTTCACGGGATCCTTTTGTTATTCATTTCCCCAGGAAGAACAAAGCCAAACATGACGAGAAGGAGGCCATCACTTTGAAGGCCAATTACTTTGGAGTGGGTGTCCACTCATCTGGCCCAAGTGAGTATCATCAAGGTCAAGCTATTGACCATAAAAGAGCCCTCCATGGGAGGCAACCCATGTTAAATAAATGTTTGAGTTAAGTTTTTAGTTTTTGTTTAATAAAGAGTGCTAGAAAACTCCATTTGAGGAGAAGAAATTTGGTAGTACTTGAAATTCTGCTTTATTCATGCTATTGTTGGTCGACAATATTTACTATCAATTTTCTGTCAAAACAAGGCATATCACTAAGTTACAAGAAAAGAAATAGTTTACGAAGAAACATAATTCTTTTGACGCACACCGAGAGTTTAACAACCAACTATACGGTATAGATATCTTTGCCATCGAAAATTATTCTGCAATATGTACTGAGAATTTAGAGACCAACTATATGGCGGGAATAAAAATTTCGGCCGTATAGTTCCGGTCATATAGATATCAATGCCTCCGTACAATTTCTTTTCATATATACTGAGAGTTTAATGACCAACTATACAGCGGGAATAAAAATTCCGGCCGTATAGTTTCGGTCGTATAGATATCTATGCCCTTGCAAATTTTATTTCACAGGGACAAATAGTTTAACGACCAACTATACGGCTGGAACATTTTGCTCCGCCTATATAGTTGTGTCTGTATAGCTGCACCGCCAGGAGGAAGACCTAATATTTTGACAGTGCCAACTATACGGCCGGAACGCATGTTCCACCCGTATAGTTGTGTCCGACCACAAAATCGCACAAGAAGGTACTCCCAACTCCAAAACTTCAATCCTTTTACTTTCTTCTACCTCCAAACTCTCTCAAAACCTCAAGGGGTCTCCATCTCTATTCAATTTCGTTCGATTTCCTCGCACACAAGTGATCTACGGTATGTTTCTCCTCCGATCCTCCAATTACTTTTTGCAAATTCATCTTTGATCTGTTGTCATTATGAATCTAGGGTGAGACCTACTATAAACTTATTTCCATGATTTTCTTACCTAGATTATTATCTTGAGGTAATTCTTTAGTGTGTTTAGATGAGGAATATATTATACTTCCTGTTGTTGGATCAAAAACTTTTTTCTTTTGCCTTTCTTCAATGTTTTAGAAGATGAACACAAGGAGCCAAAATCGTGCTCATGTCACTGCTAGCGCTTCTCGAGTTGCCGCTCAGGAACGCATGGGGATACAGTCCAGGGATGAGGCCCATCGCGAACGCTTCAACAAGATCAAGAACCGCGAAGTGAAGGCCACCAAGTGGGCTTGTCCCATTATATTGAACCAACTCGGTATTTATGATGAATTTAATTTTCTTTGCAATAGAGCTGGCTTGCAAAACTTTGTGTACAATGATGTACCTACTTATCGCCGCTTAACCATTGAATTCCTAAGTTCATTGCAAAGCACCGTTAAACTGTGGCAAGGAGAGGATATTATTTCTTTCCGTTTGATGAACAACAACTACACTTTAACATTAGATTAATGGTGTGCATGTTTTAATTTGCCAAACAATGATATTCATGATTTACGCGCATATTTTACTGGCATAAGTCCTTCCCTCGATCAATACTATAATGGAACGAGTTTCACTAGTAGAGTGAACAAAGGGAAGAATATTCAACATCCTGCAATTCGCTATTTGTTCTATGTTATTGCTAACACCTTGTAGGCACGTAATGAGTTCATGAGACTCAACGAGGAGGAAATCCTAGTCCTCGCAAAGGCTGCATACATCAACTACAACTTGTCAGTCAACTTAGGCGCCATCCTTGTGTGCTGCATAGAGAACCAAGCCTCCCAAAGCCAAGGGACAATCACAGGAGGAGGCATCATCACCATGCTTGCCACTACCCTAGGCCTCTATCTAGGTGAGTTGCAACCCGTACTAGGTGAGACACGTGTTGGTTTCTCCACCTTGAGAGCCCGTGGAATGCTCACTAGGAGAGCTGGCAATCACAGGAGGAGGCATCATCACCATGCTTGCCACTACCCTAGGCCTCTATATAGGTGAGTTGCAACCCGTACTAGGTGAGACACGTGTTGGTTTCTCCACCTTGAGAGCCCGTGGAATTCTCACTTGGAGAGCTGGTGTTTATTACCTGCATATTGCTGGAGCTGGGCATATCTACCCTGCTCCTATGCCTAATGGTCTTTTCTCTATCAAGGAAGTATGTTTGCTATATGATGTGCAAGTTGAGCAGTACCAACCCGAGGAGGAGATTCCTGAAGAGGATGAGGACCAAGAGGAGGAGCAAGAGGTTCCTCATCAAGAGGAGCAGCCACAAACCCGGTTCGCCACATACCAAGATTTCCAAGAACTTGGAGGGACTGTGGAGAGGATGCACAACCTCTCTTTGAACCTCCGAGAATCAACAAGTAACCTCTAAACTCAATTTTCGAACTGGAGTAATGACTTTTTCCCGCCACCACAATGATTTGAAGGGCTTGCAAAAGCCTAAGCTTGGGGAAGTTTCCTCGTGTATCTTTATTTGGCATTTATTTGCTTTTATTTAGTTCGAGGTTACATTTTTATTTGACTTTATAAGCACTCGTGTTGGTTTCCCCAACACTTAATCTTTAGTTCTTTCTATTTGCTTTCAAAATTTTCTAGCCGAGCTTTGCCGCCAATTTCCTATTCTCTATTTTCCTCTCTTAAAAATCACAAAAAGATTTCTCCATTTTTCCTTATTTTCCCTCTTTCTTTTCTTTTCGCCTCAAGGTCTTCGTATATTTGCAGGAGAATGATCGACTTCGAGTTTCCAAGAAACGAATAAAAAAGGAAGAGAGAAGTGGAACCAAGCATGAGAGGTATGCATTATGACTACCCACTTTTGAAGTTTGAGAAACCTATGCTAGTTAGGAGTGAATGTTAAGATATTATATTTGTGGAGTGAGTCCTTGTATTGTCGTAAGATTGTCGTTTGCATGGGTATTTAATTGGGCTCTTTTGTTCTAGCTCTCGTAATTAACCAATTCTTGCCTAAAAATTGCTAAACAATTGTAATAAGAAAAAGTCTCACAATTGAAGGCTTGGCTGTTGTAGTGCTTAGTCTTGAAGGCTTATTTCTAGAGACACTCGACACCACTGAAAATATTTATTGACTTGATAGCTCTCTTTGATAGGATTTATTCGATTGAATTAATGTTTAGCGGTTTTTGTGAGCATGCCAAAGTTTGACATGTGAATCATAAGAATGATATAGCTTTACACGTGTCAAACTTCATGGGATGCCCACAACTCCGCTGGCCTACGGACGATCTTAATGGAGGAAACTCCTAGATTTCGGCTATGAGTTGATTAAACAATTGTAGCAGCAATGCTATAGTGGGTAAGATTCTTGGCACTCCCGGGTAGCTGTAATCAAGATGGAATCACTCCCCTGGCTGTTATGAGAAATCATTGTGCAAAAGGAACAAAAAACCTTATTAATGCCACGAGTGTCCATCACAGCCCGATAAACTAATATTTTTTTTGGCATGCTCTCAATTACTTAAAAACTGAAATTCTTGAAGGGCAATGAATAGAAAAGTAGTGCTTGCAAAGTCTTGATTCATTGATGTGGGAGAATTGAGATACTCTAGTATATATGCTTTTCATGAAAACTCTCACACTCTTAATTTACATGATTATACTTTACTTTTCAAAGGCAAGCCTATGAGTTGACTACTTGACATGGAATAAAATTTACTCATTTGGATCATCCATATTTACAATAATTTTGTTGTGCTATAAGGATGCATGAAACCTGTATGATATGCTTGCCATTACTCTATCTATGCTAAAGTTTTTCAGATTTATGAAGTGGAGGAAACATGAGACTATTAATCATGAGTAAGATCACCATCTCGTTATTTTAGTTTAAATGTTGAGTTCCTTTTTGATTTTGGTTTTCTTGCTCGGGACGATCAAGTTTAAGCTTGGGGAGGTTGATGGCTCTAAAATATAGCCATCTAATGTCCACATTTAAACTGGATATTAGTCATATTCTTGATGAAATATCTCTCTAAACCTTGCCACTAATGCTAATATTCAGATGTGTATGCAATCCTTTCTTCTTGTATTTTTCCTACGCAGATAATGTCATTTAAAGGAGGGAATCACTATATTAAAGTCAAAGATACGATATGTCCTTCAACCAGAAGAAACTAGGAGCCGTCCAACGAAGGCAGACGCCGTAACGACCAACTATACGGCTAGAGCAAAAATTCCGACTGTATAACTCCGGTCGTATAGTTGGCACCGCCACCGTTAGGTCAAACAAAACAACTTTCGTGAAGGGACCCCAATATAAAGAAGCCTCAAGCGACGGGAAAACAACGTGCACTATCTCTCGCTCCACCCCGAAGAAGCCAGACTCCGCCAAAAATCCGCCGCAGATCTCCAAACCCTTCTCCATCTCCATAGCCATACCCCACCACTTGTAATAGTAGATCTCTTCTCCGATTGGCGATATTGTAAGACTATTGCTATCAATCTCGTGATTTTCATTACAATGTTTGTGATTGTTGATCTCATCTCTATGTGTGAGTAACTCTCCTTGGGCTAAGGGCTTTGGCCTAGCCATGTAGCAATTGTGCATGTGAATTATCATAGATGGGATCGTGTATTAGTTTGTATGACATGATGATTATTGTATCCTCTCTTGCCTCAATCCAAGGACTTGTCAGGTACCCAAGACCCTGAGGGTTGAGCCAGGTATATGGAGTATGAGTGATGACTGATCTGCAAGTTGGGAACCCCAGTGACAGAAGGAGTAGTATAGCGGTATGTGAGGGATTTGCTTGGGATTAACAGTGACATCATGATGCATATCATTAGTTCTCTTTCTTCTATGGATGAGACTAGTAGATTATTGCTATAAGCGGTTGTAGAGGCAATAGCAATTATGGATGCACTGCCCACATATAATTTATCTTCCTCTAACAAGTACACACATGCTTCATTTCTATCTTTTATTTCCATTAGATGTTTTGCACAGCTACAGGTGAAACCGAACGCCCTAGGCCCTCTCTCTCCATCATCAACGTCAACCAAAAGACGCAAACTACTGGTCCGGTGAAAACACAAAAATGAATTCTAAAACTCTCGAAGGTCCGTTAAAGTAACTTCACTATGCATTTGCTTCCCAAGGATTCGATAACCTAGGTCTACTAGAGAAAAATAAGCTATACTACATCCATAATCCGGATCAAAGGTATCATGCCCTCATTCGTAGCCATCCCTCCCCACGCAACAGTCCGCCACTTCCTCTAACACACCCTTCTAGGTCACTGGCCCGTCAAGCGTACATGCTTTCCATGGAAGGGCAAAGATGCCATAGTCATACCGCTGGACACGCCCTCCAGCACTGATGCCCACCCACCGTGCTTCGCAAATGCGTCCATCGACTCGTGTCGCGACACACCCATGATCACCGACGCATTCTCCATAAACTCCGCCGGTGACATCTGCCACGACTCCCCGCAGTGACCACAAGAATGGCCATGGCAGGAGGGTAAGGATTGGGAAGGTGTTGGTGCGATAGCTGTGGCAAGGTTTGGGACAAGCGGCACCACATGGTGAAAGAGGAGACTGATGATGTAGTTGAACTTGATGGAGACAACTTTGACGGAAACGACTATGCTCCAATAGCTCGAGACACGTGACCCGTTCCCCTCCCTCTCCCCCTTCCTGCCGAGGGGTCTAGGGTTTCGTTGCCTCCCATCGGCGCTGCTACCAATCTACCTTGCTTCGCTGGCCTTGGGGCCATGATGGTGGGTCGATCTAGGCCTCCCGCTGACGCGAGGGATCTGATTTCCTATTTATGGGCTCAAGTTTGGTGGAGCGGCACTTAGATGGTGGCTGTGAAGTCTCCTCCAATAAGGTCTTCACAGTTTCAGCACCATCTCGACGATGATGTCGAGGAGCTTGTGGGAGTGGTGTGATCCTCGAGGACTTCCTCTGACCGTGGGAAAGTTTGGATCGTCAATGAGCTTCATCAACACTTCATCTGGTTTCTTTGTGACATAGGTACGATTACTCAGATGCATATGATTTGCTACTCTATATTGAGGTAAAAGGCTTATGGCCCATGAATATTCCAGATGATAACCCAAGGAAGTAACCGACAAAGGCTTTGATTGTATTAGGAAAGAAACTATGAACCGGCATTGTGTTGGTATTGTAATCACGCGTATATGAAACCTATCCATATATAGCTTTGATGACCCACAAGTATAGGGGGTGTATCGCAGTATTTTCGAGGGAAGTGAAACCCAATTTATTGATTCGACATAAGGGGAGCCAAAGAATATTTATAAGCCTTAACAACTGAGTTGTCAATTCAACTGCACCTGGAAACAATCTTGCTCACAACAGTTTATCAGTAGCAACAATTTTGTAGTAGGAATAGTAAAGTAATAGCAGTAGTAGAGTAAAGACAGTAGTAACAATAGCAGTAAACAATAGGATTCGGGTGCGGTAGGTATAGGGATGGATGGACGGGCGTTGCATGGACAAGACAATTCACATAATAATCAGAACATAGGGCAATTGCAGATAAATAAGATAAAGCATCCAAGTACTAGATAATCCTAGGCATGTGTTCCATATATAGTCATACGTGCTCGCAATGAGAACTTGCACAACATATTTTGTCCCGCCAGCCCGTTTGCAGCGGGGCCTCAAGGGAACTACTGGCAATTAAGGTGCTCCTTTTAATAGAGCACCGGAGCAAAGCATTAACACTCCGTGAACACATGTGATGCTCACATCAAAGCCATTCCCTCTGGTTATCCCGATTTCTATCACTTCGGGGCCATTGGTTCCGGACAACAACATGTGTATACAACTTGTAGGTAAGACCAAAAACAATACTATCATAATGAATCAATAACATGTTCAGATCTGAAATCATGGCACTCGGGACCTAGTGACAAGCATTAAGCACAACAAGTTGCAACAAAGTCATAAAGCACTAATAAAAGATACTAGGCACCATGCCCTAACAATCTGATGCCATTACATGAATGATCTCATCCAATCCCTACCATCCCCATAGCCTACAGCGGGGGATTACTCACTCATAGATGGGGGAAACATGGATGGTCGATGGAGAAGCGATGGTGATGATGATGGCGATGATCTCTTTCAATTCCCTATCCCGGCAGGGTGCCAGAACGGAGTTTCTGGTGCTGTCTCGTGGAACCTGGTGGTGGTGGCGGAGCGGAACTCCTTCTAGAAAAACGTTGACCCCCCTGGAGTTTTTAGGTCAGAAGGCAACTTATAGGCCAAGAGGGAGACCGAGGGGGTGCCTAGGGGGCCCACACCACCCCCGGCGCGGCCTGGCCTGGCCCGCGCCACCAGGTGGTGTGGCTACCCCTGGCTCTTCTCCGTCTCGTATTCTGGCTCCTGGAGTCTTCGGGTGAAATAGGATTTTCTGCATATTTTCCGGGATTTTTCCTGATAGTTGATTTTCTGCACCAAAAGTAGACACCAAGGCAATTCTGCTGAAAACAGCGTCAGTCCGCGTTAGTTGTATCCAAATCACACAAGTTTAGAGGAGAAACAATACCAAAAGTGTTCGGGAAAGTAGATACGTTTTAGACGTATCAACTCCCCCCAAGCTTAGTTTATTGCTTGTCCTCAAGCAATTCAGTTGAAAACTGAGTGCGATAAAAGAACTTTCACGAACACATTTGCTTCATATGATGTATATATTCTCAGCATGTGACCAACTACTTAGGCAATTCATAATAAAGAGTATGCTACTGAGTCTACTTAATATTCAATGCAAGCTATGAATAGATTCCAACTCAAAAATAATAAGTAGCATGAAGCATAAACATAAGCAACATTACAATGCTCATAAAAAGGTATGATAGAGTGGTATCTCGCTTGCCTTCGATTGTGAATGTCAAGGCACCTCTGAAGTTCAAGTGATGACTAGAAGTAAAGATATCAAAGATACAAGCATCAAAGTCATAACACAAATAATCAAGTAATGAGACAAGCACAAAGAATGACAACTATGCTCTCAAGAAAGTGCTCGGAGAATGTGTGGAGACTAAACAAGTAAAAGAAAAGGTTTTGAATAATTTGAAAGGCTTCCAAATGCTGAAAGTATGGTACTTGTTAGCTTTGAGCTCTCATTGCCAAATATCATAAGCATCTTTAAATGGTTAAGGTTAAAGTGACACAACTAAGAGGATATGCTTGATAAGTTATAAATCAAAGTCTCATGCCCCTTACTTACGAAGACCGATCCTCATGCTACTCAACTTCAGTCACAAGTAAGCTCTTATCATCGTAAGTATATACGTATCATAGAGAACCGCCAACGGGATACCCCTTGCACATGACACGGGAGCTGTCCCATAATCAAAATAACAAGGCAAGCACACAATGAGCATCTCGGCGATCTTTTTATTTACTATGTGCATGTATTTTTATTGAGGATGCTTCATAGAATGCTCATTATGGTTATGCTGCAAGTTTCCACCATGATTAGGCATGGCTTAGGCTAGCGGCCCAGGCGTTTCTCTAACATACATACAAACTCCATGATCTTACAAGTTCCACTTTTATTTCACACCATCGGGATCCATAAGCAAAAGAACATGATATCAACTAGGTACAAAGTACCAATGAAGTGTTGAAAGCGGTCCCCATGATACATGGTTCTGCTAACTTCAAATCATAAAGCGCAAGCATATACGCAACAAAGAAGGACGCAATGGTTCAGGTTTATTAAGTGCAAGAAAATAAAGTGTGCCATCAAGTTCGTGAGAGCTTTACTAACTAACTTTCTCATAACAAGCAAACATTTTATCTGGAAGAAAACAAGGCATAATGAATATGCACAGGAGTAGCAAATGATGCTAATAGGTAGGTATGGTGGATACTTTGGAAATATTTGGTTTAGGGAGTTGGAAACATGAGTAAAACACTCAGTGGAAGTGAAGGCTAGCAATAGTGAGGGAGCGACCAACGAGAGAGCAATAGCTGTCATAATCATACTTGCAACAAAACATGACTAATCATGGCATGAAAGTGATTCAAGATCCTCAAGGCAAAATAATTCATCAAGGCTTAACTGATTATCACAGTCATGTACATGCCTGAGCATGTTCCAAGTCAATTCAAACGAAACATTTAGAGGCGGATACCATGGTGTCATACCAATTTATGAATAGAGCAATGCCAGCAAACATTCATAAGACATGCTACAAACTATTAACGAGCTGGAGCTAATCATAAGAAAGCAAGAACTACTAAGCATCCAAACAAAACACACACTCTACATGAACGGACTAAGCATGCCCACAGTGATGAGTATATGTACAAAAATGAAAACAAATAGAGTTCGTTACTAGCCTCTTACCACACCTCAAGATGTCATTAATCCTCATTATTGCTCTTCACTTGTGTGGCTTGAGTAATAATATGAGACCAATAATCCACTAAGGACTGCCAAACCCTGTAGCAAACTCACAAAAACCAAAGAAGAACGACAAATATTTTTGTTGTTTTTGATTTTTAAAACAAGAACCAAAAGAGGAACAACAAGCAAGCAAAATATTTTTGGGTTTTTAAATAGTTCAAACGAAGCAAAAAGGGAAAAGCAAACCAAGGCAAAAAGAAGAACCAAACCAAAGAGAAACAACAGAAATATTTTTGGTCTTTTTGTGTTTTAGGAAGCAAAAGCAAAGAAGAACGGAAACTAAAAAGAGAATGAAAACATGAATATACAAAGTACCGACGCAACATGATATGGAGATGAGTGCGGTGTCGACGTACCTCCCCCCAAGCTTAGGCTTTTGGCCTAAGTGGGTATCACTCCCAAGCTGGCCAGGATGAAGTATCACCGTGGTACGACGAGGAGGTACCCTCGTCCTGGTGCGAGCTCGAGTACGTCCCTCTGTAATGTGCGGAGTAATTATAGGAGGGAACATCCTCCTGATGCTGCTCGTGGAAACCCATCAAGCGAAGCTGCTCGTCCACCTCCTCCTTGGAGCGCGACCACGGTCTCCTGTGAACACTAAACAAAGAAGGCTGTGGCAAAAGGATCTCCCTTTCATCCCCGTCAGTGAAAAGCATCCTATATACTAGACTGTTCAAATCAGAAGCAGCAGTGACAGCGTGATGAGTTTTCATAGCAACAAGGTCAAGCCTCTCTGGTGCCAGCATAGCATCATTGGGTCCACTAAAAGACCTAATGCATTGACTATACGCGAGGCAATGATGCCCCATAGATAGGCCCCCTAGCAGCTAGGCGGCAAGCAATAAGCGAGCCAAGATTGTACCGAGTATCATTGTTAAGCGCAGTAGCAAGGAACGCTAAATGATAGTTGGAGATATTACTTGTGTTCTCCCTACCCAATACACTAGTAGAAAGATAATATGCAAAGTATCTAAGAGCGGGGAGTTTGATATTTCTTATGTTTCCGCGCTGCGCCACGCGGTCATCATCATTGGTCACCCCTCAGTAAAGCTCCAACAAATCAGCGGGCCGCACTTGAATTTTCTTCACGGTCCCTGTCATGCATACACCTACAATACTGCAAAATCTCTCCAAAGGCATGGTGAAGGGCAGATTATAGATTTTAAAAGAGACAGTCGACTGATAGGATGTGTTAGTAAACGTGAAAATTTTAACAAAGGTTTTGGTGAGCATAGCGTATTGCGCACTCTCATCTTGCATATATGAGGTCAAACCAACCCTCTCAATCAGTAGCAAGAAATCATCAAGAATACCTGCAGCTTGTAAGAAAGTAAAACAAGGAAAAGAGGATGGGTGAGCATCCCCATCATCCCTTTCACTACCAATACGAGTTGCAATGAGATCTTCGTTGTATGATGGTCTAGCCTGAGAGGCTGATCTTGAGGGCCTCGACCTCCTAGGTGCATCACTCTCAAATATCTCTCCAAAAGTATGGCTGTTCATGCTTGGTATTCTGAAATTTAAACACCTATTAAACAAGTGATTAATAAAGTAAATATAATGAAGGATTCTACTCATAGGGACTTGCAAGAGGCCTAAACATGCATCAAAACTATATCTCTAAGCATTAAACAAGCTTACAAGCTCTCATAACCAGTCACCTAGAATAGCAAAATACTCAATATATAATCCACTAAACACAAATCTACTTGGACAAGGGGAGGAGTCACATACCAGGGAACAAATGCTCCAAATTTCAGCAAGAAAGATGGGCTGAGCAAGGAGATTCGAAAAAATCGAGAGCAAGCACAGCAAGAACACGATTTTGAGCAATGAACTAGAGCTTACCCGGGAGAGAGAAGAAAGTGGAAGGTGAGAGAGTTAGTGGGGGGCCAGGGGTGGCCCACACCAGGGCATGGCGCCACCCAGGGCAGGCCGCGCCACCAGGTGGTGTGCCTACCTGGTGGGTCCCCCTGGTACCTCCCAGGTACTCCTCTGCCCCTTTTTTCATGCAAAAATTTAAAATGAATTTTCTGGAATTTTTCGAGACACCTTATTTTTGGGCAATTTTCAGAAATAGAAGAATGATTTTTCTGACACACAGAATTTTTTTGGAAACAAGATGCAAGGACAAAACAAGGCTAGAACTACATAAGTTCTAAGACACTCTAACATGCAAGCAAGTAACAACAAAAATAAAACTAAACGAAAGCAAAAACTAAAATGCATAGGATAGAAATAAACGGAGATAATCATAATGAAAACATTGTTTTGTTCAATGAAATCCTTTTGTTAACAAGGTTGATCAAGTCTTTCTACCAAAACAATTCCATATGAAACAAAACTTTATATTCCACTAATGATTATGTTACCTCAACCTTGACAGCAATGGTCCCAATCATAATAGTTTCAAAATTTTCTTTTGGTATGGGACAATATATTTCTCCAACTTGAATGCCTTCAACATGTTCAATTGAATTCAAACCATAAGTCCTTTCAATCTTCTTGGGGAAATAGACAGTATGTTCCTTGTCATTAACATTGAAAGTCACCTTTCTTGATTACAATTAATAACAGCTCCTACGGTATTAAGAAAAGGTCTCCCAAGAATAATAGACATATTATCATCTTCAGGCATTTCAAGCACAACAAAATCAGTTAATTTCAAGCAATTATGAGCCACTTGAACAGGTACATCCTCACATATACCCACAAGAATAGTGGCAGATTTATCAGCCATTTGCAAAGATATATCAGTTGGTATTATTTTTTCTAGTTGAAGCCTCTTATAGAGAGAGAAAGGCATAACACTAACTCCAGCTCCCAAATCACACAAAGCAGTTCTAACATAACTATTCTTAATAGAGGAAGGGATAGTTGGAATCCCTGGGTCTCCAAGTTTCTTAGGAACCTTACCATTGAAGGAATAATTAGCAAGCAAAGTAGAAATTTCTTCATTAGGGATCTTCCTTTTATGCGAGACAATATCCTTCATATACTTTGAGTAAGGAGGCAATTTAATAGCATCAGTCAAAGGGATTTGCAAGAATAAAGGCTTCATCCACTCACAAAACTTATTATAGTGTTCATCTTCCTTTGACTTGTGTTTCTTATCAGGGAAAGGCATAGGTTTTTTGACCCAAGGTTCTCTTTCACTACCATGTTTCTTAGCAATAAAATCTTCTTTAGTGTATTTAGTATTCTTAGTGTGGTTTTCAGGTTCTTCTTCAACTTTTTCTTCATTAGGAACTTCATTTTCTTCATTACCACTTTCAGTTTCAGCATCAGAGATAGATATACTATTAGGATCTATAACAGGTTCAGAGGGTTCTACAACAATTTTATGCTTCTTTGTTTCCTTTTATTACGAGTAGAACCACTATTTTCAGCTTGTTGAGAATCCTGCTCAATTCTTTTGGGATGCCCCTCAGGATATAGAGGATCCTGGGTAGCAGCTCCACTTCTAGTTCTAATTTCATAGGTATGTTTTTCTTTAGCAGCATTAACTAACAAGTCTTTTTGCACTTTAACGAGTTGATCTATTTGAGTTTGAACCATTTGAAAGTGTTTAACAATCATTTTAACATCATTAGAGGTTCTTTCCACAATATCTTTCAACTCAACAATAGCTCTAGTGTTTTCCATTAGATGATTTTGCACCCTTTTATTAAAATTATCTTGCTTAACAATAAAGATATCGAATTCTTCTAAGCATTGATCAGGAGGTTTAGAGTAAGGGATATCACCTTCATCAAAGTGTTGGAGAGAGAGTACCTCAATAGTGGATGAGTAGGGAATAGGTTTACATAATTCTTCTATAGGAGGTAAATTCTTGACATCTGCAGCTTTAATATCCTTCTCCTTAAGACATTTCTTAGCTTGCTTCATCACTTCATCATTTAATTCAATAACTCCCATCTTCTTTGATGTTGGAATAGGCACCGAAATAGATGGTTCAGGTACAATTACTTCAGGTATAGCTTGTTTAGGAGGAGTCCAATCTTCATAATTCTTGCTTATTTGAGCCATTAATTTCTCAGCTTCCTTAGGAGTCCTATTCATGAAAACACAATCAGCACAACTATCTAGGTATGTCCTAGATTCTTCAATTAGTCCATTATAAAATATATCAAGAGCTCATTCTTAGGTAATGGACTTCCAGCCTGTGCATGAATCAAAGCACAAAACCTCCCCCAAGATTCAGGCAATACCTCTTTTTCTCCCTGTTTAAAATCAAAAAGTTCCTGCAAAATAACATGTCTAGCACTAGGAGGAAAATATTTCTGCAGGAAAGTACTAATCAAGCATTCAGGGCTATCAATAGATCCAGGAGGTAAGTTACTAAACCAAGTTTTAGCTTCTTCTTTTAGTGAAAAGGGGAAAATCTTAGCAACAAAGTAAGTACGCATCTTAATATCATCAGAAAACAAGCCACTCATGGTAGAAAGTTCATTCATATGTGCTACCTCACTTTCATTCTTAGTCCCATAGAAAGGTTCTTTCTCGACAATAGCTATGTAAGATAGATCGAGAGAGAAATCATAATCTTCATCTATAATGTTTATGGGAGAAGCAGCAAACTTAGCAATAGGAGACAATTTGGGTCTAATAGTACGCCTCTCAAGGAGACTCTTAGCAGCGCTCCTATCATGGGTGTTTTTACGTTCTTTAATAAATTCATCGGTCATCTCAACATAACCATCTTCAATATCATAACTTTCACTAGACTCAGGTGAACTAACAGGTGTGGTAGTGTCTTCATTAGGAGTTTCGGTATTTCTAGCTATAGTTCTAGCAATCATAGCATCTAGGAAAGGACCTAATGAACCACTCTTATTAAGCACAGTAGAAGCAGCATCATAAGCATCAGAAGTTTCAGATTCAGCAGTAGTAGCAGTGTGTGTAGCATGTGTATGTGGTGGTGTAACGAGATTACTTATAACAGATGGTGAATCAAGAGCAGCAGAGGTGTTCAGAACCGTACCTCTTCTTGTAGTGGATGGTAAAATAGGAAACTTGCCATCACAAGACTTACCCATGATGGATGGATAGCAGCGAACAATAGAGAATCCAAGTGAACTTGATAAATAAAGCTACGCTCCCCGGCAACGGTGCTAGAAAATAGTCTTGATGACCCACAAGTATAGGGGGTGTATCGTAGTATTTTCGTGGGAAGTGAAACCTAATTTATTGATTCGACACAAGGGGAGCCAAACAATATTTATAAGCCTTAACAACTGAGTTGTCAATTCAGCTGCACCTGGAAATAATCTTGCTCACAACAGTTTATCAGTAGCAACAGTTTTGTAGTAGGAATAGTAAAGTAATAGCAGCAGTAGAGTAAAGACAGTAGTAACAATAGAAGTAAACAATAGGATTCGAGTGTGGTAGGCATAGGGATGGATGGACGGGCGTTGCATGGACAAGACAATTCACATAGCAATCAGAACATAGGGCAATTGCAGATAAATAAGATAAAGCATCCAAGTACTATATAATCCTAGGCATGTGTTCCATATATAGTCATACGTGCTCGCAATGAAAACTTGCACAACATCTTTTGTCCTGCCAGCCCGTTTGCAGCGGGGCCTCAAGGGAACTACTGGCAATTAAGGTGCTCCTCTTAATAGAGCACCGGAGCAAAGCATTAACACTCCGTGAACACATGTGATCCTCACATCAAAGCCATTCCCTCCGGTTATCCCGATTTCTATCACTTCGGGGCCATTGGTCCCGGACAACAACCTGTGTATACAACTTGTAGATAAGACCAAAAACAATACTATCATAATTAATCAATAACATGTTCAGATCTGAAATCATGGCACTCGAGCCCTAGTGACAAGCATTAAGCACAACAAGTCGCAACAAAGTCATAAAGAACTAATAAAAGATACTAGGCACCATGCCTTAACAATCGGATGCCATTACATGAATGATCTCATCCAATCCCTACCATCCCCATAGCCTACAGCGGGGGATTACTCACTCATAGATGGGGGAAACATGGATGGTCGATGGAGAAGCGATGGTGATGATGATGGCGATGATCTCCTCCAATTCCCCGTCCCGGTAGGGTGCCAGAATGGAGTTTCTGGTGCTGTTTCATGGAATCTGGTGGTGGCGGCGGAGCGGAACTCCTTCTGGAAAAACGTCGACCCCCTCGAAGTTTTTAGGTCAGAAGGCAACTTATAGGCAAAGAGGGAGACCGAGGGGGTGCTTGGGGGGCACACACCACCCCCTGGCGCGACCTGGCCTGGCCTGTGCCACCAGGTGGTGTGGCCACCCCTGGCTCTTCTCCGTCTCGTATTCTGGCTCCTGGAGTCTTCGGGTGAAATAGGATTTTCTGCATATTTTCTGGGATTTTTCCTGATAGTAGATTTTCTGCACAAAAAGTAGACACCAAGGCAATTCTGCTGAAAACAGCATCAGTCCGTGTTAGTTGTATCCAAATCACACAAGTTTAGAGGAGAAACAATAGCAAAAGTATTCGGGAAAGTAGATACATTTTGGACGTATCAAGCTTTGAGACCCGGCCTATTATATATAGGACGGGAGAATTTTTAGCGAGGGTACCGAAATCTAGGAGACAACTTGTAATAGTGCAATTACTCAATATTCAGGCGACTTTGATTCCATTGTTTCCCTGACATCCGACAAAATCCCCATTGTTCTCTTTTCCGTGAAACCCGAAGTCCATCACCATGGGCATTGCCGAGGTTACCCCTCGTCAATTGGCGCCGTCTGTGGGAAACCTGAATGCTGGAACCATGGATTCGGCAGAACACTCTCCACCAAGCATCAACTCAACGAAAGCAGATCCACGCCCACCCACCCAATCAGGCAACCCGCAAGAATCACACCTTTCGTCCCTGATCGCATCAGAACCATCGGTGGGAAAAGTTGTGCTTACGGAGGTACCAACATCTTTCGTTGGATCCTCAATGGAAGTCGAAGAACAGATTGAAGCAGGCAATGAAAGTGAGAAAATCGAGGTGAATCTGGGGGATCTTGATGGTCTCTATGATAATCTCTCCTTCTGATCAGACCCATAGTTAACCCCACCACAAAAAGTAAGCCTAGCAAATTCGGAACCTGAAGAAAGCAGCGAAAGCATCGACTTCGGAATTCGGATGGTGGAAATCTACCCAGAACAAAAACTTATGGACTTCACTGGCTCATTCGATAGTGTCTACATCGATGTAAACAATGACGTTACCGGTCCATATGTCACCCAGCACCAAGTATGCGTGACAATAGGAGACGCCACGACCCAACAAGACTCCAACGGTAACCCAATCCTTAATCTCGATGATATTCTTTCAAACTGTAATGCAGGAAGTGATGACAACAAAGAAAGTCGAGGAAACGGGGCAGACCCAACAGTCAACCATGAAAATTGAGAAGAAGAACAACCATGCGAGGGCGAGAGGCAAACCCTTAGCTTACCAGCCAGTGCATGGGAAAAGGCGAGAGAAGCAATTTCGGGTGCGGTCCCAATTACAACAGATGCTACCCACGAAGATCTATTAGCATACCAATATCTGCTCCATCGCAAAAAGAGAGACCTCCTCAGGATGCAGAGGCAACTCGACGAAAGGAAGAGGATAGCCGACGAATCTAGCCTACGGCGAGCACAGTTAAGCTCGACCCGAGGATCAAGGAGCATAACATGAGGAGCATCGCCAAGAAGAAGAACATCTAGATTACGAGATATCCCCGAAGAAGAGAGGAGCGGACTGATCCGAGACCTTGATCTATCATTTATGTTGATAGACCAAGATGGAAATATCAAGGCAAAAACAACTCAGGTAGCCATTGTGGCCGCACAAACATACCTAATCACAACACAACCCGCACCCAACAATCCTCGCGCGGCCCTCCACCGCTCTGCCTTGATGAATCTCGGCTTGGTGGGAGAATCTCTCATGCAAGCAAATAAAGGAACCACGAGGCAACCTGACAGATCCCCACGTCGTCGCAGCAGCCCTCGGCAAGGAGGTCACACCCGACGATCACGATCGCCACATCGGGTCCACTTTTCAGAGTCAGAACCGCGCAACGACGCGAGAAACGACATCACCCAGTGAAGGATTGATCGATCCAGAGAAGAATGCAACACCCGAGGATACCATGATGGTGAAAGTGAGGAAGAACAAGAATTATGTGGAGCCAGCTGCTTTACTCGACGGGTTCTCAAAACTCCGGTGCCAAAAGATTTTAAGTTACCTCAAGATCGACAAAAGTACGATGACCTCCAAGAACCCGAAGCTTGGCTAACAGACTATCTGGTGACTATCAGATTACAAGGCGGATCCAAAGCTATAGCGATGCAAAGCCTTCAATTGCACCTAACTGGTGCGGCACGCTCCTGGCTAAAACAACTACCCGAAGATTCTATTAGCAGTTGGAATGATCTTGAAGACAAATTTAGCAGAAACTTCCAGTCTACATTCAAGCGACCTGCGTCTTTGGAGCAATTGCGGGCCTGCAAACAAAAGCCAGGAGAATCAATACGAGCCTTCATCCAACGATGGAACATTAAAAAAAATTCGGCTGAAGAAATATCTAACGAGAGAGAAATCAACGCCTTCAATGATGGACTTCGTCGACATGAGTTCATTGAAGAACTAGGACGAACCAAGCCAAGGACAATTTCACAGCTGATGGAAATAGCCAATCGATGGGCTGATGGAGAGGACACACTACACAACAAAAGGGCCCGTTCACCTGACGACAGAGACAGCCGCAACAACGACCGGAGACGACGAACCAATGATGGATACCATACACCCAGTTACGTTACAGCGAGTTTTTCTGGAGGGGACAACCGACGAAGTGATGACTACAACAACGGATATCGTGGCAATGGGGACAACATCGGTGAAAGCCAGTCGTGTCAACGATACCAGTCGACGAACCGAGACCCACCCATGTCAGCAGGACAAATGTTGGAAGGACCCTGCAATATGCACTACTATGTCGACTCAATAGGGAAAAGGCGATCACATCACCTCCTAAAGGACTGCCGGACATTCTTGAAGATGCAAGAACTATGCAACACAAGGGAAACCGAAGCAGCAAACATAGACTACGCTACTACACCTAGCGCTTTGGCCATCGACGCTACACCTCCATGATGGCTCAATGCACGGCGCCCAGAAAAGTGCTTGGTGCGTGGTTGATGTAGAGCTCGTTGGGAACCCCAAGAGGAAGGTACGATGAGCACAGCAGCAAGTTTCCCTCAGTTATGAAACCAAGGTTTAATCGAACCAGTAGGAGCAAGGAAACACCCCAAAGGTGTTACTAGCTGAGCTTTGGCAGGGCGCACTACCGGTGCTAGTAGCAACATGGAGACCTGCACAACACAACCACAGAACTTTGTCCCCAACTTGCGATGAGGTTGTCAATCTCACCATGTTTTGCGGAAAACAAAGGATTAAACGTATCGAATGGAAAGAAGTAAAAGTTTGCAGAAAGTAAACACAAAGCAGTAAAAGATGGTAGATTGTACGTAAAGTAAAGGACCGGGATCCTTAGTTCACTAGAGGTGGCTCTCCTTAGATAGATAACATGCTGGGTGAACAAATTACAGCGGGGCAATTGACAAACATCGAGAAAGCAATACATGCATATAGTAATCATCTTGACTCCTTTGAGACTTGATTGGGCATTACAACATAATACATAGACCGCCATCCAACTGCATCTATGACTAATAATCCACCTTCAAGTTATCATCCGAACCCCCTCTAGTATTAAGTTGCAACCAACAGATTATTGCTTTACGAACTGCGTGTAAAGTAAACAATACGATTGTTCTATGAACAAAGGATTGTTGTTTTCTCCCTAGTAGCAACAACACATCTAGTACCTTAGAGATTTCTGTCACTTCCCCAGATTACCAGAGGCATGAACCCACTATCGAGCATAAATACTAACTCTTGGAGTTGCTAGCATTTACTTGGCCAAGATAGCTACTAACAACGGAAAGCATGCAAGATCTCAAATAACAAAGACATGATAGAATCAATAATCAATCTGAAATAGCATCTCAATATCCATCGGATCCTCGCAAACACAACATGCATAATTACAAATAGATGATCTTGATCATGAACGGAGCTCACAAGATCTAGACATGAAAGCACAAAGGAGGAGAACCAGCCATCTAGCTACTACATGGATCCGTAGTCCAAGGATGAACTACTCACGCATCACACCAGAGGCTTGCATGGTGATGAAGAAGGCCTCTAGGGTGAATTCCCCTCTCCGGCAGGTTGCCGAGAAGAGCTTCAGATCCCTCCCGATCTAGGGATGGAGATGACGGCGGCTACAGACTCTTTCGTGGATTTTTGATCGGCTACTTAGGGTTTACGTCCTGAGGGCATCTTATAGTCGAAAGGGGAGGCCGAGGGGGTGCTAGGGGCCACCACACCACCCCGTGGCGCGGGCCTAGCCTGGCCGCGCGGCCAGGTGGTGTGGCCGGCCTCTGGCCCCTCTCCGTCTCGTATTCTGGCACTTGATGACTTTCAAAAAAATAGGCACTTTGGCTTTTGTCCCGTCCAATTCTGAGAATATTCATTTTCTGACTTCCTTGGAACCAAAAACAGCAGAAAATTGGCAGCTGGCACCGTGGCTCTTGTTAATAGGTTAGTCCAAGAAATCATATGGAAAGTACTCCAAAGTTGGAACAAAACACAAGAAAGTGGATAAAACCAAGCATGAAACATCAAAAATTATAGATACATTTGCAATGTATCAACATCCCCAAGCTTAACTCCTGCTCGTCCTCGAGTAGGTAAGTGATAAAAAGAAAGAATAATTTTTTAGGTGACATGCACCATCAAAGACTTGATCAAAGTATTTGTAAAACATTCAAAGCTGGGATCATAGTACTTCAATCATAGCATGAAAAGACAAAGTTCTAGCAATAAGCAAAGAAACTATGATGCAACATGAAAAGGCACAAACAAAAGATTCATGAATAACAATGCTTTGCAAGACGTTTGTTTGTTTCACATAAAGAAAACATAGCATAATAGTATTCAGCTTGTCCCTCAATAGAGTAGCAAATATAAATGCATAGGACACCTTCAAAGTTCATAAGGGTGACTAGATACAATAGTTTAAAACAAGCAATATCAAAGTATGCATCAATCAACAAGTCTTGGGACAATGCACATAGATCTAAGAATGGCCACTATGCTCTCAAAGTAGGTGCATAAAGATAGAAGGTGGAGACTCAATGTAATGGTGGAAGAAAAGCCTTTGTAAAAGGAAGTAGGGAATCAAGTCTCATAAAGAGCTTCCAAAAATTATGGTACTTATAGCTTTTAGCTCTCATTGCCCCTATCATAAGCATATTGAAGTGGTTAAGGTTAAAGTGACACAACGAAGAGGATATGCTTGACAAGTTATAAACCGAAATCTCATGCCCCTTACTTATGAAGACCGAACCTCATGCTACTCAACTTTAGTCATGAGTAAGCTCTTGTCATTGTAAGTACATGTGTATCATTAAGAACCGCCAACATGGTACCCCTTGCACATGATACGGGAGCTTTCCCATAATCAAAATGACAAGGCAAGCCGACAATGAGCATCTCAGCGATCTTTTTATTTGCTATTTGCATAGATTTTTATTGAGGATGCTTCATAGAGTGCTCATTATGGTGATGCTGCAAGTTTCCACCATGATTAGGCATGGCTTAGGCTAGCGGCCCAGGCGTTTTTCTAACACACATACAAACTCCATGATCTTACAAGTTCCACTTTTATTTCACACCGTTGGGATCCGTAAGCAAAAGAACATGATATCAACGGGGTACAAAGTACCAGTGCAATATTGAAAGCGTTCCCCATGAAACATGGTTCTGCTAATTTCAACTTATAAAGCGCAAGCATATACGCAACAAAGAAGGACCCAATGGTTCAAGTTTATTAGAGGCAAGTAAAGTAAAGTGTGCCATCAAGTTCGTGAGAGCTTTAATCATTAGTTTTCTCATAACAAGTTTAATTTGGAAGGTAAACAAAAGCATGAATATACTTGGAATAGAATAAGCTAGTAGGTAGGTATGATGGACTCTTTGGAAAACTTGGTTTAGGGAGTTGGATGCATGAGTGGAACTCATACTTGGTTGTGGAGGCTAGCAAAAGACTGGGAGCGACAAACTAAGAGAGCAATAATGGCCATAATCATGCAGAGCGACAAAACATCATTGATCAAAGCATAACGTGATAGTACAAGTTGAAAACTAAAGGATCATAAAGTCTATGGTGACTCGAGATAGTCATAACATGGTGTGAGCATGTGCCAAGTCAACCCAAATAAAGCATCAAAGGAGAATACCACTATACTATGCTTTAGTATGCTAAAACAACGCATGATTCATCCAAGGAACATTAAGCAATCTCAATTGTTTATAACAAGTCATGCTACAACAAATAATACTAAGCATAAAGCCAAAACAATATCAAGCATGGCATGACAAAGCATAGGCCACAGTCAAAACAAGCTCTTTTTACCACATAAGCATGAACTTTCCTACTCTTTTCCAAACCAAACCAAACTATTTGCAAACCAATGTATGAAAGAGGGGGTCCAACCAATTTATTCAGAAAACTAAGCAAATCAAAGCAAATGAAAACCAAAACGAAAACGAAAAAGAAGACGCTCCAAGAAAAACACAACTGTGCATGAAACAATAAAATGAAGCTTTTGGAAGAAACCTGGGAGTTTTATTGATGAAGAAGGGGATGCCTTGGGCATCCCCAAGCTTTGACGCTTGTACTTCTTGGATATTTCTTGGGGTGACACACGTGGCATCCCTAAGCTTGAGCTTTAGTCCATCCTTCATCTCATTACTCATTCCTTCCATACACCTGAAATTTTTCCTTCATACAAAACTTCACACAATCTCATTAGCAACATTAGTGCACTTAAGATAAATAAGTCTTAAGATTTAGTTATAACACCAAATAAACTTCCATTAGAACACTAGCTACTGCAGCACTTCCCTCAAAAATCTCAATTCCCCAAAAGAACTCAAAAAGGAACCCACAAGAAGCAAATGCAGAAAATGGCAGAAATCTGTCAAAACAGACCAGCATGTAAAGATGAATTTTTTCGAAGACCTTATGTTGCTCAAATCAAAAAGTGTTAAACTAACGAAAGTTAGCTAACAACCTGGGGCAAAAGCACAAAAAAGTTACAGCTCAATCCTACATACAAAGCTCTCTCACGAATTTTTACGGTGAAGCACAGATATCTGTTTCGGGACAGCAACTTTCCCAATCATTACTTCTCTCTCATTAGAGGTTACTCTTGGCACAAAACGCAAATGAAAAGGATAAGGAGAGGTCATTACAGAGGTAATAACTTCCAAGACTCATCTAAAACTTTTGGGTTATCTCCCAATAAGTACTTTTCTTTAACGCCTTTAAGTTAGGCATAAGAAGCAAAGAAAGAATCAAGTGTTCTCAAATGAAGAAGCACTAAGACCAAATTTTGTTTTCATAGGAGAAGTAAAAGAAATCTTTTCTCTCTTTTTAGGGAAGTATTCTATACATTTCTTTAGTGGGAGTTGATATTTAATGGTGCCTTCTTTCATATCAATGATGGCACCAACAGTTCTAAGAAAATGTCTTCCCAAAGTAATAGGACAAGAAGCATTGTATTCAACATCCAAAACATAGAAATCAACGGGGACATAGGAATCGTTAACCATAATAAGAACATCATTAAGACTCCCCATGAGTTTATTTTTAGCATTATCATCAAGTGGGACATTCAAATAGCAATCTTCAAGAGGAGGCAAATCAAGCATATCATAAATCCTTCTAGGCATAATAGAAACACTACTATCAAGATCACACAAAGCTTTGAAATCAAAGTCATTCACTTTCATATTAATGATGGGTTCCCAACCATCCTCTTGCTTTATAGGAATAGAAGCTTTATGTTTCATCTTTTCTTCTTTAATCTTTATGAGAGCATCAGTAATGTGTTTTGTAAAGGCCATGTTCATAGCACTAGCATTAGGACTTTTAGCGAGCTTTTGTAGGAACTTAATAACTTCAGAGATATTGCAACCATCAAGATCAAAATCAAATTTATCATCTAGAGTAGTAGAACTATTACTAGCCTCAATACTAGTGGTGGTAATAGTAGAAACACTAATGTTTCTAGCAATTTCATCTTCTCTTTCCCACTTAGCATGTAATTCAGCTAATAGTCTAACATTTTATCAATTCTTACTTGTATAGCATTAGTAGCTGCAAAGGGATTCTCATTAATTTTAGGATTAGCAGCTATTTTATTCAAAGTAGATTGAGCTTTAGCTAAAGATGCTATATTTCTTTCAGCATTAGAGAGTTTTTCCTCAATAGTTTTATTGAAAGCAGTTTGTTTACTAATAAACTCTTTAATCATAACTTCAAGTTCAGAGGGAGCACTCTTATTATTGTTGTAAGAATTTCCATAAGCATTACCATTGTTGGGAGGATATGGCTTATAATTGTTGTTACCAAAATTGTTCCTATAAGCATTATTACCATAAGCATTGTTGCCAAAATTGTTATTTCTTATGAAGTTCACATTAACTTGCTCTTCTTGAGCAACCAAAGAGACTAAAGGAACATTATTTGGATCAATATGGGCTTTCCCATTAACAAGCATCGACATAATAATATCAATCTTATCACTCAAGGAGGAGGTTTCCTCAATAGAATTTACCTTCTTACCTTGTGGAGCTCTCTCAGTATGCCATTCGGAATAATTAACCATCATATTCTCCAGAAGTTTTGTTGCAGCTCCCAAAGTGATGGTCATAAAGGTACCTCCAGCAGCAGAATCCAATAGGTTCCTTGAAGAATAGTTCAATCCTGCATAAAAAGTTTGGATGATCATTCAAGCAGTCAGTCCATGAGTGGGACAATTCTTAACCAAAGATTTCATTCTTTCCCAAGCTTGAGCAACATGCTCATTATCAAGTTGTTTAAACTTCATTATTTCACTTCTCATGGATATAATCTTAGCAGGAGGATAGTATTTTCCAATAAAAGCATCTTTGCATTTAGTCCAAGAATCAATACTATTCCCAGTCAAGGAATTCAACCATTCTTTAGCTTTTCCTCTCAAAGAGAAAGGAAACAATTTTAGTTTAATAATATCACCATCTATATCCCTATGCTTTTGCATCTCACAAAGTTCAACAAAGTTATTTAGATGGGAAGCAGCATCTTCATTACCAATACTAGAAAATTGTTCTCTCATAACAAGATTGAGCAAAGCAGGTTTTATCTCAAAGAAAGTATTTTCAGCCACAGGTGGAGCAATAGGTGTGCTCATAAAATCATTGTTGTTGGTGCTAGTGAAGTCACACAACTTAGTGTTTTCAAGAGTAGTCATTTTTTTGGGTTTTCAAATAAGAAAGCAAACTTGTAAAATAATTTTTTTGTGTTTTTGAAGAACAAAACAAGCAAACAAAGCAAAAAAGAAAACTAAGCAAAACAAAAACAACAAAATAAAGAGATTGGTTATGAGGGACTCCCCTTGTGAAGATGTCCTTAACTCCCCGGCAACGACGCCAGAAAATCGCTTGATGACTCAATGCACGGCGCCCAGAAAAGTGCTTGGTGCGTGGTTGATGTAGAGCTCGTTGGGAACCCCTAGAGGAAGGTATGATGAGCACAACAGCATGTTTCCCTCAGTTATGAAACCAAGATTTAATCGAACCAGTAGGAGCAAGGAAACACCCCAAAGGTGTTACTAGCTGAGCTTTGCCAAGGCGCACTACCGGTGCTAGTAGCAACGTGGAGACCTGAACAACACAACCACAGAACTTTGTCCCCAACTTGCGATGAGGTTGCCAATCTCACCGTGTTTTGCGGAAAACAAAGGATTAAATGCATTGAATGGAAAGAAGTAAAAGTTTGTAGAAAGTAAACACAAAGAAGTAAAAGATTGTAGATTGTATGTAAAGTAAAGGACCGGGATCCATAGTTCACTAGAGGTGGCTCTCCTTAGATAGATACCATGCTGGGTGAACAAATTACAGCGGGGCAATTGACAAACACCGAGAAAGCAATACATGCATATACTAATCATCTTGACTCCTTTGAGACTTGATTGGGCATTACAACATAATACATAGACCGCCATCCAACTGCATCTATGACTAATAATCCACCTTCAGGTTATCATCCGAACCCCCTCCAGTATTAAGTTGCAAGCAACAGATTATTGCTTTACGAACTGCGTGTAAAGTAAACAATACGATTGTTCTATGAACAAAGGATTGTTGTTTTCTCCCTAGTAGAAATAGCACATCTAGTACCTTAGAGATTTCTATCACTTCCCTAGATTACCAGAGGCATGAACCCACTATCGAGCATAAATACTAACTCTTGGAGTTGCTAGCATCTACTTGGCCAAGATAGCTACTAACAACGGAAAGCATGCAAGATCACAAATAACAAAGACATGATAGAATCAATAATCAATCTGAAATAGCATCTCAATATCCATCGGATCCTCGCAAACACAACATGCAGAATTACAAATAGATGATCTTGATCATGAACGGAGCTCACAAGATCTAGACATGAAAGCACAAAGGAGGAGAACCAGCCATCTAGCTACTACATGGATCGGTAGTCCAAGGATGAACTACTCACGCATCACACCGGAGGCTTGCATGGTGATGAAGAAGGCCTCCAGGGTGAATTCCCCTCTCCGGCAGGGTGCCGGGAAGAGCTTCAGATCCCTCCCGATCTAGGGATGGAGATGACGGTGGCTAAAGACTCTTTCGTGGATTTTTGATCGGCTACTTAGGGTTTACGTCCTGAGGGCATCTTATAGTCGGAAGGGGAGGCCGAGGGGGTGCCAGGGCCACCACACCACCCCCTGGTGCGGGCCCAGCCTGGCCGCGCGGCCAGGTGGTGTGGCCGGCCTCTAGCCCCTCTCCATCTCGTATTCTGGCACTTGATGACTTCCGGAAAAATAGGCACTTTGGCTTTTGTCCCGTCCAATTCCGAGAATATTCATTTTCTGACTTTCCTGGAACCAAAAACAACAGAAAACAGGCAGCTGGAACTGTGGCTCTTGTTAATAGGTTAGTCCAAGAAATCATATGAAAAGTACTCCAAAGTTGGAACAAAACACAAGAAAGTGGATAAAACCAAGCATGGAACATCAAAAATTATAGATACATTTGCAATGTATCACTCCACCATAGGGGCATCCGCCAGCAGGGCAGCCGCAAAGTACAAATACACCAAGACAACGGATATCCAAAATCAAAGGGAGCAATGTCAATGGTCCAAAAGGGGCCACCCTCTAACAAAACACAGAAATTGATCACTAGACAAGTAAACTTCACAGTAACAAAGCCACTTCCTACACCGGAGTACCTCCATTGGTCGGAACAAGAAATTACTCTCAGCAGAGCTGATCATCAATTACGGGTTCCTCAGCCGGGCCAGTCAGCACTAATAGTGGAAGCGCAAATTGGCGGGTTCGACGTGAGCAAAGTATTCTTGGATGCAGGAGGCAGCATCAACCCAATTTACGCCAAAATCCCGCGGGCCATGAACTGGTTCATGGCAAATCTAGCACCAACAGACACAACTTTCCACGGGATAGTTTCAGGAAAAGCCGAAATTCCATTGGGCAAATTCATCTCGACGTAGTCTTCGGATCAACGACTAACTTCAGGCGAGAAAAGCTGGAATTCAAAGTCATGGACTGGCCATCTCAATACCATGCGATCCTAGGACGACCAGCTTTCACTAGGTTCATGGCAGTACCTCACTACACATACCTGGTGCTAAAAATGCCAGCCCCCCACGGGGTCATAACAGTTAAAGGAAGCTTCAGCCGCGCGGACAGCTGCGATCGAGAATTCAACAAAATCTCGGAATCTTTCAGGATGGAAGCTGAGCTCGGACAGTTCAAGTTAGCGGATGAAGAGTCGACGCATGAAGGGCACACCCACAAAAAGAAAATATCGGAAGAGCAAGCACGCAATGGTCTCGCAAAAGCAACCTATGCGGCCTCCAATATAGGTCCCGCATAGGAAAACCCACGGATCAACAAAACGAAGAGCACCACGACGAGGAGCATAATGAAGAACCCCAAAGACAGAAGCCGAAGTTCCTTAAAAAATCTTCACTTAGACGTACTTTATATTCAATAAAGTCCAACGGCCAGGCGATCACACCCTCGCAATGTACTTTGTCTCCGGGACATATGTGGTCTTTTGACCCATTCGATGACTTTCTGTTCGTGACCAACAACATCAGGACAACTCAGGGAGGAGTGGCTACAGCCGCACGCTGTCGACATGGTATGGAGGTTGAAGATGAAGCACACGGATTTTAATTTAATTTTCATTTTTGTTGAGTTGTTTTGTAGCGTTCAATATTTTTTATGCCAAAGTCCTAGTGTTCAAAGAACTCACCGGAGAGTAAGAGCATCTCCACTCGTCCCCCCAATACGGCATCCAGCGCGGCCGTTTTTTCACCCGTATTGAGGGGCACCGGATAGATAAAAGATTTGGGAGGGCGCTGTCTCCAGCTGTGCCCCCCATATAAAAACTTCAAACGTTCAAAGTACCTTTCAAATACGAAATTAACATTGATTTTACATATGAACAGAACTACTAGTGCCACAACTATCAATTCCGGCGCCGAGCATAGCCCTTGAGACTTTAATCCAGATGAGGGTGGTTCCCGACAGCGATGTAGTCTAGCACCTAGTAAAGCGTGCGCCCTGGTGCGCTCCACCATCAAAATTGTTGTCCTGTGGTGGCGGGCTGACACCGTCGTAGGCGATGATGCGTCCCACGCACTGCTGTTCGAAGAAGATCGTCCACTCATGGTGGTTGTCGGGGTGCCATTGGGGGTCGTCCCTCTCCTCCGGCGTGAGACCCGACCAGAAGTGGATGAAGATGGCCGTGGATAGGGCCGCGCCAACCATTACCAGAGGTACCGGCAGACCGCCATCACTGAGCACCCATCCCCCCGGCAACCGAGTGTCCGGGGGGACTAGGTACTGGGCGTCCCAGAGCGCTTGCGCCTCCTGGACACGTAGGCACCACCGCCAGTAGGCGTTGACGGAGGCCCCATCTTCTATAAAATGCTCCATCGGCAGCGGGGATTCGGCTATGGTTTCAGTGGTACAGATTGCGGGCGGGCTGTGCGAAGAACGGCAGGTGTGGGCATGGTGTAAATCTGCAATGGCGATGGCCGCCGCGCCTACATATAGCGAGAAAAGGGCGGGAAGACGGGGCGGGAAGTGGTGGAAAAGGCAGAAAGCGGTGGAATGGCGGGAGGCAAGCCTTCCATCTCACTGCCAAGGCTGGCCCGCGTCGTTTTTAGCTCCATCCAGCGCCCCCGCTAGCCCCCTATGGGTTGGGTTCGGCCTAGGGTCGCCGGATGTCAAACCGTACCGCGCCGGTGCAAAAATAAGTTTAGGGGAGCGGGCTAGGCACGATTTTAGATGCCGACACCCCATAGCCATTTAGGGGGCTTTAGGCCCGAGTGGAGGTGCTTAAGCCATTGGGGACGGTAGGTTCTGGAGTAAAATTCACCGTTAGTACCTAAACTTGGCACGCTTTTTTGATACGTTCATCGACCTCAGGAATACGTAATTTACGGTCACTAAATACGGCGGGCATGTCATGAAGGTCATTGGGCTGTGTACAACAATGTATCTCACGGGTGTTGACCAGTCCAAACAGAAACCGTGTAACTCTTTTTTGCAAAAAACCCCTCCTCTAAATCAAGTCCAAGCATAGAGACTAACATGAAGGGTCCTGTGGCCCCAAACTAATAGGTGGGCCCCACCTGTTAGTGTCACACCCCCTTCTCCCTCCTCTCTTCTCTACTCGACTCCACCAGACCGCCACCAGACATCGGTGCACGTCTCCAGCCTCTCCACGCCAGCGACAGACGTCCACACCCAAGGCGCGCGTCAGCCCTGGCCATGTCCACCGGCCACAATGCCCTGTCTGCGTCCGCCGCCCATGATGCCCTGGCCACGCCCGCCACCCATGATGCCCTGGCCACACCCGCCACCCATGATGCCCTGGCCGCGCCTACTGCCCATGATGCCCTGGCCGTGCCCGCCGCCCACGACGCTCTGGTCGCACCGCCGAGGCGCTCTCTGGCCAGCACAGCCGGGGGACATCCGCACGGAGCAGCACGAGCACAGGGTCGGACGCCTCTCTCGGCCGAAATTGCTCGCACAAGCATGCCGTCGCTATTGCTCTGGTGAGCAATTCCCGTTGAAGGAAGCCTTTCTGAGTCGCATCGACTAGCCATGGAGAACCAGAAATATGTGCCGAGCCTCCCACTCCGCTGTAGTGATCCTAGAGTCCACCAGAGCAACGTCCTTGACAAGGCCAAGCCGCACGACGTCATTCTTCTCGGATTTCGTGCGAGATAGGGAGGGAGCGCAGAGGAGTTTTGGGAAGAAGGGGAGAGCGGCAGAGGCATGGGGAGGGTGGCGCCGACTGTCGGTTGCTGGATCTAGACGCGGGGAGGGCGGCGCCGGTATTGGAGTATGTTACGGCTAGATATATTTGGTAGTTTAAGTTTGTAATCCAATTCTATCTCTAGTAGTCTTCTTGCCCCCAAGTCTTCTAGTACTATATAAACAACCTAAGGGCTCACAATGTAATCACCTCTTGCAATATCAATACAATCTATATTTTCACAATCTTTCATGGTATCAGAGCGGTTCGCTCTGCTTAGGGTTTAGCCACTGCTTCCGCCGCGCCGCCCCCGGGGAGATCGATCTCTATGATCTCCGCCGGGGCACCAAATCTCGTAGCTAGTTTTTTTCTAATCTATAGATCTATTCTCTCTAGCTTTAGCAATTTTTCGTTTTCCAAATTAGATTTGTGTTTCTCTGTTTAGCCACCAAATCGCCCACCAGATAGCTCCAGTAAATTTTCCTCCTTGACGTCTCCACGCGTAACAACACCAAGGACGATGCTGGCAAAGCTGCATCATCTACATCGACAAGCCGATCTGCACCGAGCGGATCTACTCCAATCTTGCTACCACGTCATCCCCAAGTCGTCATGCGCCTCTACGCCAGCCTCGGCGTCGACGCATCTCCAGCTAGTCCTTGTCATCGATCGCGCCGAATCATCTTCGTCAACATCGACCGGCGCACTCGTCCCGAGTACGCGCCTCGCCGTCAACAAAGGGCAGCATCTTCATCACCTGTGGTCATCATCGTCGACAACCATCTACACCAACAACATCGCCACATCGTCGCCGCCACCACTGATCGTGTTCATCATCAACGCCAACAAGTTCTTCTGCACGAGCAACACCGTGCTCATACAAGAGGAAAATACGGGTCTAATCCCCGAAATCGACTACCGCTACAATTCAATCGCCATGAACATCTACCACCCTCGTCTTTAACCACCACGACTTTGTCGCCAGAGTTGTAGTCTGATTTTTATTTGCACAAGTATGTGCTCAATTTTTCTTCTTGCAGCCACTTCGTCTACTCTGACACGGCGGACAACTTCTACACCGACCGTTTAAGGAAAATTTTCTTTGCTCCTCAATCTGGCTCTAGCACGCATGGCTCATGATGGTCCCTATCTTTACACGTCCGATATTGGCAACACCGATGCGTGCCTTTGTCCCCGACATGCTCCCGAGTCTGGCAAGCTCGGCATTGCGGGTCGAGCTACTTCGATCCAAATTACGATCTACCTCAACTACTACGGCGAATTCTCCAGTCTCAACAACGACATCGACCACAACACAACAACATCACCGACTTCATCAACAGCGATGACTTCCTCAACGGCACCATTGACCACAACTATAGCACCCTCACTCCCGGCTACATCGAACAAGGGCTACCACCTCACCTTCGGCTTATTCTCCAGTCAGATCGTCCGCGTCACTACCGATCCGACTGCGCGGGGGGGGGGGGGGGGGGGGAGGTGGGGGGTATTGGAGTATGTTATGGCTAGACATATTTGGTAGTTTAATTTTGTAATCCAATACAATCTCTAGTAGTCTTCTAGCCCCCAAGTCTTCTATTACTATATAAACAGCCTAAGGGCTCACGATGTAATCACCTCTTGTAATGTCAATACAATCTATACTTCCGCAATCTTTCAGCCGGAGTCAGGCAACCTTATCTTTTGGCAATTTTGCACTTGAACCCTTTCGATTTTTATTATTGTAAATTTGTTTCCTATATGTGTGGTAGATGGGGTCCACTTGGTGCCACATCAGCAAATACATTTCTATATTGAATCCAATACATAAGCCAGTGACCTTCATGATACACCTGCTGCATTTAGTGACTATAAATTGTGTATTTCTAAGATCGATGACACCATATCGAAAAAGGGTGCCAAATTTAGGTACTAACGGTGAATTGAATTTTACTCTAGGTTGTGGATAGCCCGACGCCGATCAGCAGCCCGTCGGGTGTGCTCGCGTCTGCGGCGGCCAGCCCGAGCCCACCACGATTGCCATGATGTCCGCCTCTCTAGCGACACCAGCGCACCAGCTCAGCTCACCTTCACGCCATCGCCACGCGTCCATCATCCATTGGGCATCCAGCTCACCCCAACGTTCACGTGACACGCGAGAGACCAGGTCCGTCCGTCCATCACCATCACCCAGGCTCCAGGGCCCCACGCGCCAGTGCCCCAGCCGGCCCCCACGGCACCAACGTCTCGCACGGGACCGACACCGACCGAGACGCTTGCCCGCTATAAAGTCGCCGCGCGTGCGGCCCACGTCTCCGTCCCGTTCCATTTCCGCCCGCATCCACCCAGTGAGAACCCCCCAAAAAAAACTGCGATTCCCTGCCTAGCGAGCCAACCGATCGGCCGGGCCGCTGCGCCTGCCATGTCGTCGCTCGCCGTCGGCCGCAGGCTGGAAGGCCTGGAGCTCTGGATCGGGGGCCTCTTCACGGCGGCCGAGCTGGCCGCCGCCGACCTGCTCCTGCAGCTCAGCGTCGCCGGAGCCGGAGGGGACGACGAGGCGGCGGAGTCGTCGTCGTCGGCCACGACGTACTCATCGCGGAGGTCGCCGAGCCCGTGCCTCGTCGAGGACCTCACCCCGGACGCGGAGGAGGAGCCGGAGTGGGTCGTCGAGGAGAAGGCGTTGCCGCTGAGGTCGATGGAGCTGGACGGGAGGGCGAGGAAGAGGTACCGTCTTCTGTCGGAGCTCTACGCCGCCACCATCCCGGTCACTTTCGCCTGTGCCTCCGGTGCGAAGCGGAAGAGGCACCACCACGGCGGCGGCGACAACGTGCTCGGGTCCTCCTCGTCGTCGTCGTCGGAGACGAGGTACGGCGGAGACCACTATAGAGAGAGAAAGCAGTAGTCGTCTACAAAGTGTAATTGCGTCGTGGTCGTAGGGTAATTTCCGCTATGTCCGGGGTCCGCCGTACAGAGAAGAAATAAACGGAAGACGACAAACATAACACAGCTTTGCTTGTACAGCGCCTCCACTTTTGAGTTTTGAATTTGAATCTGGCCTCCACGTAAGAGATCTCGAAATATAATCATTTCCGCGTTTCCCTCGTCCGCGATTTGAACTCTTCTCGCGCACACACGGGGTCTTCATTTTTGACAAGATAGAAGCTGATTGATCCTGCATGATGTGGAGCTGGACTAGCTATTCCAGTTGATCTAGACTCTAGAGCTACCTACTCCGAGCACGGAGAGAGCTAGGCTAGCTAGCTTGATCTTTATCTTGACAAGATGGAGCAAAATACTAGCAAACTCCAGATCTACTAGCGCTACTGCTAGTGACAGTGTATGAATACATGGCTGGTTGATTTCATCATTGGATTAATCTACACCAGGCGTACGTACGTACACACTGAAACAAAGCTTAGAGTGTTTGTTATTTATTGTTGAGCATGAAGGTGGTAAAGCACATGATTTCCTTTTTCTTCCACACTATGTGTTGATGATCTCATGTATTCAGCTATCAACACGGGATGTTAACTTGCTAACTAAAGTTCAGGCACAGAATCATTAATCGCGTAGACGACATTCGCCAGATAGGAATGAGACGACGAAGCCGGCCGGCAGCTTGCTTTTTGGGGATGAAAGGCTTTTGTTTTGTTGCTGATGATACGGGGAAGCTTGGCGGAAGCTAAGGGATGTTGTGCTAGTTAAGCAATGCCATTCTTGAAAACAGGTACACACACCGGAGCTCCATAGCAAAACCTCCATTTCTCACCTAATTCCATCCATGATTTGTTAATTACTTCCCACATAATTGCATCCAGCCGTGTGGAACTGTGGATGAAGCAGCTGGGTAATTGCAGAGCTTTTGTAGATACGTCCGATATGTGAACGATGGTTAGCTGTATTTGCAGAGAAAATATGTCATTTGCGACTTGACATTGCCTTTTTCTTTCTTTCTTTAACGTGATTATTTTGCGTAGACCGTGTGTTAGAAATGGATTCACACCCACACAAGCAACCAACTTTCAATCCCTATACGTACAATTAAAGAATTCTGGTAAGTGTGATGGGAAGCTATCTTGCAAGTGTGTTTGTGTGGATGCATGGAAAACTCATGACTTGGCTTCTTCGTGGAACAGAGCAAATTGTAAGCTTTGATACATATAGAAGAGACTTGCTCCGAAAGTGTCTTTGGCTCCCGAGTACTAGTGCTCGCTCTTCATTAAAAAAATATAAAATCATATTTTATAGATTTCAAAAATATCTAAAAATAATCCTGGGCATAATCAATGTTGTATCCCACAAGCATGCAAAATTGTGAAGTAAAATTCTTTGTATTTTGGCCTACACAAATATGAGAGATATGATAAAATTTGGGAATTTTAAAACATACTTGCACAGATCTACACTTTTCTCATATTTGTAGAGCTCACAATACAAAGTATTTAAAATGAAGCTTAGCACGTTTGTGGGATAAATCATATGCTACATCCTGGTTTTTTGTAAGATTTTTGAAACACACAAGTATGATTTTGATCATTTTTTAAATAACAAGAGCACTAAAGCTCTGGAGCCAAAAATCTCTCAACTTGCTTATGTTCTTAGCTACATCTTGTTTTCACACAATTCCAGTCAAACTGCACGTTTCCAGGAACCTTATGGTCAAAAGTTTAGTACAAAAGCACTTACGTTCTGGAAAAGCCTGAATTTAAAAGGAGGCAGCTCATTCTGTTTATTGCCAGAAATTACAAAATCAATATGCGAGCTAGAGGCTCGAAGGAGAGGCCAACCTAAAAGGTTTTAGGTAGCCAAATATTATAAAATATATGTCTCGGGCACTGACATAAAACAATTTCTCTAAGGTATAGGACTTTAATGTGGATATATCGTAGTTATCGCCGGATGAGATAACATTTTACAACTAATTTTGTGTAGAAAGAAATGATGGTGCTATTTTTCTGATGGAGCATGATAATGCTCCAGGCCAGATTAATATCTAGCAGAGTTTTACCACAAAAGTTGGAAAGTTGGCAAGTGGCCTTGTTTGTACAGTTACAAAGAGGTGAGTTCCCTCTGTTTAAACTAAATTTTGGGGGTCTTCACCCTATTTCTCCAAAAATAAAAATAGGATGTTTTTCAGATTTAACAATATGCCGATTTGTCTTCTCAATCTGAGATTTAGTTTTTTAAGAAAGTGGGTAAATCAAAATGTTGGGATTGCCCATAAGGTTATTAGAGCAACCCAGCCGTTGTTTATGCTTGGTCGACATATCTTGGAAGGTGTGCTAGTACTAACATGAAACCATCCATGATCTTCATAGAAAGAAAATGGACGGAGTTCTTTCGGAAACCAATTTAAAAAAGCTTAAAATGAAGTTAAATGACCCTTTACGCTGTAGACTTTGAGTATGAAGGATTCACACAATGGTAGTGTGAATATATTGCGTAGTTTGTTCAATGAGGTAGTGTTGATAGAAGAGTTAATGATGACATTGCCCATTATATTCAAACCATGGAAGGATTGAGAGGTTCCCCCTATGTAATGCCACATCATTTAGGGCTACAGAAAAGAGTTTGTGCATTTGCATTCATGCATAAGAAAATTTGGGGTAATTTTTTTGCAAACTAAAACCCTGGAGAGATCAGAGTTTCTTTTACAACTTTGAGTTAGGATTTAGCTCTTTATAGTGATTGTTATAAATTTTGACATGATCTCTAGAAATTATAATGATTTTGGGTGAATAATTTGAATTCCTATTTAAGTTTGACTCACTTTTGAAAAGATTTAAAAATTAGAAGTATTTAAGATTTGATTGTTTTAAAAAAATGTTTATAAATAGAAATTATGAATTCTTGAATATAGATTAAATGTCATACATAAAAAGGAAATGAATACAATATAAATAGAAGAATCCAAATAAGAAAGTTTATTTCTTATTCTTTCCTTATTCAATAATAATAATTCAAATACAAATGAATAAGTAAGAAAGTGTGTTACAGAAATAATTGTAATACAAGAAAATGAACTTTATTGAATAAATACTTATTACAATATTTTGTACAAAAGTCAAATGAAAAGATTACAAAAGTAATTAAATAAAAACCCTAAACTAATATCTATGTATTCCTAATCTAATTTTCTTGATCATCAAAGCTTCTGTACCTACAAAACAAAGATAATAGAAGAACAAAGAAAGTGATTTTTGTTAAGTTTGCTCTCAGTCTTGAACGGTGAAGTGTACTATTCATATTACATCATTGAGCAATGAATTATAAAAAGGGGCAAATTTCACCAAATGAAGTATTTGTTCTTTAAATAAGAATGGTTTCAGTGCTACACCATTAACCAAGGGGCAAGTTTCACCAGATAAGGACATAGTAAAGAAGTAGAAGTAATAGCTAGATTACTTGATCTAATCCATAGGTAAAGCCGAATGGTCAAGTAGCTCACACACCACATGCAGTGAGTCTGCTGTCAACAATAGGTGAGAGGAGGAGTGAATCAAGTCACAACTCGCACATAGCAAAGGAGGATTTGCTCACCAGCTCATTGATACATTGCAAATGTATCAATAATTTTTGATGTTCCATGCTTGGGTTTATCCACTTTCTTGTGTTTTGTTCCAACTACTTTTCATATGATTTCTTGGACTAACCTATTAAAAAGAGCCACAGTGCCAGCTGCCTGTTTTCTGCTGTTTTTGGTTCCAGGAAAGTTAGAAAATGAATATTCTGGGAATTGGACGGGACAAAAGCCAAAGTGCCTATTTTTCCGGATGTCATCAAGTGCCAGAATACGAGACGGAGAGGGGCCAGGGGGCCACCACACCACCTGGCCACGCGGCCAGGCCTGGCCCAAGCCAGGGGGTGGTGTGGCCGCTCCTGGCACCCCCTCGTCCTCTCCTTCCGCCTATATATTTCCCTCGGGACGAAAACCCTAAGTACCCGATCAAAAATCCACGAAAGAGTCTGTAGTTGCCGTCATTTCCATCCCTAGATCGGGAGGGATCTGAAGCTCTTCCCGGCACCCTGCCGGAGAGGGGAATTCACGTTGGAGGCCTTCTTCATCACCATGCAAGCCTTCGGTGTGATGCGTGAGTAGTTCATCCTTGGACTACGGATCCATGTAGTAGCTAGATGGCTGGTTCTCCTCCTTTGTGCTTTCATGTCTAGATCTTGTGAGCTCCGTTCATGATCAAGATCATCTATTTGTAATTCTGCATGTTGTGTTTGCGGGGATCCGATGGATATTGAGATGCTATTTCAGATTGATTATTGATTCTATCATGTCTTTGTTATTTGTGATCTTGCATGCTTTCCGTTGTTAGTAGCTATCTTGGCCAAGTAGATGCTAGCAACTCCAAGAGTTAGTATTTATGCTTGATAGTGGGTTCATGCCTCTGGTAATCTGGGAAAGTGACAGAAATATCTAAGGTACTAGATGTGCTGTTGCTACTAGGGAGAAAACAACAATCCTTTGTTCATAGAACAATCGTATTGTTTACTTTACACGCAGTTCGTAAAGCAATAATCTGTTGCTTGCAACTTAATATTGGAGGGGGTTCGGATGATAACCTGAAGGTGGATTATTAGTCATAGATGCAGTTGGATGGCGGTCTATGTATTATGTTGTAATTCCCAATCAAGTCTCAAAGGAGTCAAGATGATTAGTATATGCATGTATTGCTCTCTCGATGTTTGTCAATTGCCCCGCTGTAATTTGTTCACCCAGCATGTTTTCTATCTAAGGAGAGCCACCTCTAGTGAACTATGGATCCCGGTCCTTTTCTTTTACATTCAATCTACAATCTTTTGTTGCTTTGTGTTTACTTTCTGCAAACTTTTACTTCTTTCCATTCGATACGTTTAATCCTTTGTTTTCCGCAAAACACGGTGAGATTGACAACCTCATCGCAAGTTGGGGACAAAGTTCTGTGGTTGTGTTGTGCAGGTCTCCACGTTGCTACTAGCACCGGTAGTGTGCCCTGCCAAAGCTCAGCTAGTAACACCTTTGGGGTGTTTCCTTGCTCCTACTGGTTCGATTAAACCTTGGTTTCATAACTGAGGGAAACTTGCTGTTGTGCTCATCATACCTTCCTCTTGGGGTTCCCAACGAGCTCTACATCAACACCGCCATCAAGTATTTTTCTGGGCGCCGTGCATTGAGCCATCAAGCATTTTTCTGGCGCCGTTGCCGGGGAGTCAAGGACATCTTCACAAGGGGAGTCCCTCATAACCAATCTCTTTACTTTGTTGTTTTTGTTTTGCTTAGTTTCTTTTTGCTTTGTTTGCTTGTTTTTTTTAATCAAAAACACAAAAAAATTAGTTTTACTAGTTTGCTTTCTTATTTGTAAACCCCCAAAAAAATGACTACTCTTGGAAACACTAAGTTGTGTGACTTCATTAGCACCAACAACAATGATTTTATGAGCACACCTAGTGCTCCACATGTTCCTGAAGCTACTTTCTTTGAGATAAAACCCGCTTTGCTCAATCTTGTTATGAGAGAACAATTTTCTGGTATTGGTAATGAAGATGCTGCTTCCCATCTAAATAACTTTGTTGAACTTTGTGAGATGCAAAAGCATAGGGATATAGATGGTGATATTATTAAACTGAAATTGTTTCCTTTCTCTTTGAGAGGAAAAGCTAAAGAATGGTTGAATTCCTTAACTAGGAATAGTATGGATTCTCGGATTAAGTGCAAAGATGCTTTTATTGGAAAATACTATCCTCCTGCTAAGATTATATCCATGAGAAGTGAAATAATGAAGTTTAAACAACTTGATAATGAGCTGTTGCTCAAGCTTGGGAAAGAATGAAATCTTTGGTAAAGAATTGTCCCACTCATGGACTGACTGCTTGGATGATCATCCAAACTTTTTATGCAGGATTGAACTATTCTTCAAGGAACCTATTGGATTCTGCTGCTGTAGGAACCTTTATGACCATCACTTTGGGTGCTGCAACAAAACTTCTGGACAATATGATGGTTAATTATTCTGAATGGCATAGTGAGAGAGCTCCACAAGGTAAGAAGGTAAATTCTGTTGAGGAAACCTCCTCCTTGAGTGATAAGATTGATATTATTATGTCTATGCTTGTTTGAAAGCCCATATTGATCCAAATAATGTTCCTTTAGCTTCTTTGGTTGCTCAAGAAGAGCAAGTTGATGTGAACTTCATAAGAAATAACAATTTTGGCAACAATGCTTATGGTAATAATGCTTATAGGAACAATTTTGGTAACAACAATTATAAGCCATATCCTCCCAACAATGGTAATGCTTATGGAAATTCTTACAACAATAATAGGAGTGCTCCCTCTGAACTTGAAGTTATGCTTAAAGAGTTTATTAGTAAACAAACTGCTTTCAATAAAACTATTGAGGAAAAACTCTCTAATGCTGAAAGAAATATGGCATCTTTGGCTGAAGCTCAATCTTCTTTGAATAAAATGGCTGCTAAACCTGAAACTAATGATAATCCCTTTGCAACTACTAATGCCATACAAGTAAGAATTGATGAAAATGTTAGACTGTTAGCTGAATTACATGCTAAGTGGGAAAGAGAAGATGAAATTGCTAGAAACATTAGTGTTTCTACTATCACCACCAGTAGTGTTGAGGCTAGTAATAGTTCTAATACTTTAGATTATAAAGTTGATTTTGATCTTGATGGTTGCAATATCTCCGAAGTTATTAAGTTCCTACAAAAGCTTGCTAAAAGTCTTATTGCTAGTGCTATGAACATGGCCTTTACAAAACACATTACTGATGCTCTCATAAAGATTAAAGAAGAAAAGATGAAACATAAAACTTCTATTCCTATAAAACAAGAAGATGGTTGGGAACCCATCATTAATATGAAAGTGAATGACTTTGATTTCAAAGCTTTATGTGATCTTGATAGTAGTGTTTCTATTATGCCTAGAAGGATTTATGATATGCTTGATTTGCCTCCTCTTGAAGATTGCTATTTGAATGTCCCACTTGATGATAATGCTAAAAATAAACTCATGGGGAGTCTTAATGATGTTCTTATTATGGTTAACAATGCCTACGTCCCTGTTGATTTCTATGTTTTGGATGTTGAATGCAATGCTTCTTGTCCTATTACTTTGGGAAGACCTTTTCTTAGAACTGTTGGTGCCATCATTGATATGAAAGAAGGCACCATTAAATATCAACTCCCACTCAGGAAAGGTATAGAACACTTCCCTAAGAAAAGAGAAAAGATTTCTTTTGCTTCTCCTATGAAAACAAAATTTGGTCTTAATGCTTCTTCATTTGAGAACACTTGATTCTTTCTTTGCTTCTTATGCCTAACTTAAAGGCGTTAAAGAAAAGTACTTATTGGGAGATAACCCAAAAGTTTTAGACGAGTCTTGAAATTTATTACCTCTGTAATAACCTCTCCTTATCATTTTTATTTACTTTTTGTGCCAAGAGTAACCTCTAATGAGAGAGAAGTAATGATTGGGAAAGTTGCTGTCCCTAAACAGATTTCTGTGCTTCACCATAAAAATTCGTGTAAAATATCTGAACGTCTGAGGCGTGAATTTTTGTGCTTCTGACCCAGGTTGTTATCTAACTTTAGTTAGTTCAACACTTTTTGATTTGAGCAACAGAAGGTCTTCGAAAAAATTCGTTTTTACCTGATGGTCTGTTTTGACAGATTTCTGCCATTTTCTGCATTTGCTTCTTGTTGGTTCCTTCTTGAGTTCTTTTGGGGAATTGAGATTTTTTAGGGAAGTGCTACAGTAGCTAGTGTTCTAATGGAAGTTTATTTGGTGTTATAACTGAACCTTAAGACTTATTTATCTTGAGTGCACTAATGTTGCTAATAAAGATTGTGTGAAGTTTTGTATGAAGGAAAAATTTCAGGTGTATGGAAGGAATGAGTAATGAGATGCAGGATGGACTAAAGCTCGAGCTTGGGGATGCCACGCATGTCACCCCAAGAAATATCCAAGAAGTACAAGCGTCAAAGCTTGGGGATGCCTTGGCATCCCCTTCTTCATCAATAAAAATCCCAGGTTTCTTCCAAACGCTTCATTTTTATTGTTTCATGCACAGTTGTGTTTTGCTTGGAGCATCTTCTTTTTCGTTTTTGTTTTGGTTTTTAGTTTGCTTGGTTTGCTTAGTTTTCTGAATAAATTGGTTGGACCCCCCTCTTTCATACATTGGTTTGCAAATAGTTTGGTTTGGTTTGGAAAAGAGTAAGAAAGTTCATGCTTATGTGGTAAAAACAACTCGTTTTTGACTGTGGCTATGCTTTGTCATGCCATGCTTGATATTGTTTTGGCTTTATGCTTAGTATTCTTTGCGGTAGCATGACTTGCTATAAACAATTGAGATTGCTTAATGTGCCTTGGATGAATCATGCGTTGTTTTAGCATATTAAAGCATAGTATAGTGGTATTCTCCTTTGATGCTTTATTTGGGTTGACTTGGCGCATGCTCACACCATGTTATGACTATCTCAATTCACCATAGCCTTTATGATCCTTTAGTTTTCAACTTGTAGTATCACTTTATGCTTTGATCAATGATGTTTTGTCGCTCTGCATGATTATGGCCATTATTGCTCTCTTAGTTTGTCGCTCCCAGTCTTTTGCTAGCCTCCACAACAAAGTATGAGTTCCACTCATGCATTCAACTCGCTCAACCAAGTTATTCCAAAGAGTCCACCATACCTACCTACTAGCTTATGCTATTCCAAGTATATTCATGCTTTTGTTTACCTTCCAAATTAAACTTGTTATGAGAAAACTAGTGATTAAAGCTCTCACGAACTTGATGGCACACTTTACTTTTCTTGCCCTTAATAAACTTGAACCATTGTGTCTTCTATGTTGTATATGATTGTACTTATTTCTCGGGAATTAGCAGAACCATGTTTTCATGGGGAACACTTTCAACATTGCACTTGGTACTTGTACCTAGTTGATATCATGCTCTTTTGTATATGGATGTCGTCGGTGTGAAATGAAAGGGGAGATTATAAGTCCATGGAGATATGTATATGTGTTAGAGAAACGCCTGGGCCGCTGGTCTAATCCATGCTGACATGGTGGAAACCTGCAGCGTAACCAAAATGAGCTGTCTATCAAGCATTCTTCTTATTAAAAAAAAGAGTCCTATATTCAAAAAAAAGAGAAAATAAAAAAAGAGATACTATGAAAAGAGGAAAGAGAGAAAAAAACACCATATTCCCATGGTAAATAAGAAGAATGCTGAGATGCTCGTTGTCTGCTTGCCTTGTCATTTTGATATGGGGATTTTTCCGTATCATTGGGCAAGGGGTACCCCGTTGGCGGTTCTCTATGATACACATATACTTACAATGACAAGAACTTACCGGTGACTAAACTTGAGTAGCATGAGGAGTGGCCCTCGTATACAAGGGACATGAGATTTCTGACTTATACTTCATCAAGTATGTACACCATAGTTTGTTCACTTTAACCTTAATCACTTCAAGATGCTTATGATAGGGGCAATGAGAGCTGAAAGCTATAAGTACCATAATTTTTGGAAGCTCTTTATGAGACTTGAATCCCTACTTCCTTTTACAAAGGCCTTTCTTCCACCATTACATTGAGTCTCCACCTTCTATCTTTATGCACTTACTTTGAGAGCATAGTGGCCATTCTTAGTTCTATGTGCATTGTCCCAAAACTAGTTGATTGATGCATACTTTGATATTGCTTGTTTTAAACTATTGTATCTAGTCACTCTTATGAAATTTGAAGGTGTCCTATGCATTTATATTTGCTACTCTAATGAGGGACAAGCTGAATACTAGTATGCTATGTTTTCTTTATGTGAAACAAACAAACGTCTTGCAATGCATTGTTATTCATGAATCTTTTGTTTGTGCCTTTTCATGTTGCATCATAGTTTCTTTGCTTATTGCTAGAACTTTGTCTTTCATGTTATGATTGAAGTACTATGATCCCAACTTTGAATGTTTTGCAAATACTTTGATCAAGTCTTTGATGGTCCATGTCACCTCAAAAATTATTCTTTCTTTTTATCACTTACCTACTCGAGGACGAGCAGGAGTTAAGCTTGGGGATGTTGATACATTGCAAATGTATCTATAATTTTTGATATTCCATGCTTGGTTTTATCCACTTTCTTGTGTTTTGTTCCAACTTTGGAGTACTTTTCATATGATTTCTTCGACCAACCTATTAACAAGAGCCACAGTGCCAGCTGCCTGTTTTCTGCTGTTTTTGGTTCCAGGAAAGTTAGAAAATGAATATTCTCGGAATTGGACAGGACAAAAGCCAAAGTGCCTATTTTTTCGGATGTCATCAAGTGCCAGAATACGAGACGGAGAGGGGCCAGGGGGCCACCACACCACCTGCCCGCGCGGCCAGGCCTGGCCCGCGCCAGGGGGTGGTGTGGCCGCTCCTGGCACCCCCTCGGCCTCTCCTTCTGCCTATATATTGCCCTCGGGACGAAAACCCTAAGTACCCGATCAAATATCCACGAAAGAGTTTGTAGCTGCCATCATCTCCATCCCTAGATCGGGAGGGATCTGAAGCTCTTCCCGGCACCCTGCCGGAGAGGGGAATTCACCCTGGAGGCCTTCTTCATCACCATGCAAGCCTCCGGTGTGATGCGTGTGTAGTTCATCCTTGGACTACGGATCCATGTAGTAGCTAGATGGTTGGTTCTCCTCCTTTGTGCTTTCATGTCTAGATCTTGTGAGCTCCGTTCATGATCAAGATCATTTATTTGTAATTCTGCATGTTGTGTTTGCGGGGATCCGATGGATATTGAGATGCTAATTCAGATTGATTATTGATTCTATCATGTCTTTGTTATTTGTGATCTTGCATGCTTTCCGTTGTTAGTAGCTATCTTTGCCAAGTAGATGCTAGCAACTCCAAGAGTTAGTATTTATGCTCGATAGTGGGTTCATGCCTCTGGTAATCTGGGGAAGTGACAGAAATCTCTAAGGTACTAGATGTGCTATTGCTACTAGGGAGAAAACAACAATCCTTTGTTCATAGAATAATCGTATTGTTTACTTTACACGCAGTTCGTAAAGCAATAATCCGTTGCTTGCAACTTAATACTGGAGGGGGTTCGGATGATAACCTGAAGGTTGATTATTAGTCATGGATGCAGTTGGATGGCGGTCTATGTATTATGTTGTAATGCCCAATCAAGTCTCAAAGGAGTCAAGATGATTAGTATATGCATGTATTGCTTTCTCGATGTTTGTCAATTGCCCCGCTGTAATTTGTTCACTCAGCATGTTTTCTATCTAAGGAGAGCCACCTCTAGTGAACTATGGATCCCGGTCCTTTTCTTTTACATTCAATCTACAATCTTTTACTGTTTTGTGTTACTTTCTGCAAACTTTTACTTCTTTCCATTCGATACGTTTAATCCTTTGTTTTCCGCAAAACACGGTGAGATTGACAACCTCCTCGCAAGTTGGGGACAAAGTTCTGTGGTTGTGTTGTGCAGGTCTCCACGTTGCTACTAGCACCGGTAGTGCGCCCTACCAAAGCTCAGCTAGTAACACCTTTGGGGTGTTTCCTTGCTCCTACTGGTTTGATTAAACCTTGGTTTCATAACTGAGGGAAACATGCTGCTGTGCTCATCATACCTTCCTCTTGGGGTTCCCAACGAGCTCTACATCAACACCGCCATCAAGCATTTTTTGGGCGCCGTGCATTGAGCCATCACTCATAGCCACAGCGAGAGTTCTCTCTCAAGAACACACAAAGAACCACCACACCATTTGCTAGGTTCTGACCAAATCAACCAAAAGAACATCACTGAAAGCCACCAGAAAACCATACAAGATGGTCACTTAATAGAGGGGGTGGATTAGGAGAACAACAAGGCCAGGCAGGAGCCAGGAGGAGAAGGAAACTAAGCAAGCTTGTCAGCAAAGCTAGATCAACCATCATCACCTTCTCACCAACAAATAACAGGTTGGTAGTTAACCAAGAAATATGCTTAGTATCTGTTCTTGTCAATATAAAAGCATGATCTATCCTTGCAAAGGCAAAACCTCAGAGATACACCCAGATGGGGTGCTTAACTCATCATTGGGTATTCTAAATAGTCACATACAAGATTTATTCTCAATTTCTCATACCCAAATTCACAAATAAGGTCTCAGACCTAGCATCATTGACTCAAACTAGTGTTCACTAGTTTTGAAACTAGATAACAGTACATCTGTTGATGAACTTCTATAGGGCACATTCCAAAGAATGGTAGCACCTCTGTAGCAGTTCTATATTCCACCATATTCCAAATCAGATGTAGCAAATACAAACATCTATACAAGAGCTATTCAAATGATCTTCCTAACAACATTAGGAATCATTTATTTAAGCCATCTATCATAGGCTAGATGCAATAAAGTACTCTAACCATAAGAAAGGAATCACTGTTTTAAGCTCTGGTTCACAAGTATCAGGTCCATGTCATCTATCTAGTCCTAGGACTAGAAATCATATATAAGATTCATCAGTATATAAGCAGACTATGAAACCATAAAGCCACCATATATACCAGGCATCACTCCTAATAACCACACCACCTTTTCACTAGTGCCAGGAAGGATACCAAGTCCTCAGGTACTAAATCAGATATCTTAAGCAGAACTCAAGGAAGTAAATCATACCAACATCATAGGCCAATTGAAATATAACAAGAGTAACACTATACTTAATGGAGTTTTTCAACTCTCACCAATACAAAGATATTTCAAAGTACAGTTTAGGAAGAACTTAGGACCAGACAGAATTTTGTGTACCATTCATTGAAGGTGTCAAAAATATTCATCTTAACCAAGTAATCCATACATAAAGGTTTCATAGCCAAATCTTCTCAGAAATATTATCAATCATTATCCTTAAATAACAATTTATGATGGGCTCGTAGCATGGAAACAAAAATTTCTACCGCAAGAACGAACAAAACCCAGATCTAATCTAGATAAAAGCCAAGATCTAATCTATTAGACATGTGCAACGAGATAGATCGGTACTAACCCTTGTAGATCCGAAAGCGTTACGAGATTGGATCTCGTGGTTGATGTAGTCGATCACTTGCCGATCTCAAGATCGAGTGGACGTTCCTTCCGACGCCGCGTTCCGGCAGCGCTTCCGCAGTCGATCACACGTACGGAGTCGAAGCAGACCTTCCTCTCCTCGTTCCAGCGAGCAGCGGAGGTAGTAGATCTTCTCCACGGAATCCCAGCAGCACGACGGCGTGGTGGTGGTGGTGGAGTAGAGAATTATGCAGGGCTTCGCCTAAGCCTGAGCAGAAGAAAGGAGGAGGAGAGAGGCGGCTAGGATTGGAGTAGTGGAGGAGTGCCAGGGGTGGCGTCCCACCCCTCTATTTAAAGGGGGGAGGCGCCATGGGGAGGTGGAGTCCTTGTAGGACTCCCCTCTCCCTTGGCCGGCGGATTGGGAGGGGGGGAGGAGTCCTCCTCCCCCACGACTCCTTGTCTTGCCCCACAAGGACTCCTTGATCCTTTCTTGGTTTTCAAGCAAACTCCAAGAAATCTTCCAGAACCTTCCGGAACATTTCGAAACCTTCTAGAATCCTCATACAAATACTCTGGAACATTTCCTAACTCAGAAAATGATCCCCAATATATGAATCTTATTCTCCGGACAATTCTAGATCTCCTCGTGATGTCCCGGATCCAATCCGAGACTCCGAACAACATTCGGTCTCCAACGCACATTCCATATCTACTTAAAACAACTTCGAACCTTAAGTGTGTCACCCTACGGTTCGTGAATATGCAGACATGACAGAGACACATCTCCTATCAATAACCATCAGCGGGACCTGGAGATCCATAATGGCTCCCACATACTCAACGATGACTTCGTGATCGATAGAACCATTTAACATACGAAACCAATTCCCTTTGTCACGCGATACTATACTTATCCGAGGTTTGATCGTCGGTATCTCCATACCTAGTTCTACCTCGTTACTGACAAGTACTCTTTACTCGTTCCGTGATATGTAATCCCTTGTGACCCAGTCACATGCTTGCCAGCTAACTAGATGACATTCCACCGAGAGGGCCCAAAGCATATCTATCCGTCTTATGGATGGACAAATCCCAATCTTGGTCCATGCGCTTCAACACATACTTTCAGAATACCCAATGACACCTTTATGACCACCCAGTTACGAAGCGGTGTTTGATGTCATCAAAGTACCCATCCGGTGATGGTGATTAACACAACCTCATGGTCGAAGGATTAGGTTACTATGCATTTAAAAGCTTATAGCAATACGAACTTAATGACTTGATCTTATGCTACGCTTACTATGGGTGTGTGTCCATCACATCATTCTCCTAATGATATAACCTTGTTATTAATCACATCCAATGTCCATGATCAGGAAACCATGATCATCAATTAATCAACAAGCTAGTTCAACAAGAGGCTTACTAGGCACTCTCTTATGTTTACAAAACACACATGTATTAGTGTTTCCTAATAATACAATTATAGCATGGGATGTAAACATTCATCATAAACACAAAGATATAATAATAACCACTTTTATTATTGCCTCTTGGGCATATCTCCAACAGTCTCCCACTTGCACTAGAGTCAATAATCTAGATTACATGGTAATATACCTAACACCCATGGGTTCTGGTGCTGGTCATGCTTTTCTCTAGGGAGAGGTTTAGTCAACGGATCTGCCACATTCAGATCAGTGTGTACTTTGCAAATCTTTATGTCACCATCTCGGACATACTCGTGAATAGCGTGGAAACGTAGCTTGATGTGCTTCAGCTTGCTATGTGACCTTGGCTCCTGTGCATTAGCTATGGCACCTGTGTTGTCACAGTAGATGGCCATCAGGTCCAACGCACTAGGAACCACGCCAAGTTCAGTAATGAATTCCTTCATCCATATGGCTTCTTGTGCAGCCTCCGAAGTAGATATGTATTCCGATTCAGTTGAAGATTTCACCACAACGCTTTGCTTGGCACTCCTCCAGCTCACTGCAGCACCATTCAAAATAAATACGTATCCCGACTGTGACTTCGAGTCATCCGGATCGGTGTTCCAACCAGCATCGGTGTAACCGTTTAGAACAAGATGTTCATCACCTCCATAAGAAAGAACCATATCCTTAGTCCTCTTTAGGTATTTTAGGATATTCTTAACCGCTGTCCAGTGTTCCATTCCAGGATCACTTTGATATCTGCTAGTCAAACTAACAGCATGTGCTATATCCGGTCTTGTACACAGCATGGCATACATGATAGAACCTATGGTCGAGGCATAGGGAATATTATTCATTTTCACTCTATCTTCTGCCGTAGCTGGACTTTGAGTCTTACTCAAGGTCTTACCTGACAACATGGGCACGAACCCTTTCTTGCTATCTTCCATTCTAAACTTCTTTAGAACTTTGTCTAAGTATGTACTTTGTGAAAGCGCTATTAGGCGTCTTGATCTATCTCTATATATCTTGATGCCTAGAATATATGCCGCTTCGCCAAGATCCTTCATTGAAAAACTATTATTCAAATAGGCTTTGACACTATTAAGAAGTTCTATATCATTCCCAATCAACAATATGTCATCTACATATAGTACTAGGAATGCCACAGAGCTCCCACTCACTTTTCTTGTAAATACAAGCTTCTCCATAAGTTTGTATAAATCCAAAGTTTTTGATTACTTTATCAAAACGTTGATTCCAACTCCGGGATGCTTGCTTCAGTCCATAAATGGAGCGCTGAAGTTTGCATACCTTGTCAGCATCTTTAGGATCGACAAAACCCTTGGGTTGTACCATATACAATTCTTCCTCAATGTCACCATTAAGGAACGCTGTTTTGACATCCATCTGCCAAATCTCATAATCGAAATGTGCAGCAATTGCTAACAAAATCCTCACAGACTTTAGCTTTGCTACTGGTGAGAATGTCTCATCATAGTCAACTCCTTGAATTTGTCGGAACCCTTTCGCGACAAGTCGAGCTTTATAGACGGTAATATTACCATCAACATCTGTTTTTCTCTTGAAAATCCATTTGTTCTCGACAGCCTTATGGCCATCCGATAAGTCCACCAAAGTCAACACTTGGTTTTCGTACATGGATCCCATTTTGGATTTCATGGCTTCTAGCCATTTGTCGGAATCTGGGCTCACCATAGCTTCTTCATACGTCGCAGGGTCATCAGCGTTGTCCACCAACATGACGTTCAAGGCAGAGTCGTACCAATCAGGAGTGGTACGAACCCTAGTTGACCTGCGAGGTTCAGCAGTAACTTCGTTTGAAGTTTCATGATCATCATCATTAGCTTCCTCTCCAATTGGTGCAGGCGGCACAAAAACATCTTCCGGTGCTGCGCTACTCTCAAATCCGAGAGAAGGTTCAATAACCTCATCGAGTTCTACTTTCCTTCTAGTCACTTCCTTCGAGAGAAACTCCTTCTCAAGAAAGGATCCATTCTTTGCAACGAAAACTTTGCCTTCGGATCTATGATAGAAGGTATACCCAATTGTTTCTTTAGGGTATCCTATGAAGACGCATTTCTCCGCTTTGGGTTCAAGCTTATCAGGTTGTAACTTCTTTACATATGCTTGGCAACCCCAAACTTTAAGGAACGACAACTTAGGTTTCTTACCAAACCACAATTCGTATGGTGTCGTTTCAATGGATTTAGATGGTGCCCTATTTAAAGTGAATGCGGCTGTCTCTAATGCATAGCCCCAAAACGATAGCGGTAAATCTGTAAGAGACATCATAGACCAAACCATATCTAAGAGAGTTCGATTACGACGTTCGGACACACCATTAAGCTGTGGTGTTCCCGGCGGTGTCAACTGCGAAAGTATTCCACATTTCTTAGATATTCACCTCCGCGGTCAGAACGCAGAAATTTAATCTTCTTGTTACGATGATTTTCCACTTCACTTTGAAATTCCTTAAACTTCTCGAAAGTTTCGGACTTATGTTTCATAAAGTAGACATACCCATATCTACTTAAGTCATCCGTGAAAGTGAGAACATAACGATATCCACCACGCGATGCTACACTCATTGGACCGCACACATCGGTATGTATTATTTCCAATAAGTCTGTAGCTCGCTCCATTATTCCAGAGAATGGAGTCTTAGTCATTTTTCCCATTAGACATGCTTCACATCATTCAAGTGATTCAAAATCAAGTGATTCAAGAAGTCCATCAGAATGGAGTTTCTTCATACGCTTCACTCCAATGTGATCAAGACGACAGTGCCACATGTATGTAGAATTATCATTCAATTTTGTTTGTTTAGCATCTAAGTGTAAGTTATTAATAATCCTTTAGAGTCTAAATCAACTATAGTCAATAACTTTAATCTAACCTTTAGCATGATTCACTTATATTGATGGTGAATAATCTCCTATTTTAACCATACTTAACATGATTATAACACCTGATAGGAGTTCAACAAATCATATAATAAGATCCTCATATCCCACAGTTAGCTTTAACTCTATAATCTACTTAGCATCAACTTGCTAAATTTCGATTCATAGAGTTATACTTAATATCTATACAGATCTGTCTTCGATCTTATTGAAGAAGTTCTTAAACTTGACCACGATATAAAAATAGTACATCCTAATCCAAGTTATCTTTTATAGTTAACTTAGGTCTGTTAGTTAACCAACTACAATGCACAATAACTTAAGACCAATGAAGCAATCCAAATATCCATCAATTGTAATCTAAGAACACCACAAATTACTTAACTTGATGTAATAAGTACTGTCTTCAAAAGTTATTCGTTTTGCCACCTCAAACAAAAGTTGTAGTCAATATGCTAACAACCACCCATTTGAAATATAATATTCTTAAAAGTGAATACCAATCAACATCTAATAACAACTTTCATTGTACTTTACTTCCATCACTTGTCAACTACTTTCAAAAGCTTAATACAAATTTATTTATAAAGTAAAAGTTGATCGTAACACATTAAATCACCAAACCCAATCCATACTGATACATGGGGATTTACTTTGGTATTTATACAAAATGCATATCATTATCTATGAATAATAGCATATTGCTTCTTTAAACATTAGTCCTTACTGGACCAATGATGTTGTTTTCATCTATTGGAGTTTATACTGACTAGAAGACCTTGACTACATAATCTTGCAGTCGAAAAGGCAAGTTCACACTTTCTCATGTCCTTTGATTATTTCTATAAAATATTTGCAAATCAAATGTTGTCATCACCTGCATTTCTAAAAAGGTTGAAAAAACTATTCATAATTAACTTGAGCTATCAGTTACTGATCCAGGGTGATGAGCTAATCTATTAAGCCTGGAAATTGGAATAGCATTGCATATGAATATAAAATTTAGGACTTAACAACCAATGTCGCCAGTGATTCTTGCATCGTATAATACGTGTTAACCATGACATCTACAATGGCTCCGGGGAAGTCATTTGGATCTTCTTCCTTTCGCATGTCAACGGATGTGCAAGCCGTGGCTGTTATCCTTGTAGCGTGATTTGTAATTCGTAGAGGATATGCAACATATGGGTGGGATCCCTCAATGTCCCACGGTAGTTTTGACATCTATAATGGTTTGTACTTCCCATTGCCGTAATTCAATATGTGGGCATGGCGTACACCAAGGGGGCATGCGAGGTCGCGGAGAAGGACAACGAATGGCTTGGATCTTAGGTTGGGCCTCAAATACGGAAGTTTGAACGTGGACATACTCCTAGCCACGCAACAAATCTTAAGGTCTATCATGGGTAAAGCAACGCACCTCTACAGAGTGTAAAAAAGTGTGAAATGTTACTCCCTGTTCCGGAAAGGACATGCGAACGCTGCATGAAAGGAACTCCACGAAGTTCTAATCAACCTATTAAAGCTGACGAACATAGTTTTTTCAGAATAAAAGCAATCTTTGAAGAATTTTTTATGAAAACCTGCACAACCTATGACATATGGTTTGTGGATATAGTTGCTGAGTAGTTATTGTGAACTTGCTGAGTATGGTCGTACTTGCTAGGTATGCTCCTTTTTAGTGAACTTGCCGAGTACCCTCATACTTGCTGAGTACGCTCGTACTTAACTGTACCTTCTTAACCCTTGCTAGATTCGGGATCACTCAATGGCGAACCTAGGAGGTGAAACACCTTGAAGAACTGAAGATATCTAACAGAGATCAACGAGGTCAACATCTACATGCGAAAAGCTAGAATACAAGTTGAAGCATAGCATATAAATAATCTTAGAAATCAGAACCTACTTCTGTAGAGCATTGCTACAATAGCAATCACAAGCCATAGTTATATAGTAGTAGTATTTCTAGAATCGACTTCGAGTTGCTATTTTTGGTTCTCTTTTGTAAATTACAATCCTCGTTATGTCGAGGAAGTTCTTGGATCTTCTGTAATGCGATATATGTAATATAAAGACATGCTTTGGACCCACGTTGTTTATGTTGTGCCATTCTGAAGGATGTAATACTGGTGAACAGTATTCATTGGTGTTATGTCAATGTCTATCGTATACTACATCATACAGTGGTATGCTGGGTCACCACACCCTATATACAATTCTTTTCAAGACTTTAGCAGATATGCAGGTTATCCTCATTTAAGGGCAAAAAATGATGCTCAATTTGATGGCATCATCGCTCATATTATTGACGGTTGGGTTCCATACTTCAATATCTAGTTGATACAATTATATCCATGTAGCATGAATTAAATAAAGATGTGAATATGAAAAATATGTTTTACATATTTTAACATCCCTCCAGCCTAAAGATAAATTTCCATAAAGCGAGATTTTTTATTTTGGAAAGGTAAAGGATGAAAATAATTAGTATAACCAACTATTTGGTCGTGCAGTTGGTTCTTTACCTTTGAAAATGAAATTTAGTATGCTAGCAAGGCAACTTGCTCCCATATGCTAGCCTACTGGCCAATGTGCATACAATCTTTTTTTAAATACCTAAGGAGTAAGAGGAAGACCGGACTTCTATAGATCTTAATTTGTATAGCAAAATAATCAACATAGAATGAAATATCAGTTGTCTAAATTTGACATAATATGTTGATTAAAGGGCCAAGTTTAGATATGAAAGTGCTAGATATACCGAACAAATTCTTAGAAAGCAAGTGGCTAGTTAAACTCTTGAATGATGAGGGGGCTTGGTAAGAGTTGCAACAAAATAAGTACCTTCAAACAAAAACATTATTAGTAATGTCAATCAAAGACTATAGAGTCCCCTTCTTGGAAACGACGACATGCGAGCTTTTGATTAGAGTCTTTTTCGTTATTAGTAATGGATGGTGTACTCGTTTTTGGGAAGATACATGTTAGAGTACCATGCCTCTATTCCAACAATATCTATCATTGTATACGTTATGCAAGAAAAAATGTTTATGTTGCTAGTGTTTTATCGAAACGTCCACTAAATATAGGTTTCAGATAGGCCGTAACTAGAGGTAAGTAGAATGCATGGTTGATGATACACCTTTCCTTTGAACCAGATATATTACATGGAAGTTGATGACAATAGCTTCATTCTCGGTTAAATCTATGTATGCGGATTTTATGAACAGCTTCTCTGTAAATACCGGTGGTAGTTAAAGTTACCCCTAAATATCAAAAATTTCATGTGGTCTTTATATAAGAGTTCTCACTTACTAAGAATAACCTAGCTAAGCGGAGATGGAATGGATACTGTTCATCATTTATTTATCTCTTGTCCTTTAAAAAAACTTGCAACAAGTAGAAGAGGCTACTATGGTGGTATATTAATTAACATATATGTTACATGGGGAGTGGGTACTCCTATAGAGTACACCGAGAAATAGATGAACTAAATGCTATCAGAAACTCCAAATGGAGGCCGAGCTACATGTAGCTTTTTATTTTTTGAAATTTGAAATGATATTTTAAATTTTCAAAACAATCTAGAAAAAATCCTGGAAATAGCCAATGATGTATACTACGAGAGCGCGCAGAATGTCAATAGGAAATATTTGGCATTGTATGATATCACAATATTAACAAAACCATTGGTGTAAAATTACACGAGTTGTCGGTGTTTAGGTTTCGAATAGCTTTGGACCCCTAGCTTTGAACCACTACCAAATTGTGTAAATTGTTTTATTGGGCTGTTCTCATTTTTTTTGGAAGTAAGAAATATATGGATATTATTAATTTCAGAAGAAAAAATGGAGTAGAATGCATCTGTTTTGGACGGGTGTGACATATGAATTCTTCAATCATGATGCTTGCTTTCCCGCACCTAAATGGTGGGTTCTTTTAATCATTGGATTGCAATGCAATAAAAATGGTTGAAGTTCAATAAAATGCCTTATATGTACATAACACACAACCGTGAGCGAGATGAGTCCATATCGACCAAGTTTCATGTACAAGCTATTTTGTTGTACAACACACCAAGTCGATACATATCACCTCGTCCAGACTGTACTACAATCATTGTCACTAACAAAAATAAAGAAGACATTGGGGCCTCATATAGGTAACATGGAGCATATTTTAGGGATGAAGTAAGCCAATCAAGGTATATGCACAACTTTTTGGTGTGGACATGACACTAGGTTCAGTAGCCCCGTCCCTAAAATCCACAGTTTAATCATTGGCCAGATCTAAAAAAATAGAGCATCACAATGTCTCGAACACATCACTGAGATGATACATCACTTAACATATGTGATGGACAACAAACATGTTTGAACAGGATTTTTTTAAAGGAATATCGTCACTGCCGATAGACCAAGTGCAAGATTTTAGTCATCAGCACTAGAACAAATAGTAAATAGGGAATGAATCTAAAACATGTACAATACTGTTACGCAAATCGGAGGTGAATGCAAACTACAGTGCTACAATCGAGCATTTATGATCTATTGTGAACCCAAAAAACCCTCCTGCAATGGCATGGGTCGAAGCAAAACAAGAGCTACTAGCCTATTCGAACCGAAACCTTACTATATCTACCGTGCATGTCATTCACTAGCCTAGTAGAGAACATGTAGCAGCAGATCTAAGGTACAAAAGAACTAGTGAGGGTGCTGGCAAGTCTTACCGCCATCGCGGACCGACTCGAGGACGAAATCGAGGATGTGTTGTGCGGGAACGTCGACGATGCGGTTCGGTTGTGGTCGCAGCCGACGAGAGGCGGTCGTGCTCATGGCCGACTTCCGGATCTTGCGAGCGCCGTCGCGGTCGAGGAGGTGGTACTGGTTGTGGCCGGGTTACCGCTGGCGTGATATGACAGGTACGTGAGAAGAGGGGGAGTGAGGGGATTTTATGTCGTGTATTCCTGAGCAGTCGTGCTGTCTCATGCTCCTTTTCCACGCGTGCAAGGGGCCTCTCTATGTGCTCCACGTGACCTGTCTCTGCAGAAATGGCCGATTCAGACGTTCCTCCCTTTCCTTACCCGGAGTGCATTAACGCTCGTCGAGAACGACGTTGCTGGAGCACGAGCAACCAATCAGCCAATTTTTGCAGCTGGCGGACCTGTTACGAGGCTATGCGGGCTACCAATCACGCCCTAGGTGTATCAACTACAACTCATATATTCTATATTCCGCATCTGGCGTGAATACACAACTACAATATATTGATATTTGCGAGATCTATATCCGAGGAAGCTATTAACCCCTTGCCCGAATAAACAGTCGAGAAATAAATAAATAAGTATAAACCCAATCCTTTCCTCTTTCCGTATAATAAAAACCCAACCTCATGCAAAGAGAAAAAAATGCGAAGGAAAATCTAAGAGGGAAACAGAGACTGGGAGAAGAGACAGGACAACCGGCAAGGGCGAAGATGGCGCCCAAGACCAACAGCGTGCTGGCGGTGGAGGCCTTCACGGCGCATGAGTTCAATGTGGCGCGGCAGCTCATCCACCTCAGGGAGAGCAGCGTGTCCTCGGGCACCCCACGCACCGCCTACATGCCCCGACAGGTTCTGGCGGCTCCTATTTCCCGCGCTCTGTGGAAGCCCTGTCGGCGCCGTTCCTAACCCCGGTCGTACTCCTGGGCTGTTGCGTCGATTGGGAGGAAGATGAGGAGAAGGAGGTTTATGGGAGGCAGCGGAGGGTGAACCACTACCGGCTGATCACGGAGATCTGTGCCACGACGGAGTAAATTGGAGGATGCACCGACTGGAAGAACAAGAAGTAGACGATGAGATATTCCGTATCCGGTGTGAATATATTCCGCATCGGGTGTGAATATACAACGACAATATATTCCACATCTGGTGTGAATATACAATGACAATATATTGATACTTGTGAGATCCATATCTGAGGAAGCTATTAGCCCCTTGCCCAAATAAACGGATGAGAAATAAATAAATAAGTATAAACCCATAAATAAATCAAATAAATGAATATAAACCCAATAATTTTCCTCTTTGCATATAATAAAAACCCAACCCTACAGGCAAAGAGGAAAAATGCTAAGGAAATCTAAGAGCCAAACAGAGACTCGGAGAAGAGAGAGAGGAGAGGCGCAGCCGGCAAGGGTGAAGATGGCGCCCAAGACCAACGGCGCGCTAGCGGTGGAGGCCTTCACGGCGCGTGAGCTCGACGTGGCGCGGCAGCTCATCCACCTCAGGGAGTGCAGCGCGTCCTCGGGCACCCCACACGCCGCCTGACACGCCCCGACAGGTCCCTACGGCTCTTACTCCTCGTGCTCCGTGGAAGCCCCGACGGTGCCGGTTCTAACCCCTGTCGTACTCCTGGGCTGTTGCGTGGACTGGGAGGAAGATGAGGAGCACGAGGTTGGCAAGATGCAGCGGAGGGTGAAGCGCCACCGTCTGATCAAGGAGATCTATGCCGTGACAGAGGAAATTGGAGGGCGCACTGGCCGGAAGAACATGAAGAAGTAGACGGCGAGATAGGGAGAAGGTGAGGGATCTTCTTGTAATTAACATAATTGCTGGGGGTAGCTCATAGTTCGAGCTCGCTTTCCTCTCTTCGTTCTCCTCACCGGAGAGGAGTCGTCGTCGATTTTGCTTGTAAAAGCTTCATCTTTAATAATACTTGCTATGGTGGAGCTTTTGATCCATATTCATCAATGGGAGGGAAGCAGGCAATGCATCTCACAGTTCAACAGAAGAACTAGCACCGATGATGCATGGGTATTAATTCTCAGCACCACCCAGACTATGTGTGGTCGATCGGTGTAGTGGGAGACCATGAGGATGGAGATGATGGCTCTTGGTAAGTGGGATTTGGTGGTGTGTTAGTTAACAACATACAAATAGGATAATTTGATAACTTGTGCTACGAAAGCGCAGGTTCTAGCTATAGCAGGTAGAAATATATATAAAGAAAGAAATGGATGGATGGATTAGCTTTCTACCTGAAGCTATTTGCTTGTGGCATGGCCTGCAAGAGAAAAAATGTATTTGACATACTATTTTTTTTGGATAAGGAAAATGTATTTGACATACTATTAGAGGTTTCTTCCCATAAGTTTCAATTGCCAATCTGGGCGTTAGTTTCTTCCCATATATCTCATAGGAGTTCAGTCTATGTTTACTGGATTGTTGATATTCTGTTAGATTGATTAATTATGATATATGCTTTAGATTGTGTTAGATTGGCTAGAACGAAAATCATTTACAAATATATATTTTCCTAAGGGTAGAATGTTTTTCTGTCTAAGATGTACTATATACTTATATAGATGGAAGGTTGGTAAGGGTAATGGGGTGGGAAGACGTGTGGCTTGATGATTCATGCATTTTTATTCAATACTGGGAGTTGTATGAACTGTTAACGGAGTTGTATGATATCACAATATTATCAAAACTAGTGGTGTAAAATTACATGAGATGTCGATGTTTAGGTATCGAATATCTTTGGACCACTGCCAAATTGTGTAAAATGTTTTCTTGCGGTGTTCTCAATTTTTTTCAATTTTTTTTGGAAGTAAGAAATATATGGATATTATTAATTTCAGAAGAAAAAATGGAGTAGAATGCATCTGTTTTGGACGGGTGTGACATATGAATTCTACAATCATGATGCTTGCTTTCCCGCAGCCAACATTTATGTTGATGATGATTGTAGAGATTGCATTAGGAGATTGGGACATTAATGCTGCCAAGATCGAAATATTAGGTTCGTTGTAGACATAAAGTTATACTATAATGTCAGGTAGCAACCGAGAATAATGTCATGGAGATGGTGGACACCGCTCTAGCACAGTGTTCTCTCCCCTACGTTCAACCATAACGGAAAAAGGTGAAACCTTTTGTTTCCTAGAGATCAGGTAATGGATGGAGCAATATAAAACTATTTAACGTATGCTTTTTGGGTGGGCAAATTTCTGAACACGGATGAAACTCGATGGTCCATCTAACTAATTGTTACATTTCCAACAGTTTGCTCCTATATAGCCAAAACATAAGCTCTAAAATGTGTGTCACCATTTCGTTTGAGATGCTTGTTAGCATGGGCAAACCATATACACAAATACACAACATTTGTGTTGATATTCCTCAAATCTTAGGTTATTCTCTATGATTGCCCATTAGTAAAGTATTACACCATGATAAAAAATAGAGTTAACCCAATGGTCTTCTCATTTTGCTTCACTCCCCTTGTTAGCTATGGCTCCAAGTGCTTGGAAGTTATTACTTAGGAATCAAAGAGCCATTTCCAACTCTAAAAAAATAACATGACACTATGTGTATATTAATATACAATTTTGTAGAAACATGATGGCAAAATGCCAAATAACAATGTGGCACAAGCCCTCACATGAATAGCCTAGCCCTCATCTCCTGGTTAAAAGATGATCATGTGGGTGAGAATAAGATTGCACCATCCTTTCATTTTGCATGGATCTTGTCATATACTCCACCCCAAACTTATTGGTTTCACACAAAACAGTAAATCCGTACATTTTTCGTCAGCATGATTTAGATTGGAAGAGAAAAATGTAAGTATCTAAATATTTTGTGGGGTGGGAAGACGTTAGGCTTGATGCTTCATGCATTTTTATTCAATATTGAGAGTTGTATGAAATTGTTAACCGAGTTGTATGATATCACAATATTATCAAAATCATTGGTGTAAAATTGCACGAGTTGTTGGTGTTTAGGTTTCGAATAGCTTTAGACCGCTGCCAAATTGTGTAATTTTTCTCTTGCCGTGCTCTCAGATAATTGTTTTGGAAGTAAGAAATATATGGATATTATTAATTTGAGAAGAAAAATGGAGTAGAATGGATCTGTTTTGGACTAGTGTGACATATGTATTCTACAATCATGATGCTTGCTTTCCTGCACCCAACATTTATGTTGATGATCATTGTAGAGATTATATTAGGAGATTGGGACATTAATGCTGCCAAGATCGAAATATTAGGTTTGTCGTAGGCATACAGTTATACTAGAATGTCAGGTAGCAACCCAGAATAACGTCATGGAGATGGTGGACACCGCTCCAGCACAGTGACCTCTCCTCCATTCAATCAAAACGGAAAAAGGTGAAGCCTTTTGTTTTCTAGAGATCAGGTAACGGATGGAAGCAATATTAAACTAAGAAATGTATGCTTTTTGGGTGGGAAAATGTCCGAACACGGATGAAACTTAATGGTCCATCTAACTAATAGTTAGATTTCCAACACTTTGCTCCTATACTACCATAACATAAGCTCCAAAAAAATGTTTTTCACCATGTCGTTTGAGATGCTTGTTAGCACGGGCAATCCATGTACACAAATACATAACATTTGTGTTGATATTCATCAAATATTTATAGGATATTATTTATCATTCCCCATTAGTAAAATATTACACCATGAGAAAAAATAGAATTAACCCAATGGTCTTCTCATCTTGCTTCACTCCCCTTCTTAGCTATGGCTCCAAGTGCTTGGAAGTTTTTACTTTGGAATCAAAGAGCCATTTCCAACTTTAAAAAATAACCCGAAACTATGTGTATATTCATATACAATTTTGTAGAAACATGATGGAAAAATGCCAAATAACAATGTGGCACAAGCCATCACAAGAATAGCCTAGGCTTCCTCTCCTGGTTAAAAGATGATCATGTGGGTGCGAATAAGATTGCACCATCCTTACATTTTGCATGGATCTTGTCATATACTCCACCCGGAATTTATGGGTTTAAAAAACATTTGTTTTCTTTTAATTTTATAAAATCTTTTTGCAAATAATTTTGGCAAATAAAAAAGCAGAAAATATAGATTTTTCATTTGAAATAAATAGGGAAGTAATATAGAAACAAAATAGGATTTTAATAAAATACTTTTAGACACAAAATATGGATGATCATGTCATGACACTAGTAGAAAATGGGCCTTTGGTTCGGGCCATTAGTCCCGGCCGTGGCTGGGGCCGGGACTAATGGTCCGAACCAGACGGCCCGAGGAGGCCGAGGCACTTTGTCCCGGTCCGTAAGGAACCATTAGTCCCAGTTTGAGATACAAACCGGGACAAATGGGTCTGGGCCGGCGCGCGTGCTCCTGGCAGAACCTTTAGTCCCAATTTATATCTCAAACCGGGACTAATGGCCTGGCCCTATATATATGCACCCAGCCCTCCACTCTCTCCTGTTTTTTTCCTATGTGAGAGGTGGGTATAACTTTGTGCTAACTCTTTTTCTTCATATGCACTAGAGGTGTTCGGTGAAATGCCTGTTAGAGTGATGCCACTTGAGTTCACACAAGACAAAATATGATATGAGGTGCCAGAGCGACACTTAAGGTTTCTCCTCTTTGTTTTGAAGTGTCCTAAAAGGTTAGCAACTATTTTCTCGTTTTGACTGCGCGGTACTAATTTAAGCATCGTGATTGCGTTTGATATATATGCATGGTTGTATGATGCAGATGAGCCACCCATGGATGTACGGTGACCGACGCTCTGACGCTTATAGAGAAGGCGTGCGTTCTTTTCGCCTTGTGGCCGAGGCGAACAAGCGGCGGGATGGTTTTATGTGTTGTCCATGTGTTGAATGTCGGAATGAGCAGGCTCACACTTCCTCAAGAGTCATTCAGAGCCACCTGCTTCGGTCCGGTTTCATGTCCGGCTATAATGTTTGGACCAAGCACGGAGAAAGGGGGTTATGATGGAAGACGGCGATGAAGAAGAGAACGATGATGACAACTACCGATCTATGTTCCCTGAATACGATGATACCGCAGTTGAAGATAATGAAGAAGAAGGGGTGACGAACGGGAACCAGATGAGCCCGTTGATGATTTTGGCCGGGTCATTAGTAATGCAAGGCGAGACTGCGACACAGAAAAGGAGAGGTTGCAGTTCGAGCAGATGTTACAGGACCACAACACATTGCTGTATCCAACTTGTGAAGATGGCCAGAAGAAGCTAGGTAGCACACTGGAATTGTTGAAGTGGAAGGCAGAGACCGGTATGACTGACTCGTGATTTGAAAAGTTGCTGGTAATAATGAAGAAGCTGCTTCCAAGAAATAACCAATTGCCCTCCAGTACGTACGAAGCAAAGAAACTTGTCTGCCCTCTAAGATTAGACGTGCAGAAGATACATTTATGCCCTAATGACTGCATCCTCTACCGCGGTGAGAAGTACGAGAATATGGATAAATGCTCGGTATGCACTGCATTGCGGTATAAGATCAGAAAAGATGACCCTGGTGATGTTGAGGGCGAGCAACCCAGGAAGAGGGTTCCTGCCAAGGTGATGTGGTATGCTCCTATAATACCACGGTTGAAACGTTTGTTCAGAAATAACGAGCATGCCAAGTTGTTGCGATGGCACATGGAAGACCGTAAGAAAGACGGGGTGTTGAGGCACCCTGCTGATGGTCGGCAGTGGAGAAAAATCGAGAGAGACTTCCTGGACTTTGCTGGTGACGCAAGGAACTTATGGTTTGGTCTAAGTACCAATGGCATGAATCCTTTTGGGGAGCAGAACTGCAGTCACAGCACCTGGCCCGTGACTCTATGTATCTACAACCTTCCTCCTTGGTTGTGCATGAAGCGGAACTTTATTATGATGCCAGTGCTCATCCAAGGCCCGAAGCAACCCGGCAACGATATTGATGTGTACCTAAGGCCATTAGTTGATGAACTTCTACAGTTGTGGGCCAAACCAGGTGTACGTGTGTGGGATGAGCACAAATAGCAGGAATTTGACCTACAAGCGTTGCTGTTTGTAACCATCAATGATTGGCCTGCTCTTAGTAACATTTCAGGACAGACGAACAAAGGATACAATGCATGCACGCACTGTTTAGATGAGACTGAAAGTATATATCTGGATAAATGTAGAAAGAATGTGTACCCGTACAATCGTCGTTTTCTTCCGCCCAACCATCCCTTAAAGAAGAAAGGCAAGCATTTCAATGGCAAGGCAGAAACCTGGACGAAGCCTGTCCCCCGTAGTGGTGCTGATGTATTTGGTATGGTCAAGGATTTGGATGTAATCTTTGGAAAGGGTCCTGGAGGACAACCTGTTCCGAAAGACCCCATTACCGGACACGCACCCATGTGGAAGAAGAAATCTATATTTTGGGAACTACCCTATTGGAAAGTGCATGAGGTCCGCTCTGCAATCGACGTGATGCACCTGACGAAGAATCTTTGCGTGAATATTCTAGGCTTCCTGGGCTTGTATGGGAAGTCAAAAGATACCCCGGCAGCACGGGAGGACCAGCAACATCATAAAGGACAAGACAACAAGCATCCATGGCAGTTTCAAGGGCTTGCCAGCTACGCTCTTACCAAAGAAGAGAAGGAAATCTTTTTTGAAGTCTTTTTCAGTATCAAGGCCCCGTCTGGCTTCTCGTCAAATATAAAGGGAATAGTAAATATGAAAGAGAAAAAATTTCAAAACCTAAAGTCTCATGACTGCCATGTGCTTATGACGCAATTGCTTCCGGTTGCATTGAGGGGAATTCTACCAGAAAATGTTCGAATAGCCATTGTGAAGGTATGTGCATTCCTCAATGCAATTTCTCAGAAGGTAATCGATCGAGAAAGTCTATCAGGGTTACAGATTGATGTGGTCCAATGTCTGGTTAGCTTTGAGTTGTTGTTCCTGCCATCCTTCTTCAATATTATGACGCACCTCCTAGTTCACCTAGTCGAAGAGATTAGAATTCTCGGTCCTGTGTTTCTACACAATATGTTCCCCTTCGAGAGGTTCATGGGAGTCTTAAAGAAATATGTTCATAACCGTGCTAGGCCAGAAGGAAGCATCTCCAAGGGCTATGGAACAGAGGAGGTCATTGAGTTTTGTGTTGACTTTCTTCCTGACCTTAAGCCGATTGGTGTTCCTGAATCTCGGTATGAGGGGAGGATGACTGGAAAAGGCACACTAGGAAGGAAATCAATGGTATGTAGGGACGGGCATTCTTTCACTCAAGCACACTACACAGTTCTACACAATTCCACTGTGGTGGATCCGTATATTGAGAAACACAAGAATATTCTATGCTCCGAAAACCCGAGGAAGCCTGAAACCTTGATTAAAGGGGAACACGAGAAGAATTTTGGCAATTGGTTGCAGACACATCTCATGAATAACACCACTGTTGGAGATGAGTTGTACTCGTTGGCCAGGTTACCATCTTCGACTATATGTACTTTCCAAGGGTACGAGACAAATGGGAATACATTTTACACGATCGCCCAAGATAAAAATAGCACCAACCAAAATAGTGATGTCTGCTTTGATGCAACAGATGACAATGGGCAGATTGACACATATTATGGGTACATAGAGGAGATATAGGAACTTGACTATGGACCTACTTTTAAGGTCCCTTTGTTTCGGTGCAAATGGGTCAAGCTGACAGGAGGCGGGGTACATGTAGACGAAAAGTACGGCATGACAACTGTGGATCTCAACAATCTTGCGTACATGGATGAACCATTCGTCCTAGCCAACGATGTGGCTCAGGTTTTGTATGTGAAGGACATGTCTACCAAACCGAGAAAAAGGAAAGATAAGAAAAAGAGTACAGAATACGATGAGCCAAAGCGCCACATAGTTCTTTCAGGGAAAAGAAACATCGTGGGAGTGGATGACAAGACATACATGTCAGAAGATTACAATAAGTTTCATGAAATTCCGCCCTTCAAAGTGAAAACTGACCCAAGCATCCTGTTAAATGATGAAGATTCTCCATGGCTACGGTGCAGAAGAAAACCACAACACTAGATGTTGGTGATGTGTAATAATGTATTAAACCTTTTATTTGAGACATAAATCTATGTAATTAAACCTTTTATTTGAGACATAAATCTATGTAATGTATTAAACCTTTTATTTGAGACATAAAGGTCCCCTTTCATGTAATACATCTTGCTCAATCAAACTAGACGTTCTGAGCCGCGGTAGGTGATCACACAAAGAGAAGGAACCATCTCAAGAGAAGGAACGCACAAACACTAAGGATACATAGCACAACTGAAAATTAAGAAACATGCCTAATGGTTGGAGTGATTCAGTCATGCTCCTGCCTAGCCCTGTAATACGCGCCACTGTAGTCGTCGTAGTCACCGGCGCCATCGTCGCTGTTGTCGTCAGGGTCGGCCGTAGTCGAACCTTGAAGGTTGGGCACGCGTGGGCTGGATTTGAGGGTACCACAGGCGGGGGTTGTTGCCGGTCGTATTGTAGGCCATGACACTCTAGAGAGTCCGGCCGCGCCACCACTGCCGACGGCTGGCCTCGTTGAAGTTCAAAGGAGGTGGGCCGTCCTCCTCGTGCCTGGCGAGCGCCCTCTCATGCCGATTGATGAAGAAGGCTTCCCAAGTCGGGAAATAGTCGGGATGCCAGTTGGGATTCCTCCGCTGCTCTGGCTTGATCTCGAGGTAGTAGTGGTTCGTGATGGCCATCCGGCGCTCCACACTTAGAGGGACAGGATGGACCGGCATGCCTCCGGCGCTCAGCATCTAGCCGGTGGGGACGCGGTAGCCCGGTGGGCAGGGGTAGTTCGAGGCGCAAAGCGCCTCCGCCTTCCGCGTGGTTAGAGATACGATGGAAGCCATGGGAAGAGAATGATGAGTCTAGATGTGATATGTAAATGGAGGCCAAGCGTACATATATATACTGAAAAAATGGCGGGAAGACAGAGGTGGGAACCGGTGGAAAGCGCGGGAACGCAGTGGCGCGGGAAACTTTCATCCTGGGTGGGGGCTCAAACCGGGACAAGAGATGGGGGGCCTTATCTGGGGGAGGCTTATCTAGGAGGGCCTTATCTGGGGGGTGGCTAACCTTTAGTACCGGCTGGTGGGTGCAACCGGGACTAAAGGTGGTTTTTGTGTCATCTAACAAAACTGTCGGTGGGATAAGGACGCGTGGGTAACCTTTAGTACCGGGTGGGGGCTCAAACCGGGACTAAAGCTGTCGGTAGGATAAGGACGCGTGGGTGGACGCACTTCTCGATGAGATAAAGCATGTAGCGCACGACGCCCTGTCGGAGGAAGAAGACAAAGTAGAAGCGGCGCCGTGCCTATAAAAGGAGCATCGATACGCCATGGCAAGCAACTCAACAAGCCAACATGGATGGAGAGTTTCATCCCCATGGATGGAGGAAAGGGTTGGGAAATCTCCCGTGGCGGAACTTCTTGAAGATGCCCTTGGTGCACACGCCCTATGGCATCTTCGGAAGTTCCGCCTCAGAAAATATTTTCCTGCTAGCCCGTGAAAGACTCCATCTCTGCCTCCCTGGGGTTAGAGGTATGGTGGAAGCCATGGGATAGAGTGGAGAGAGAGGCGGCAGATATGAGTCTAGATGTGCTATGGCAACGACCAAGCCAACATGGATGGAGAGTTCCATCCCCATGGATGGAGGAAAGGGTTGGGAAATCTCCCGTGGCGGAACTTCTCGAAGATGCCCTTGGTGCACACGCCCTATGGCATCTTCGGAAGTTCCGCCTTGGAAAATATTTTCCTGCTAGCCCGTCAAAGACTCCATCTCCGCCTCCCTAGGGTTAGAGGTATGGTGGAAGCCATGGGATAGAGTGGAGAGAGGCGGCATATATGAGTCTAAACCCTAAACCCTAAACCCTAAGTCAGAGAAGGGAACCCTAAACCCTAAACCCCAAACTAAAAACCCAAAACCCAAAACCCTAAACCAAAAACCCTAAACCCTAAACCAAAAACCCTAAACCCTAAACTAAAAACCCTAAACCCTAAACCAAAAACCCTAAACCCTAAACCCTAAAGGGGCTACGATCCGGAAGAGAACGGGCGGGAAGAAAATGGGCGGGAAAAACTAAGGCGGGGTAGGAAGACCACCGGAGCGGTGGAATTACATGAAAATGGCAAAATTGTTAATAGTTTGACTAGTTAGAATAATTATTTTATAAAACAGAAAATTGATTTGAATCACTTATTCAAAAATAGGCAAAATATAATATTTAATGCATTTTTAAATTGAAAATGGAAAAATGGTTATTAGTTTCACTAGTTAGAATAATTATTTTATAAAACGAAAAATAGATTTGGATTACTTATTCAAATTCAAGAACTTTTCATGTTGAAATTTTTCTCAAATTTATAAGTATGCAAAAACTGTAAAATTCAAATGTTTAAATAATATGCTAATTGAATTTTTTTTAAATAGGCGCGCCCCAGGGTGATTTTTTTGAAAAAGGGACATTTAGTCCCGGTGCGTGCGACACACCGGGACTAAAGGTGTGGCGTTGGCGCGCGCCTGTTGGGCTGGGCCGAAAACCCTTTAGTCCCGGTGGGTGGCACGCACCGGGACTAAAGGGGGTAACCTTTAGTCCCGGTTCGTATCACTCACCGGGACTAAAGGTCCCGGTGCGTGATAGGAACCGGGACTAAAGGTACATCCCCTTTATATTCCCGTGCCCCTTCTTCTCCCCAAATCACCACACTCTGCTGCAGGGACGAAGCGCGCGAGGACGACGACGCACAGGACGCCGACAGGCTGCCCGACCACTCCACCGCTAGATCCGGCCGCCACCAGCGCGTCGTCCCCCCACTCCAACGCCACCACCAGCTAGCCAGATCCAGCCGCCGTTCGTGTGCCCCCGGCCAGCAGGTATCGCGCCCCTCCCCTTTCTCCCATCCGGCATCGGCGGCGCGACAACTGTACGTGCACGCCGGCGCGCGGCGGCGCCGGCCACTGTGGGCGAGCAGGCCGGCCGGGGCGGCAGCCGTGCATGCCGGCGACGGTGCGGGCGAGCAGGCCGGGGCGGCACCCCCGGCCACTTCTAGCTACTAGCTAGTTAATTATATTTTTTTATTTTTATTTTTTAGTAGTATATAGTATGGTGGTGCTCGCGGGCCCCCACACTTAGGGTTAGGGTGGTAGTGCTCGCGGGCCCCGCACTTAGGGTTAGGGTGGTAGTGCTTGCGGGCCCCGCACTTAGGGTTAGGGTGGTAGTGCTCGCGGGGCCCCGCACTTAGGGTTAGGGTGGTAGTGCTCGCGGGAAGCCGGACTTAGGGTTAGGGTGGTGGTGCTCGCGGGCCACCGGACTTAGGGTTAGGGTGGTAGTGCTCGCGGGCCCTCGGACTTAGGGTTAGGGTGGTAGTGCTCGCGGGCAGCCGGAATTAGGGTTATGGTGGTGGTGCTCGCGGGCCAGCGGACTTAGGGTTAGGGTGGTAGTGCTCGCGGGCAGCCGGACTTAGGGTTAGGGTGGTGGTGCTCGCGGGCCACCGGACTTAGGGTTAGGGTGGTAGTGCTCGCGGGCCCCCGGACTTAGGGTTAATGTGGTAGTGCTCGCGGGCCCCCGGACTTAGGGTGGTATCAAATTGCGTGTTCATATTATTGTTTAGTATTATTTTATGCAGCAATATTGAATGAAAAATGTTATTGTGTGCATTTTGTAGAAAACTATGGATCCAATCCAGAGAGACCTAGCACAGGAAGAAATTCTCGAGGATATGATCAACGACACCCCCCATGTTGATCCACCCGAATCTCCGTCGATTTATCTGAACCCCTCCGGTGAGGGAGAGGAGGTCGACCGACATGATGAAGGAGAAGCCGATGGCTCCGGTGGTGGAGAAGCTGACGGCTCCGGTGGTGGAGAAGCCGACAGCGAGGTATATATATGAAGTCTGGTGATCAGTAGATGCATTAACTGAGTTGTATATATATATATAAATTGACGAATGTTTCTTCTCTTAGGCCTCCACATCGAGCAAAAAATATTCCAAACGAGGCCCGGCCAAAAAGTTGGACGCATCTACGCGTTATACAATTACGCGGGTATCACCACGGGGTGAACCGGTGGAACCCGAAAAGGCTAAAACTGTATTTAAACAACAATGCAGAGTTATGGTTAGGGATCGCATCCCGATCACCGTTTGAGAGTGGAATAAGACCAAAGGGGCGAAAGAGGGTGAGTATGTCGTCGACAGGTGCAAATAGGGTATTTGGAATGACCTCATGACACATTTCACCCTGCCAGAATGTGAGGATGATGCCGACACAACTGCATTGAGGAATAAAGTCAAGCAGTGGACTCTTACGAAGATGGCCGAACTATTCAAGAACTGGAAGAAAGCATTATGGCAAAAGTATCAGAAGATGAAGAAGACTCCTAAATTTGAATGCTATCTAACGAAGCAGCAGGCTAACTGGGATGCATTTGTGAAGTACAAGGAGTCACAACCTGCTATGGAAATGTCGGAAAAAAACAAGAAAAATGCCGCGATGAAGAAATATCACCATCACCTAGGGCCAGGGGGCTACGCGGCTGCCATGCCAAAGTGGGATGCTAAAGTGAATGAGCTGCTTGCTAAAGGGATCACTCCAGAACCAATACGTGAAGAATGGGATTTGAGGGCAAGGAATTGGTTCCTTGGGCATGGGAGTGAGTATGATGAAAGTACAGGGGACCTTATTTGCAGTGACAGGATTAGGATACCCCGGGATACATGGCAAAAAGTGGTGAAGGAGATTAAAGCGGGGACAACAAAGTTCCGTCCCGATAGAGAGAAAGACTTGCTGACAAAGTTCCTCGGGAATGACGAACGCGGAGGACGTGTACGAGGCCTTGGCCCTAGTTATACGTGGGAGATGGGGTTTCCCAAGGACAGAGATACTTATAGGAGCCGAGAGAGAGCAAAGAGGCGACGACAGGAGGAGGAGGGAGACAGGTTCACCGAGTTGCTAGGAACTCTTCGAATGCATCAGCAACAGATTGACGAACTTCGAGGAGCAACGCGCCTGCAAGATCCTATACTTGATATTACTACCGTCCCATCTCAGCGGAAAAGTAGCGTGGCTGAATCGGAGGTCCCTTCTGACGATGCACGTATGGTAGATGGCGGTCCTGGCTACCCTGTGGATGGAATCAAGGAGCAGGCATCTTGTGAGCTCCATCAGAAGGTGAAGAACCTATCCATCAAGGTGGCGGTCGGATGTGCTTTACCTTGTCCACCTGGCGCACGCTGGCATGGCCGTGAGATTCCAGCTGGCTATGCTAAAGTTGGTGTGGATGAAATCGCAATGGGGTGGGACTCAATGGAGCTTGACATCCCTGGACCTGAAGGTGAGAGGACACTCGGAGAAGTACTGGATGGTATCATTCTATTGGACAAGAATAACATCAAGCTTCCAGGCTGGACGCCAAAGCCAACACCGCCTCCGAGTGGTCGCATGTCACCTTCACCTCCATCACCTCCAAGAAGCCCACCCCATGACTACGACCACCACAGCCCGAGTCCATCTCGATCTCCGCCGCAGCCTCCGATTAGTACTAAACGACACAGGAGCCCAAAACGACAAATGTCGCCCCTCCCAAGAGTACCTCATAAGAATCTTCCTATCAGACCTTACGATCGTACTGACGAGGAAACCGACATGATCGTAAAGGCCGAATGTGTTGCACAGCTTCAAAAGAAGAAACCCGAGCCCGCCCCGGTATACACGGAGAAGCAAAAAGCATATGCACTTTATTTTCTAAACACAAAATCGCAATATGACTTGCACCATAAGCCAGATGACTATCGATGCACACTTCAGAAGGAAGTGAAGAAGAGCAAATCAAGTAGAAGTGCAAGCGGGAGAAAATCATCAAGTCAAAGTGCAACCGGGAAAAGAAAGGACGTCCCCCAACTCGGGGAACAGGCCAAAAAATCGATCCCACCCCTCAAGGTGGTATCCCATGACATTCCCCAGTAGAATATGGAAGAAGTGCGAAGCTTGCGGCCTCTATGAATGTGACTGTTGAGGAATTTCTAGGTTCCCAGGACGACAAGTTACCCAAGGCTCAGGTAGTCCCTACATATGTCCCAGGGAAGCCTCTGGTCAGCTTTGAGCAGTTCCAACAACTGCCAACACAAATGGTACTTGAAAGCCGTAAAGGAGGAGAGAATAATGATCGTGGTGAAAGTCCCACATGACTACTACTTCCGAGAAGAAGAGGTCCATGTTGAGTTTCCAGAACTCTTCCAGTTATACATTTTCGACACCCTCGACAAAAGTCTCATGAGTTGCTATTGTCTGTAAGTTGTTGAATTCATTGTCTATATATAAGCTATTCATTTTTTCAGTTGTTCAGTTCATTGCATGTAATTATCCTAATTATATCCTTTTGTACTCTATTATTATGCAGAATGAAGATCATGGAATGTAAAAGAAGGTCAATCTTCAGTGTTGGGTTCATTGACCTAGATAAAATACATTGTCGGACGCTAAAGGATAAACCCGAGGATACACAGGAAAACCTTCTAAGGTTTCTAACGGAGCAAAATTTCTGTGACCACATACTGTTTCCTTACAATTTCGCGTGAGTGTCTTACTCTATTGTAAACATTCTCTTTTGCTTACTCGATGTTAAGTGTAATTGATGAGTTACTGATGTATATATAAACGTGTACAGTTTCCACTGGATTCTCATGGACATTCAACTTGATAAGGGAAGAGTTGAAGTCATGGACCCATTAAAGAGACCCCTGGAACAGTTTAGTGACATGCAGGACATGCTCCAGAGGTAATTTTCACGTTACAGCGGTCTCTTTCGTTGATTTCCTGAGATATCACGTAATAAATAACTCATTCATTTTCTTTACCGGGTAGGGTTTGGAACCAGTTCAAGAGTGCGGTTACGGGTGACTTTACTGAGAAGCTGACGTTTAAGCCGGTCTTGGTAAGTAGTACGCGCATATCTTTACTTCTAGTTTCAATACAATTATGATGCTAGATTATTATTTTGATTGAATTCTATTCTCGTAAAGTGCACGAGGCAGCCACCGAAGACGAATCTATGTGGATTCTACGTTTGCGAGTTCATTCGCACGTTTACCAGTGAGCTGAATGATCATAGAGTCGATGTAAGCAATACATTCATAACATTATTTTTATTACCGTCACTTTTTGTTATCATGATTGATATTCATATTGATCTCCTTTTCTTATATAGTTCGAGAAAATGCGGGATCAGCTCCTACCACAGCAACGCGTAGTAGCAATTGCTGAAGAACTGGCAGGATTGTTGATGAACGAGATGATAGATGACGCCGAAGAATTTAGTGTGAATAGGCGCCGATGATCCCCGACCGTGTAATTGAATAGACGGGCTCTAGTCCCGATAATTGTGATCTCCATGTGTAACTATCATGTATATATTTGTATGCTCGATCTTAAGAGAAGTTATCTTATGTATGCACGAACATGTACGGTATGTGGTAGCGTAGAAAACTATTTTGTAATGAAAAAAAGAATACAAATTGAATTCTCTGCCGCGGCAGAGAAAGTGCCTAAAATTCTGCCGCGGCAGAGAACCAATTGTCCCGGTTCGTAATACAAACCGGGACTAATTGGGGGGGCACCCAGCGCCCGCAGAGACAGCCACGTGGATGCCCATTTGTCCCGGCTGGTAAGAGGGCCGGGACTAATGGGTGGGCCTTTAGTCCTGCCCCTCCAGTCCCGGTTACCAGGACCGGGACTAAAGCCCCTTACGGGCCGGGACTAGAGGCCCGTTTTCCACCAGTGTGATGATGCAAAAATAAAATACAAAAAATGTAAGTCGCTAAATGTTTTTTGGGGTGGGAAGATGTGAGGCTTGATGATTCATGCATTTTTATTCAATATTGGGAGTTGTATGAAACTGTTAACGGAGTTGTATGATATCACAATATTACCAAAACCATTGGTGTAAAATTGCACGAGTTGTTGGTGTCTAGGTTTTGGATAGCTTTGTACCACTGCCAAATTGTGTAAATTGTTTTCTTGCGGTGTTCTCAAATATTTTTTTGGAAGTACGAAATATATGGATATTATTAATTTCAGAAAAAATGGAGTAGAATGCATCTATTTTGGACGGGTGTGACATATGTATTCTACAATCATGATGCTTGTTTTCCTGCACCCAACATTTATGTTGATGATCATTGTAGAGACTGCATTAGGAGATTGGGACATTAATGCTGCCAAGATCGGAATATTAGGTTCATCATAGATATAAAGTTATACTAGAATGTTAGGTAGCAACCCAGAATATCATCATGGAGATGGCGGAGACCGCTCCAGCACAACGTTCTCTCCTCCATTCAATCATAACGGAAAAAGGTGAAACCTTTTGTTTTCTAGAGATCAGGTAATGGATGGAAGCAATATAAAATTTTGTAACACGTGCTTTTTGGGTGGGCAAAAGTACGAACATGAATGAAACTCGATGGTCCATCTAACTAATTGTTAGATTTCCAACACTTTGCTCCTATACTGCCAAAACATAAGCTCCAAAAAATTTGTGTCACCATGTCGTTTGAGATGCGTGTTAGCATGGGAAAACCATGTACACAAATACACAAGATTTGCGTAAATATTCATCAAATCTTCATAGGTTATTCTTTGCGATTGACTATTAGTAAAATATTACACCATGAGAAAAAATAGAGTTAACCCAATGGTATTCTCATCTTGCTTCACTCCCCTTGTTAGCTATTGCTGCAAGTGCTTGGAAGTTGTTACTTAGGAATCAAAGAGCCATTTCCAACTCTAAAAAAATAACCTAAAACTATGGGTATATTCATATACAGTTTTGTAGAAACATGATGGAAAAATGTCAAATAATAATGTGGCACAAGCCCTCACATGAATAGCCTAACGTTCCTCTCCTGGTTAAAAGATGATCATGTGGGTAAGAATAATATTGCACCATCCTTACATTTTGCATGGATCTTGTCATATACTCCACCCCAAACTTATGGGTTTCAAACAAAACAGTAAATCCATTCATTTTCCTCAGCATGATTTAGATTGGAAGAGAAAAATGTAAGTAGCTAAATGATTTGTGACACTGATTGGAAGAGATACATGTAACTAAATGATTTGTGACACTCAAGATATCTTTTGTTCAAAGGAATTGCATAGAATTTTTGAAAAATAACGTTCCTTAATTTTTACTATAGGACCTATTTTGTTTGGTAGGACTTATTTCTATGGTACATTTTGCATGCAATTTGAAAGGTATATTTTTATTCAGTCAAATTTCCTAGAAGGTTTTTCTTTATTCCCAAGATAACCATCACATTAAGATGGTTCTTTAGAAAAGTTTCCATATTTTGTGTTGCAATGCATGTTACACATTTTTATTTTCAATTTACCATATGATTGTTACAAAATTGGAATCCTATGTTACCTCTTTTCCTTGGTTTTTAGAATGCTATACGAACCAAAGAACCAAAAGCTTCTCACTTGGCAAATAGTGTTGGACTTGGTAGAAATACAAATCTGGTCTTAGTGTTGCCCATTTTCTAAATCTTAGCATGAAACGAAGCTTTGTAAAATCTTACAAAAACAAACACACATATCTAACTTGAATCTTACCCATCAAATTTTCATGAAGTAATATGATTATTTGCTAACTGTGAAAATGGGAAAAATGAGAATCCTGTAGTTTTGTCTTGAAAATTTAGACTTGTATTTCTAGGTCTATAGTTAAGTTTTAGTAGTGGTTGTTGATTCACATATGTTTGAATGTACTTCCCCCAATTGGAAACTGGTCTACATCCAAGATCTTAAAAACAGGTGTGGTCGAGTTTTGATAACCCGTCCTTCGCGGTAACGAATCAACATCAATTGCTTTCTTTTGGAGAGTGGTGTGGTACTTTATTGATCAAGAAACATCATTATAGAGTTCTCCCCGAATAAGTTCCAGGATTACACCAACATATAAAATGAAAATCAAAGGCTTAGTAGACTGAGCCAATTTATGTGCTACCACATTTGACTTTCTACCAGAAAATTTAAATAAACAGGACTCCAAGTCTACCGTTAAGACTTTCATAGAGCCTACTACAATTCCAACTAGAGCGACCCTCGAGATGCAACACATAGGTGTTGGATCAAAGAGAGACAATTGAGAACCAATAAAATCTTCGTGAAACCATGGTCCCGAGCTACTATCAAGGCACTTTGAATTTCTAGAGCCTTAACTGGTTCAGGAACAAGAAGAACGTCAGGTTGTTCGTAGCAGGAGAGGATTCCCTGACCATAGTCCCCCAGCCCACCTGACACTCAGTAGGGAATAGAACCACATCGACACTGACACATACCAACCCTCAGGCGGAGGCATCCACCTTGGCAGCAAAGGCACCGAAGCGCTACTAACAATGGCTCTAGACCAAATAGATGGGACAAAATGAGTTGAACATAGGCTCCAATCTTTGATGCCACACATAGAGGGTGTAACATGACTTCGTTGTTTCTAGAATCTTTATGAGCCTCCCAAATACGCCACACCATGACAGTCATCACTGTAACATTTGTCTCACTCTCCATGTTAAGGACGTTAAAAAACACTATTTGGAGTTGATCATAGAATTCTAACATAGCTTAACTGGGAGTTGCTCCTTCACAACACTCCAAACCACTCGCATAAAGAGACGGAACAAGAAAAGATGATCCACCGTTCCAACATGCACACAACAAACACAATGATCATCTATAAGTATCCATCTATACTGCAACTGAAAATATATGGGGAGATCATCATGAATCATGCACCAAGAGATCGTCATGGATCATGCGCGAAAGTTTTGATTCCCCTTTTCAATTGTGGTTAACTTTTTTATCCATTCAATCTGTAATTTATTCTAGATTATAACTTAAATTTGATGCAGATGCAGTTCTTAGCACTTAGGTTGAACACTTGAAAGTTAAGCATGCCATGGAGGTGTCCAGCATGCTTGTAATGACATGCATATCAATGGAAGCACGGTGGTCACCGCCATGGCGTGTTTATCATTACATTGCCATTATGTAGGGTTTCATAGCATAAAACAAAAAATCCTAACAACGAGAATGATATAGCCAAGATCTATACTATGCACATGTAAGGTAAAGGAGGCATTCGATGTTCATACCCTTGAAGACCGAAAACCATTTATGTTCCAATGAAGTTTGATGATGTAATCATATGGCGAAGCCGACCTCAAGGTCATGCAGACATACAAGCGATTAGTACTACAACTAGCAGCACCTCTGAAGTTCTACGCGCGTTCGGTGTAGACGACATCCCCTGGCTCCAGTCCAGTGAAGCAACGGAAGAAGAAAGATATGGACCGAGTATCCAGCAGCACGACATCATGTGTGGTGATCTCAAACCCCGTATGCACGTTCCAATATTCCAGAACCACAGTGAGGGAGAGGGAGGGGAGAAAGAAAAAGCCAAGGGGATGAATGAGGGAGGGGATCCCCTCCTTTATATAGGACAAGGGGGCGGAGGACGTGCCATATAGGGAACCTCCACATAGGGTGGGTCCCACCCTAGGGAACTGCCGCCCTTCCTCCATGCCCCTCCTCGGGTACCCGTCCTACTAGGGCGTGGGGCGCCCCCTAGTGGTCTACCAAATGGTGGCCTATTAGGGGTTATCCATATATATTTAATATACTTTGATATTTAATTATTTTAGTTAAATACTGAAAGACATTATTAAATCTCTGAAAAATTCATTGACTCTGGAACCTTTCCGAGATCTCTCTAGAATAATTCTAGAGTTCTCTCTTATTTCTCCAACGGTCCCGAATCAAACCCTGAGCATCGTATACCCTTAAGCATGCCATCTTACGATTCAAGAATGCACAGACATGATCGAGACACCTCTCTGATCAATGACCAGCATCGGGATCTGGAAGCCCATGATGGTCCCTACACATTTCACGAATTAACTTTATCGCTCAAACCTTAAATGTAGAGTCCCATTCCCTTTGCTAGATGATACTTAGTTTGTCCAAGATCCGATCTTTGGTATCTCTATACCTAGTTCGATATTGTTACCAAAAAACACATTTACTTGTTCTGTGATATTACATTCCCGTGACCTAGTCACATGCTTGCAAGCTTCGTAGATGTAATCTCACCGAGTGGGCCTAGAGTATCTATCCATCACGCGGTTGGACAAATCTCGATCTTGATGCATATGCCTCAATCTATTCCTCCGGGATACCTAAGAGACACCTTTATGATCACCTTGTTTACGGTGTGACGGTTGATGTAGTCAAAGCTCCTTTTGGTGATAGGGATTAGATATGATCTCACGGTCAATGGATTGGGTTAATATGTTTTAAGAGTTATCATAATGTTGAAATTTGTGACTAGATATCATTGCAATACTTATGTTGGGGGGGTGTCCATCACATCATTCACCTAATGACATGACCCCATTGTCAATTAACAGGAATGTCCATGATAAGGAAACCTTGATCATTAGTTGACTAATGGGATGGTTGAACAGAGTCTACTAGGGACTTGGTTTGTTTACATACCACACGTGTACTAATATTTCTGATTAATACAGTTATAGCATGGCATAAAACTTACTATGAACATTTGAGATATGATAATAAAAACATCTTTATTATTTTCTTCTAGGGCAGATCTCCAACATTATCCCACTTGCACTAGAGTACAAATAATCTATTTTTTATTTTGTGCATTTAACACCAATGCCATTCCAGCGTTGTGCACACGCGTTGCTTGTAGTATACCTAATCTCTATAACCAACACTTTCAACTCTATGTGTATTTTCATGTCTTTGCATCTCTATGCATCATTCATTCTCCAATGAGACGACATTGTATAAATTTAGTCTTTTGGTGAGAGCCAAAACTGTGTTGACACTACTGTCGTACAATAGATATTCATAGTATAACCCACTGCGAACTGCACCTAGTTTGATAACAAGCTACTTGACACAAATGCCCTCCTTCTGCTGCTGTTAGAGCAGTCATATACTTAGCCATTGTTTTATTGTCCATCATAATGTTATAACTTTTGAACTAATCCAAATTCCAAATCCATCATTGAACTTTCTTCCATTCCACTGTGCCAACTTCTTGCTTAACACATAGCCTAAACTGAGATAAACTTCATTTGTATATGTGACAAAACTTGTATCAATGCAACACGTTACAATGAACTATTTCATCACTTCTGCATGCAAAGCATATTCTTGGTTCTTCTGAAGTACACAAGAATATCATTACTATTGTCCAATGATCATATTATGAATCACTCTGGTATATGCTCCTAACATTTAGAGCATGTGACTCCTCTAGATAAGTACATATCATGGCATTCATGATTAATCAAATCATTCATGAGGTTTCACTTACCAATTGTCATTACAACTGATCTCACTTCCACGTGGCAAGAAAATTTCTTTTGTATTACATATTGAACCAATTTAATATTTCATCTATGTACTTTGGTATAACTATATTAGCATTTCAATATATCTATATAGACTTTGATGTCTAACATTCTGTTTTTTCCTAAGTCTTTCATCAAAATCCAAATTTAATGAAATTCTTAATTTGTGTTAAATAAAAGATATATCATTTCCAATTAATACAATGACTTCTACATAAAGTATTAGAGGTACGTCTTAGCGCTCCCACTTAATTTTTTGTAAACACAAGCATCTTCATTGTTTCATAAAATTAAACTCTTTAATAGTTTCATCATGGTGAAGATTCCAATTCCGGGATGCTTACTTCAACCATTGAAGTTTGCATATATCTTAACACCCTTCAAATTAACAAAACCCTTTGGATAGTGTCATGTACACATCCAAGGTAACCATTCTATAAGAAGAACATTGTTTTGTTTATTCAACTACCATATCTTAATATGTAGTGGTTGCTATAATAGTCCGTATAGACTAAATATCACTGTGAAAGATCAAATCTTATCGTGGTCAACTCTTTGAACGTTGTTATAAACTTCTTTCTGACATGTCGATCATTTTGCAGATGCAAACATCCATGTCTATTTGTTTATGGATCCACTTATGCTTTAAAGAGCTTCACCCTTTCCCAAGGGTCTACCAAGTTCAATACTTTATTTTTGTATATGGATACTATCATGGATTCTTATGGCTTCTATCCTTTTAATGGAGTTAGGATCATCATTGCTTGTTTGCATGTAGTAAGTATATTAGTATCCAACAATAACAATTTTTCCCCAAATATTGCTATTTTATTATTACCCGATCCACATGGTTTAATAGGAACTTAGATCTCCAAAACTACAAAATTTGTAGAAATTGTAGCCATGAGCATTGTAGTTGCCTCTAGAACACCTTCCGGTGTTGCGCTGCTCTGATCATATCACTTAGGTTTAAATAACCTCATCAAAATTTCTTGTCCTCCCACTTAACTTTTCACAAAAACTTCCTTCTCAAAGAACTCACAATTTTAGCGACAAACACTATTTTGTTTCGTGTTACGGTGGTAGAATTCCCAACAATTGCTTTGGGATAACCTACAAAGATGTGGATATCCAACTTTGTAATTTGTAAACATTTTACATATGCCTTGCATACCAAAATTTATGAAAAGACAAACTAGATTTTATCCCTTTCCATTTCAAAAAATCACGATGTTGCTCTTTTCAGTGTATAAGCGTTAGTCACTATAGCATAATTTTTTAAATCATAATTTCAGTTTTATACTTGATCTTACAAGTCAAACTAGGTTCTATTCTCAAAACATTCCATACTACTATGGTGTTTCGGGAAACTCAAGTTTATGAAACAATTTCTCCACTTTCATATGTTTGCTAAACTTGTGACTCAAATGTCTTCCTTTATAATCCAATCGTAAACTCTTGATTTTCTTGTTATGATGATTTCTACTTCACACTAAAACCTTTGAACATGTTTTAAATGTCTCATACTTCTTCCTCATTAAACATATATACGCATATATCTATCCAAGTCCTAAGTGAAAGTATACGAACTAGAATAATAATCCACCACACACGGTTTTACATAATGGACCAGATACATCAATATGTATGACTTCCAATAATTTAGCCGTCCATTCAACTTTGGCCCGTGAAGATAGTTTCAGTTATCTATAGGAAAGTCTTACAAGCGTCAATTCATTCAAAAACAACTTGAATCAAAAATTCCATCAACATGGAGTTTCTTCTTGTCTTTCTTTCTAATATAACTTAAACAGTGGTGTCACACTTAAACTGAAATTCCAATAATTTCTTCTTGCGACGTTTTTAGTATTTAGTATTATGAATGTTATTTTACCAACAAAATTTATAATGGTTCATCCATCATCTATAGAATACATCAATTATTTGAACAATAACTTATTCTCACAATACTGGAAGCAAATAACAATTATTTGAATAAATCTTAATGGTTGGTCTTTGATGTACATTATGAACATAATAACGTTTTATTTGTTTATCGATGATCATCGTCACCATATTCTATTGCTAGATACTTGGGCCATTGGATTTATTATATTGAGTTGCTTTGTATGACACCTCATACCAACCAATCTAGCATATAATACCGAATATTACATTGTTTTAACAAGCAAAGAATATATTCATAACATGTATATCTTCTATATACCTAAGCTGGAAAATTCAGGTCTTCTATTTTATGCCAATTATATTTGTGGATCGTCTTTCAACGATTTCCTTTCTTTCAAAAGAGTCAACCAACATCAATAGTGACACCAATCACATGGTACTTGGTCCAAGTGTGTTAGTCAAGCACTAATACCCTTAAACTTTCACTTTGAAGTGGATCGCCATCATCACATGATTTATGTCCTTCTGGATTCTTCTTTTAGTAAAGTTTTAGTATATTAAACATTTTACCTATAGCTCTTATCCATCCTATCATGATAAGTTTCATGATGAAACTAACGGCGTGTTCGGATACCCTCTGGCTTCCTAAAATTCTAAAATATAGCCCCGTGCTCCAGCTTCCAGCTTTTCGGAGGGGCCCAAAATGTTCGGCTCGGCTCTAATATTTAACATGGGCTACAAGACAAATTGGAAGAGGAGTATGGCACGATTATCTAAGTGGGCCTAGATACCATCGATGGTTCACTACATCTTCTATTCACTCTCTCGAGCGTTAAAAATACTCTTCTTCCAGGCGTATTGGACCGAGGCGACAACGACGAGGACGAACTCTTGGTGGTACCTGAAATTGACACAGGATACAAGGAGAGGGCGGTGAAAGATGTGGCCAGAGTCGAGCGAATTTTGGGAGGATGTCGAATTGAAGCCTCATGTGGCAGGAGTTGAGCTAGAGGTCGGGGATGAGGGATCTGCCTTCTGCTGTGCACGGGTGGAGATGCATGCGGTGGTGGGTGGAACTGATGCGTGTAGAGTCCGGGCGCGGGTGGTTACTGCTTGCTCGTTGGCGGGGAGTACTATGGAGACGATGGGGTTGATCTAGAGGTCAAGGATGGGGGATATGTCTTCTGCTGTGCGCGGGTGGAGATGTAGGCGACGGGCGGGTGGATTTGATGAATGCAGGTTTGGTGCGAGGTCAGCAACTGCTTTCTCGCCAGAGGGGAGGACTCCGATGGCGGTGGGGTTGAGCTCACAGGGAGGCAGCGACAAGGTCAAGGGCGGGGATGGCAGCATGAGGGTAGGCAGTGTAGGGTGGTGTGGGTAAACAGTCGCGGGGGGGAGTCGAGTGGGGACTTTTCGCATAGCCGAACCATTCTTTTTTACGTGGTGGTGGCACACTCCCGTAATTTTTTACTACTCCGTGTTTTTGCTAATCCGGGAATTCCCAGAAGTGGTGCTCCGACGTTTGTGAAGGAAATTGGCCCAGCTTCTTGGATCCGGCTCCGTGGAGTTCACGTGTTTAGTGCTGCTCCACCATGGATTTTCGGGAAGCGGGAAGCTGTGGAGTTGCCGAACACACCCTAATAAAGCTCCTAAGGACAAACATTTGTATAACTTTAGTTCCCAAACCTATTGGGTGATAGGTATGCCTAGCATCACCATCATTCACAAATGCTCATCCAATATGAGAATCTATGTCTGGCTGAATCATATTTTGTCATATTGCAACCAAACAGTATTTAAGATATGAAAATATCTTTTGCATAGTGTAATTTCTGAAACGAATCTTTCATCTCCCATATAATCTTGATACTAAAAACTTTCTTTCCAATATCAAGTATCATGGAGGCAAGCATGATCTTTTAGATACTAACTATTATGGGATCCCTTTTGGATCTACCCTTGGGGTGGCCCGATCTTCATAGATTCGAGGGGATTTGGGGAGGAAACGAAGAACACGATGAACACACAAGGGGAAATCGATACAAACGCACAACACACCTGATACAATTATGGTTTGCTCTCGTTGGCCCAAACCACCAACCTAATAGAATCTCAAGGGTGAGACCAAAGGTAGAATCCCATGAGAGAGATTGGCTAGCTCTTGCTAGAATCACACATAGGGAGAGAGTAGAAACCAAGTAGAATATCAAAGGGCAGAGACCAAGCACTACTATAATGCATACATGAGAGATCAAGAACTGGAAGAGGGTCTTAACAACTTCAATTAAGAAGGCCTTAGCGTCCACATGTGGATCTTCTCCATGAGGAGGGAGAGATGATCAAAGATCTATCCTTCCCTTAGCTTTATTTCATTATAGGTCTCTAAGGAGGGGGGTACTTTAGGCATAATAGAAGGCTACATGGGCTAAGGCCTAGGTCCAAGGCACACATGCCCATGTCACGCAGGTCAGAGTCTCCAAGGTAGAGGGACCAGAGACTCCGGGGTGGCCGGAGACTCCGGCCGGGGCTTCAGACCCTAGGTCGGTATCCGGGGGGAGGGGTAGACAGAGAACTCCAGCCGATGGCATGGAGTCTTGTCCGGAGTCCTTGGGGCGACAGGCCGGTGACTCCAGGGTCCAGGGGTGGAGACTCTGGTCCTGGTCCAGCGGTTCTTGCGTCTTCTCGTCCAGGCTTCTTTCTTGGGGGTCTTGGATCCAGGGTCATCCTTGTCTTCTCCTCTTGACATCATGGTCATGGGCCTAGTCATACAATCGACAATTTCCTCAAGTAGGATCCCATTCAAGTGACGACCAAAGGTTGGCAAGATATGGAAGGAGTTCACCTTGAGAGCACGTACAATGCAAGGTGCTTAGGGAAGTGCTTAGGAAAATAAACCGGTTTTTCGTTAAGCACCGGTGCTTATTTATACTAGGTGGATGCCTAACTAAGCACCTCTTCTATACAAATAAGCACCAATGCTTAGTAAAATGGTTGGTTTATTTTTGTAAGCACCCCTCTAAGCACCTCCCATTATACATGCTCTGATAGGAATGGTCGGCGTATCATGATGTGGACCAATGGTGATTCCCGTAATTTGGGCTACATCACTAACTTTGGAAACAGTTACTCTAGGATTAATACAAATTATTAAACCTTATGTAGTAAGTGAGTTTTATTCGAAAGCTTGCTTTAGGAATTTTATCTTTTCATTTGACACTCAAGCAATACGGTACTAGTTCATCAAGGGAAGAACCACGACAACAAGGGAATAACCATGACAATACGGTACTCATCATAGAAATTGATTCTACACAGTTACAGTGGGTATATGCATGATGCAATTTTCATTATCTTTGATAACCACGACAACAAGGGAAGAACCCTAGCACAAGGATGAACCCTAATTTGGTATTCTTCACTGCAAGCACACAGAAGGTGGCAAGGGAGACACAGAGAGCAAAGAGGGGGAAAGGAGGTGAACTCACCGGCGGTCCTCGTGAGTTTAGAAGAGGAAGCAGAGTAGCCAGAGTCAGAGATGAGCATGGCGACACGGGGAGCACCCAAAGGGCGCTGCAACCCACGCCAAGCTACGGTCGTGGAGGCTCCAGAGGAAGAGGACGACACCATATAGCCACCAAAGCACCAGAGCGGCGCCAAGGAAGTGACGGAGCACCAAATCACCGGTAGAGCCTGAACCTTAGGCATCTTGAAGGAGACAGCATGGGCAGGAGAGGGCTCGAGCGCCAAATCAAGCTAGACCAGTCGACAGAGTGTCGTCGACTGTCTCATCTTGTGTCACGGTAGCGGCCGAGGACGCCAGAGGCGGCAGGAATCGCACGCGGCGTTGGCGGCGGCACCACACCGCCAACAAAGAGGAAGCTCGAGTCGTGCATGAGAAAGGAAAAGAGAGAAACACAGTACTAGGCCAGCAAGGGGCTTGCCCAACACAACACAGGATTTGACCCAACTCATTGGGCCGGGTCGAGCCGAGTTAGCCTAGTGGGCAAGGCCTAGGTTTTAATAAAAGAAGCTGAATTAGTAAATTCTAAATTACAAAAATACCCTGATGGTATTTTGACCTTAGGAAAATAAATAAAAATCCTAAAAATACAAATTATATCTATCAATGTTCATGAAAATGTGACTTATTCAATAAAAATACTAATTTGTATTTTAAAATCATAAAATTAACTTAATTAATTTTAGGACAATAATTCCTACATGGAATTTTCAAAAATGAAGAATAATACTTAAAAATAAATAAAAATCATTTTTAAGATCCTAATTGAATACTTTATGTAATAAAAATACAACAATATATCTTAGTATAATAAAACATAAAAGAACTATTTTAATGTAATAAATCCTTCAAGGAATTTCCTAAAAATAAAGATAATACTTAAAAATAAGTAAAAATCATTTTAGTATTCTCAATAAATACTAAATGGAAGAAAATACTAGTTTGTACTTTAACCTAATAAAATTAGAATGATTATTTGAAAACACTTATTTCTTTATGAAATTTTAGTAAAATAAGAGTAAGCCTAAAGAATACATAAAACCCACTTTTAAGAACTTGAAAATGAATATTTTACTATAAAAATGATAACCATGCTATTTCAAAAGGTTTTAATATTTATAGAATAAAAAATCGTTAGTTGTCTATTTTATTAAAATAAGAGACTTGTTTTTATCATAAATATCACTCTTTAACATTATTTTTTAAATAAAAATAACTATATATGATCCTATTAAATGTTGTATTTCTAAAAAGAATCTTTGAAGTCTAAAATACTAAATCTAAAACCATAATTATGGTCTATAATAAAACCTAAGTGTAAGTTATTAATACAACTTTAGAGTCTTAAATTAACTATAATCAATAACTTTAATCTAACCTTTCACATGATTCACTTATATTGATGGTGAATAATCTCCTATTGTTAACCATACTTAACATGATTATAACACCTAATACAAGTTCAACAAATCATATAATAAGATCACCATATTCCATAGTTAGTTTTAACTCTATAATCTACTTAGCATCAACTTGCTAAGTTTCGATTCATAGAGTTATACTTAATATCTATACAGATCTATCTTCGATCTTATTGAAGAAGTTCTTAAACTCGACCACGAAATAAAAATACTACATCCTAATCCAAGTTATCTTTTATAGTTAACTTAGGTCTGTTAGTTAACCAACTACAAGAAAAATAACTTAATATCGATGAAGCAATCCAAATATCCATAAATTGTAATCTAAGAACACTACAAATTACTTAACTTGATGCAATAAGTATTTTCTTCAAAAGTTATTCGTTTTGCCACTTCAAACAAAAGCTGTAGGAAATATGCTAACAACCACCCATTTGAAATATAATATTCTTAAAAGTGAATACCAATCAACATCTACTAACAACTTTCATTGTACTTTACTTCCATCACTTGTCAACTACTTTTAGAAGCTTAATACAAATTTATTTATCAAGTAAAACTTGATTGTAACACATTAAACCACCAAACTCAATCGATACTAATACATGGGGATTTACTTTGGTATTTATACAAAATGCATATCATTATCTATGCATAATAGCATATTTCTTCTTTAAACATTAGTCCTTACCGGACCAATGATGCTGTTTTTAGATATTGGAGTTTATACCGACTAGAAGACCTTGACTACATAATATTGCAGTCAAAATAGCAAGTTCACACTTTCTCATGTCCTTTGATTATTTATATCAAGTATTTGAAATCAAATGTTGTCATCACCTGCATTTCCAAAAAGGTCGAAAACACTATTCATAATTAACTTGAGCTATCGGTTACTGATCCAAGGTGATCAGCTAATCTATTAAGCCTGATAATTGTAACATCATTGCACAAGAATATAACATTTAGGACTTAATAACCAATGTCGCTAGTGATTCTTGCGCCGTATAATATGTGTTAACCATGAGATCTACAATGGCTCTAGGGAAGTCATCTGGATCTTCTTCCTTTCGCATGTGAATGGATGTGCAGGTCGTGGCTATTATCCTTGTAGGTTGATTTGTAATCCATAGAGGTTATGCAGCATATGGGTGGGATCCCTCAATGTCCCATGGTAGTTCTGGCATCTATAATGGTCTGTACTTCCCATTGCCGTAATTCAATATGTGGGCATGGCGTACACCAAGGGGGCATACGGGGTCACGGAGAAGGACATCGAATGGCTTGGATCTTAGGTTGGGCCTCAATTCAAGGAAGTTTGAATGGGGACATACTCCCGACTGTGCAAGAAAGCTTAAGGTCTCTCATGGGTAAAGCAACGCACCTCTACAGAGTGTAAAAAAGTGTGACATGTTACTCTCTGTTCCAGGAAGGAGCTGTGAACGCTGCAGGAAAGGAACTCCATGACGTTCTAATCAACCTACGAAGGCTAATGAACATAGTTTAAACCTCCATAGCCTACGACATATGGTCTATGGATATAGTTGTTGAGTAGTTATTGTGAACTTGTTGAGTACGCTCGTAGTTGCTGAGTACACTCCTTTTTAGTGAACTTGCTAAGTACGCTCGTACTCAACTATACCTTCTTAACCCTTACTAGATTCGGCAGCACTCAATGGCGAACCTACGAGGTGAAACACCTTGAAGAACTGAAGATATCCAACGGAGATCAACAAGGTCAATGTCTACATCCGAAAAGCTAGAAGACAAGCTTAAGCATAGCATATAAATAATCTTAGAAAACAGAACCTACTTCTGTAGAGCATTGCTATAACAACAATCACAAGCCATAGATATATAGTAGTAGTATTTCTAGAATCAACTTCGAGTTGCTATTTCTGGTTCTTGTTTGCAAATTATAATCCTCGTTATGTCGAGGAAGTTCTTGGATCTTCTGTAATGTGATATATGTAATATAAAGACATGCTTTGGACCCACATTGTTTCTGTTGTCCCATTCTAAAGGATGTAATACTGGTGAACGGTGTTCATTGGAGTTATGTCAACGTCTATAGTATACTACATCATGTAGTGGTATGCTGGGTTACCACACCCTATATACAATTCTTTTCAAGACTTTAGCAGATATGCGGGCTATCCTCATTTAAGGCCAACAATTGATTCTCAAGTCGATGGCATCATCGCTCATATTATTGACGGTTGGGTTCCATACTTCAATATCTAGTTGATACAATTATATCATGTAGCATGACTTAAATAAAGATGTGAAATATGAAAAATATTTTTTTGCATATTTTAACATCCCTGCAGCCTAAATATAATTTTTCATAAAGCGAGATTTTTTTGGGAAGGTAAAGGATGAAAATAATTGGTATAACCAACTATTTGGTCGTGCGGTTGGTTCTTTACCTTTGAATGAAATTTAGTATGCTAGCAAGGCAACTTGCTCTCAAATGCTAGCCTACCAGCCAATGTGCATACAATCTTTTTTAAATACCTAAGGAGTAAGAGGAAGACCGGACTTCTATATATCCTAATTTTTATAGCAAAATAATCAACATAGAATGAAATATCAGTTGTCTAAATTTGACATAATATGTTGATCAAAGTACCAGGTTTAGATATGAAAGTGCTAGATATACCAAACAAATTCTTAGAAAGCAAGTGGCTACTTAAACTCTTGAATGATGAGGGTGCTTGGAAAGCGTTGCAACAAAATAAATACCTTCAAACAAAATATTATTAGTAATGTCAATCAAAGACTATAGAGTCCCCTTCTTGGAAATGACGACATGCAGGCTTTTGATTAGAGCCTTTTTCTTTATTAGTAATGGATGGTGTACTCGCTTTTGGGAAGATGATTACTGCAAGTGCACATATCATTTGTAGCTAGTTTTGAAATAAAGATATCGAACCCACATAGAGCAGGAGTCTAAAGTCTAATAACTATTGAATTAAATACTATAATAGAAATGCTAAATAAAGTTCTAAGTGACAAGATAAAATACGAGTATTGCGTAAAAAGGTGTTTTTGGGTTTTTGGTATAAGAGCAATAATAAGTAAAGTAAAACAACTGAACACGAAAAGTAAGTATAGCATATGTAAGAGAGATTGGAACTGCAATAGGGAAAAATGCGTTCTCATGGAGTAGCGGATACACCACTAGCATTATAAAGAACTAAGGTAAATATTATTATCATGAACATTCTCAACTATGTATGTGTGGGAGGAACTCCGTATTTGGATAAATAGGCAGTAACCACTGCTCACATCATCCACATAACCACAGCAGTCAGCAATCGACATCAATCGAATTACTGCGCTATTAAGGGACTTAGTCCCTAGGACGTATCCCATGACATGGATAGTGTTCCGTGAGTTTCCTCGCTTCCCAAGTTGATACGTAAGGAGGGCCAACAACTTTATAGTCATTGTAAGTACTAACACACCTCCGTCTACTAACAAGTAGTTCCCTCCATCAAGTCCCCACAAGAGGAAAATATTGAGAGGTCGACTTCTCCCAACATCAAGATGACGACAATCTAACACATGGTCAGAGCGATGAATATCATAATAAACTTTATGTTATTTCAATCTCATACTAGGGTTTGTCCATCTCCCCAAGAACTAAAGATATACTCAGACATGGAGGCAATCAACATCATGACAATAACGATGGAATCTATCATAGATGAATAGTACTTGTATAAATCCACAATGAGTATGGAAATTACAACAAGATCTAGACAAGATGTAGATGGGATGGATGGAGATGGTGATGATGCAACAGTTGATGATGAAGATGGAGGCCTTAGCCTCTCGGATCTGCGTAGGGCGAAGATGGATCCCCGGTGGACGAGTTTCCCCTCTAGATGCCTTCCGAAGGTGAGGTTTCGGCGATCTCTGGTTGTTCTGTATGTCGTCTCCCTGATCCAGTTGCATGGGGTGAAACTATTTGAGGAGGCGGTGGAGGCGCCAACTATATGGCGGGAACTATACGGCCAAAAAATTTATTCTCGCTGTATAGTTGGTCGTTAAACCGTATATATGCCTTGATCACTTCGGGTTTTCTTCTGGTATTATTAATATTTCCCAAATAAACGATTTACGTTTTTTGACTCCTTTTCTCATCAGTACAACCGCTCCAAAAATTGTGTCCACTGTATCCATCATCTGTCCTGATCCTGGTGAAAACAAACATAAAATGTGCGCGCCAAACACCGTAAAATACCAAGATCCAATATCTAAAGTGCAAAATAATAATATAAAACATGATGCAAATATGCACTCATCAGAAGATACATGTCAGAGTGCCATGCCTCTATTCCAACATTACCTATCATTGAATAAGTTGTACAAGAAAAACGTTTATGTTGCTAGTATTTTATCGAAATGTCCACTAAATACAGGTTTCAGATAGGCCTTAACTAGAGGTATGTGGAATGCATGGTTGATGATACACCTTTCCTTTGAACCCGATATACTACATGGAAGTTGATGATAATAGCTTCATTCTCGGTCAAATCTATGTATGCGGACTTTATGAACAGCTTCTCTGTAAATACCGGTGGTAGTTAAAATTACTCCTAAATATCAAAAATTTCATGTGGTTTTTATATAAGAGTTCTTACTTACTAAGAATAACCTAGGTAAGCGGAGATGGAATGGATACTGTTCATCATTTATTTATCTCTTGTCCTTTTAAAAAACATGCAACAAGTAGAAGAGGCTACTATGGTGGTATATTAAATAAAGATATATGTTGCATGGGGAGTGGGTACCACTATAGAGTACAACGAGAAATAGATGAACTAAATGCTATCAAAAACTCCAAATGGAGGCCGAGCTACATGTAGCTTTTTATTTTTTAAATTTGAGATGATATTTTAAATTTTCAAAACAATCTAGAAAAATCCTGGAAATAGCCAATGATGTATATTACGAGAGCTCGCAGAATGTCAATATGAAATACTTGGAATTTTAGGCTACACAAAAATGAAAAAGTGTAGATCTGAGTATAGTGAATAAATGCACATTTCAAAACTATAAAAATTGTCAATTTTTGTCATTTTAGTGTAGCCTAGAATACAAAGAAATTCACATTAATATTTTGCACACTTGTTAGATACAACTTTAACTACATACAACATTTTCAATTATTTTGATACTTGTAAATATGATTTCTGTATTTTTTAAAATAATGGGCTACATGTAACTTGGCCTATGTTTGTCCGGTCACTATCGACTATACATTGTAGTGTAGGCTTCAGGTCATCCTTAAACCTAAATCATAGAAGATGTAGATCAGCTTTAGTCGTAATCCACCAGAACATCTGGTGGGTTCAAACCCTCTAAAGATCAGATTGTTCCTTTCCTTCCAACAATTCCATGACGTGATATCAAACAACTCAAATAAGAAATGAAAAGTTTCCTTTGCCATTAGCAAATTTGTCTATTGTTGAAAGTTCCATCGAATGCCCACTTTCCACCAAGAAGTGGTACTGAGGGGACATAAAAAAGAAAAGGTGGTCTCATGTTTTTTCAGTGTTCAGCTAACATAGCAAACAATCACAATTTGATCCTATGTTGTAATGCCTTTGTCTGAAACTTAGATGGTACTTGAGTCACGTTTGGAAATATGGTGGGTAAGGTCAAGCCTCCAAAAACTAAATGCCAGGCACAAAGGAACCGATGTCATTTCCCTAGAACCTAATATCCCATAAGTCACATATTGTCCTTGATCAAGAAGAGAAGGGTGGGAGGCACAATATATTTCCTGAAAGAACACACTAGTAGAAAAACTGCCTTTGGTTTGCAGCGGCCGAGTGCATTAGCCCCGGTTCCTCCTCGAACCGGGACTAATGCAAGCATTTGTCCCGGTTCGAGAGGACCGAGCGACGCACGGGAGCCAGGGGCATACGTCCCGGTTCTTAAGGGGACATTCGTCCAGGACTAAAGGTCCGGCCCCAAACACGTGGCCTGCCGTCCACCTTTAGTCCTGGTTCGTATTACGAACCGGGATGAATAGCCCGCCTATAAATGCGCCGCCGCCCCAGCCTGCCCTCCCTCTGTTTTTTCTCTTTGTTGAAGGAGCGAGTGTGGTGTGCTAGTTTTTCCCTATGCACATTAGGTGTTCGACGAAATGTCTGAGAGAATGATACGCTTGATTTCACATAAAATAAAAATGATATGAGGTGCCCGAGCCACACTTAAGTCTCTTCCTTCCTCTTTCTTTCCTTCTTGATCGAGGTTAGCAACCTTACCCTTCATCTGTCATTGATATAAAAATGCATGCATCAACGTAAAGTGGTCATCTCACTATTCATGATGTTCTGTAATGATGCAGATGAACCGGAGAGGATTTATGTACAGTGACCGACGTGAATCCGTGTTCATTCAAGGCATGGATAAATTTATCGATATGGCTAAGGCAAACAAAAAGAATGGATTTATTTTTTGTCCATGTGTTCAATGTCAGAACATCAAGGAGTACTCTTCCTCGAAAATCATTCGCGGCCACCTGGTTCGGAGAGGTTTCATGCCCAGCTATAATTGCTTGACCAAGCACGGAGAAAGAGGGGTTATGATGGAAGACAATGAAGAAGAATAGGATGATGACAACTATTGTCATATGTTTCCTGAATACGATGATACTGCAATGTAAGAGAATGAAGAAGAAGGATGTGATGAACGGGCATCAGATGAGCCCGTTGATGATCTTGGTCGGGTCATTTCTGATACAAAGCGAGACTGGGAAACAGATAAGGAGAAGTTGAAGTTGGAGGGCATGTTAGAGGATCACAAAAAATTATTGTACCCAAATTGCGAAGATGGCAGCACAAAGCTCGGTACCACACTGGAATTGCTGAAATGGAAGGCAGAGACTGATTTATCTGACAAGGGATTTGAGAAGTTACTGAAAATAATGAAGCCGAAGCTTCAAAAGGATAATGAATTTCCTGAGAGTACTTACGAAGCAAAGAAGATTCTCTGCCCTCTAGGATTAGATGTGCAGAAGATACATGCATGCATAAATGATTGCATCCTCTACCGCGGTGAGGAGTATGAGAATTTAGATAAATGTCCGGTATGAACTGCACTGCGGTATAAGATCAGACGAGATGACCCTGGTGATGTTGATGGCGATGACGATCCCCCTAGGAAGAGGGTTCCTGCTAAGGTTATGTGGTATGCTCCTATAATACCAAGGTTGAAACGTCTGTTTAGAAACAAAGAGCATGCCAGGTTATTGCGATGGCACAATGAAGACCATAAGAAAGACAGGAAGTTGAGCCACCCCGCTGATGTGTCGCAGTGGAGAAAAATCGAGAGAGAGTTCCCGGACTTTGCAGGTGACACGAGGAACTTATGGTTTGGTCCAAATGCAGATGGCATAAATCCTTTTGGGGAGCAGAGCTGTAGTCACAGCACCTGGCCTATGACTCTATGTATCTAAAACCTTCCTCCTTGGCTGTGCATGAAGCGTAAGTTCATTATGATGGCAGTGCTTATCCAAGGCCCGAAGCAACCCGGCAACGATATTGATGTGTACCTAAGGACATTAGTTGAAGAACTCTTACAGTTGTGGGGAAAACCAGGTGTACGTGTGTGGGATGAGCACAAACAGGAGCCATTTGACCTATGACCGCTGCTTTTTGTAACCATCAATGATTGGCATACTCTTAGTAACCTTTCAGGACAGACAAACAAGGGATACAAGACATGCACACACTGTTTAGATGTTACTGAAGCTACATATTTGCATAAATTTATGAAGGTTGTGTACCTGGGGAATCGTCGATTTCTTCCGATCAATCATCAAGTCAGAAAGAAAGGCAAACATTTCAAAGGTGAGGCAGATTACCGGAAGAAGCCTGACCTCTCTACTGGTGATGATGTATTTAGTATGGTCAAGGACATAGAAGTAATCTTTGGAAAGGGTCCTGGCGGTCAACCTGTTCCGAACAACGCCACTACCAGACACACGCCCATGTGGAAGAAGAAATCTATATTTTGGGAGCTACCCTATTGGAAAGTCCTACGTGTTCGCTCTTCAATCGATGTGATGCACGTGACAAAGAATCTTTGTGTGAACCTGCTAGGCTTCCTGGGCATGTATGGGAAGACAAAAGATACACCAGAAGCACGGGAGGACCAACAACGTATGAAAGACCCACAAAACATGCATCCACAGAACAAGACGAAAATAACTTATGTATGAAAGAGAACCTTACATTTAAACCACTAAATGTAAGTACTACTAGCTAGATCCGCGCATCTCTTTGATTCTAGTTTCGATACCATTATCATGCTTAGTTATTATTATTTTGATTGAACTTTGTTCTCGTAAAGTGTCTGAGGCAGCCAGACGGAAATAACTTATGTGGATACTATGTCTGCGAGTTCATTCGTCAGATGACCTGTGAGAAGGACAGAAACTTAGAACAACTTCAAGTATGTAAACAATATTCAGAAATTTGTTTTATTACCATCAATTGTGTTTAGTTTCATTCATATATGTTGTCTCATTCTATTAAATTAGTTCGAACGGTTGCGGGACAATCTACTACCAAAGGATCGCATACAAGCAATCCAAGAGGAAATTGCGGGATTCTTAGATGCAGAGGTCCTAGATCCAAAAGGAGAATACTATCGGCAGATGATGATAATGTAATAGGGATCATAAAAGACTTTATATTGTATATATGTATGAATGTAATATATTTGATACTTTCTGTGTAATATAATCGAGAGATTTTTGTAATATAATGGTTCCCTTAAGGTAGATGACACTTACCCCAGCACTATGTTGTGAGGAATGCTCGTCCTCATATATAGTAGATGGTGCGAGGTTGATGTTACCGAAAGTGGATTCGCATGGAAGCATGGTGCAGATTTGAGTCAACAGTGCTGGGGTAAGTGTCACAAAATAAATGCTACCCAAAACACAAAAAGGAAATAGATAAAGGGGAAACAAAATAAATGAAAAATATACAAAAAAAAATCTCTGCCGCGGCACAAAAAGTCCACAAAACGCTGCCGCGGCAGAGACACATAGATCCCGGTTCGTATTACGAACCGGGACAAATGCCCCTCCCCCTAGCGACAGCCAGCGGCCACGTGGACCGCCCATTTGTCCCGGTTCGCAGCCCAACCGGGACTAAAGGTTTGGGGCTTTAGTCCCAATTGGCCCATCCCGGTTGGGCAACCGGGACTAAAGCCCCTTACAAACTGGGACAAAAGGCCCTGTTTCTACTAGTGACATAGTGTTCATCTCATTTTAGAATACCTAGGATGCAATGAACAATAATCGAATTCTTTCTTACTTACACATGTGTAAGGCTAATGTGATTCTAAATTTTCTTGACATACTATTGGCATACAACTATGTCCCCACAATTGTAACAAAGAGACCACTAGGAGCATGATTGGTAGCCTAGGCCGATTTTAGAGACTTTGGGCCATGTTCTGCAGTTTGTTTGGTAGCCTGGGTGGCCATTTTCTTGGCCCTCGATTGACAGTGGGTGTGGGTGTTTAGTGGGCTACATATTCATGCCTAGCCCAAGTCTGCTCACATGGGTCTGTATTTTGTTGTCTAGCATGGAACAGTTTTGGTATCTTCTTAGTAATAGTAGATTAACAACTATTAGAGCAATAACAACTCCAATAACATCAGCAAGAACAACACATAATTAAATAGCAGACTATATAATTAAGAAGTTCTTGACACATTAGATCCATACTTAATATAGTACATTACTTAGGAAGTATCATGGGCCACACATGTACTTTACTATACTTAGGCAGGCTTCACAGAAACCTTAGGCCAGTCAGTGATCAACATTGTAAACGATCATCCTCTTGCTGGACTCTGCATGCTCAGGGCACCAGGCCACAACCTCGCAACCAGAGTAGTCGAAGGCGATGACCCTGTACTCCTATGCACTGAGCTTCATGAAGAACATAAAGTAGCTAATCTTCAGGTTGTGAGCTATGGTGAAGTCGTCCCATCTAGATTCGTTGCAGGCTTTGTCATTGAGCTCCTTTATGTTCATCTCCCACTAGCAACCTGTGTTGGTCTTCATGATCATCTTCCCCGGCACCAGCCCTAGGTAGAGCCTAAAGGCATCTGGGAGAGGGACCATCCCTAACCCAGGAGCCATCAACACCTTGACAAAATGTGTAGGCGACACTTTCTTATGGAAGTGGCCAACAGTTGGTGGCCTTCCCCTAGCTCTCTTGTTGGATCCCTCTTCCGTTAGCACCTCGACAGGGACTCCATGCTACAACATCTATAGAGAAAACAAGAACGGTGAGGCAATGCATACAAACCAAATCACACATTTGAATATCAGAGAGAAGAATAAACATTGTGCATCATACAATAATCACACTCGGTGCAAAGAAATGGTTCTAACATACCAACTGAAATGCACAAGGAAATACTCTTGTAAAAAGCATAGGGTATGATAGGACCATTCCTTGCACCTAAATGGTGGGTTCTTTTAATCATCGGGTTGCAATGCAATAAAAAATGGTTGAAATTCAATCAAATGCCTTATATGTACATAACACACAACTATGAGTGAGATGAATCCGTATCGACCAAGTTTCATGTACAAGCCATGTTGTTGTACAACACACCAAGTCGATACAGATCACCTCGTCCAGAATGTACTATAATCATTGTCACTAACAAAAAGAAAGAAGACATTGGGGCCTCATATAGCTGACATGGAGCATATTTTAGGGATGGAGTCAGCAAATCAAGGTATATGCATAACTTTTTGGTGTGGACATGACACTAGATTTAGTAGCCACGTCCCTAAAATCCACAGTTTAATTGTTGGCCAGAACTAAAAAAACAGAGCATCACAATGTCTCGAACACATCACTGAGATGATCCATCACTTAATAGATGTGATGGACAACAAACATGTTTGAGCAGGATTTTTTTTAAGGAATATCGTCACTGCGATAGACCAAGTGCAAGATTTTAGTCATCAGCACTAGAACAAATAGTAGATAGGGAATGAATCTAAAGCATGTAAATACTGTTACGCAGATCGGAGTCAAATGCAAATTACAGTACTACAATCGAACATTTAAGATCTATTGTGAACCCAAAAAACCCACCGGCAATGACATGGGTCGAAGCAAAAACAGTGCTACTAGCCTATTCGAACCGAAACCTTACTATATCTACCGTGCATGTCATTCACTAGCCTAGTAGAGAGCATGTAGCAGCAGATCTAAGGTACAAAGGAACTAGTGAGGGTGCTGCCAGGTCTTACCGCCATCGCTGACCGACCGAGGATGAAATCGAGGACAATGTGCTGTGCGGGGACGTCGACGATGCGGTTCGGTTGAGGTCGCAGCCGACGAAAGGCGGTCGTGCTCATGGACGACTTCCGGATCTTGTGCGCCGTCACGGTCGGGAAGGTGGTACTGGTTGTGGCCGAGTTACCGCGGTGTGATGTGACAGGTACGTGGGAAGAGGGAGAGTGAGGGGATTTTATGTCGCGTGTTCCCGAACTGTCGCGCCGTCTCACGCTCCTTTTCCGCGCGTGCAAGTGGAGGCTCTCTATGTGCTCCACGCGACCTGTCTCTGCAGAAATGGCCGATTCAGATGTTCCTCCCAATCCTGATCTGGAATGCGTTAACGCTCGTCGGCGACGACGCTGCTGGAGCACGAGCAACCAATCAGCCAATTTTTGCAGCTGGCGGACCTGTTTCGAGGCTATGCGGGCTACCAATCACGCCCTAGGTGTATCAACTACAACTCCTATATTCTATATTCCGTATCTGGCGTGAATATACAACTACAATATATTGATATTTGCGAGATCTATATCCGAGGAAGCAATTAACCCATTGCCCAAATAAACGGATGAGCAATAAATAAATAAGTATAAAGCCATAAATAAATATGTATAAACCCAATCCTTTCCTCTTTGCGTATAATAAAAACCCAACCTCATGCAAAGAGGAAAAAATGCAAAGGAAAATCTAAGAGGCAAACATAGACTGGGAGAAGAGAGGACAGGCGCAGCCGACCACGGCGAAGATGGCGCACAAGACCAACTGCGCTCTAGCGGTGGAGGCCTTCACCGCGCATGAGTTCGACGTGGCGCGGCAGCACATCCATCTCAGGGAGACCAGCGCGTCCTCGGGCACCCCACGCACCGCCCTACATACCCCGGCAAGTTTCGGCGGCTCCTACTCCCCGCGCTCCGTGGAAGCCCTGCCGGCGCCATCCCTAACCCCGGTCGTACTCCTAGGCTGTTGTGTGGATTGGGAGGAAGATGAGGAGCAGGAGGTTTATGGGAGACAGCGGAGCGTGAAGCACTACCGGCTGATCACGGAGATCTATGCCACGACGGAGGAAATTGGAGGACACACTGGCTGGAAGAACAAGAAGAAGTAGATGACGAGATATTCTGCATCTGGTGTGAATATATTCCACATCTGTTGTGAATATACAACCACAATATATTTCACATCTCCTGGGAATATACAACGACAATATATTGATACTTCCGAGATCCATATTCGAGGAAGCTATTAACCCCTTGCCCAAATAAACGGATGAGAAATAAATAAATAAGTAAAATAAAATAAATAAATAAGTATAAACCTATAAATAAATAAAATAAATGAGTATAAACCCAATCATTTTCCTCTTTGCATATAATAAAACCCAACCCCACACGCAAACAGGAAAAATGCTAAGGAAAATCTAAGATCCAAACAGAGACTCGGAGAAGAGAGAGAGGAGAGGCGCAGCCGGCGAGTGCGAAGATGGTGCCCAAGACCACGGCGCGCTGGCGGTGGAGGCCTTCACGGCGAGTGAGCTCGACGTGGTGTGGCAGCTCATCCACCTTAGGGAGAGCAGCGCGTCCTCGGGCACCCCACACGCTGCCCGACACGCCCCGGCAGGACCCGGTGGCTTCTACTCCTCGTGTTCCGTGGAAGCCCCACCGGCGCCAGTCCTAACCCCTGTCGTACTCCTGGGCTGTTGCGTGGACTGGGAGGAAGATGAGGAGCACGAGGTTGCCGGGACACAGTGGAGGGTGAAGCGCTACCGTCTGATCAAGGAGATCTATGCTGCGACGGAGGAAATTGGAGGGCACACCGGCCGGATGAACAAGAAGAAGTAGACGATGAGATAGGGAGAAGGAGAGGGGTCTTCTTGTAATTAACATAATTGCTGGGGGGTAGCTCATAGTTCGAGCTCACTGTCCTCTCTCTGTCCTCCTCGCCGAAGTTGAGTCGTCGTCGATTTTGCTTGTAAAAGCTTCATCTTTAATAAGACTTGCTATGGTTGCAGCTTTTGATCCGTATTCATCAATGGGAGGCAAGCAGGCAATGCATTTCACAGTTCAGCATAAGAACTAATACTGATGATGCATGCGTGTTAATTCTCAGCGCCACCCAGACTGTGTGTGGTCGATCGGTGTAGCAGGAGACCTTGAGGATGGAGACGATGGCTCTTGGTAAGTGGGCTTTGGTGGTGTGTTAGTTAACCACATACAAATAGGATAAATTGCAAACTTGTTCTTCGAAAGCGCAGGTTCTAGCTATAGCAGGTAGAAATACATATAAAGAAAGAAATGGATGGATTAGCTTTCTACCTGAAGCTATGTGCTTGTGACACGGCCTGCAAGAGAAACAATGTATTTGACATACTATTTTTTTGGATAAGGAAAATGTATTTGACATACTATTAGTGGTTTCTTCCCATAAGTTTCAGTTGCCAATCTGGGCGTTAGTTTCTTCCCATATATCTCATAGGAGTTTAGTCTATGTTTACTGGATTGCTGATATTCTGTTAGATTGATTAATTATGAGATATGTTTTAGATTGTGTTAGATTGGCTAGAACGAAAATCATTTACAAATATATATCTTCCTAAGGATAGAATGTTTTTCTGTCTAAGATGTACCGTGTGGCTTGATGATTCATGCATTTTTATTCAATATTGGGAGTTGTATGAAACTGTTAACAAAGTTGTATGATATCGCAATATTATCAAAACCATTGGTGTAAAATTACACGAGTTGTCAGTGTTTAGGTTTCGAATAGCATTGGACCACTGCCAAAATTGTGTAAATTGTTTTCTTGCGGTGTTCTCAATTTTGTTTGGAAGTAAGAAATATATGGATATTATAAAATTTCAGAAGAAAAAATGGAGTATAATGCATCTATATTGGACGGGTGTGACATATGAATTCTACAATCATGATGCTTGCTTTCCCGCACCTAAATGGTGGGTTCTTTTAATCATTGGGTTGCAATGCAACAAAAAATGGTTGAAGTTCAATCAAATGCCTTATATGTACATAACACACAACTGTGAGCGAGATGAATCCGTATCGACCAACTTTCATGTACAAGCCATGTTGTTGTACAACACACCAAGTCAATACAGATCACCTCGATTGTCACTAACAAAAACAAAGAAGACATTGGGGCCTCATATAGCTAACATGGAGCATATTTTAGGAATGGAGTCAGCGAATCAAGGTATATGCACAACTTTTTGGTGTGGACATGACACTAGATTTAGTAGCCCCGTCCTAAAATCCACAGTTTAATCATTGGCCAGAACTAAAAAAATAGAGCATCACAATGTCTCGAACACATCACTGAGATGATGCATCATTTAACAGATGTGATGGACAACAAACATGTTTGAGCAGGATTTTTTTTAAAGGAATATCGTCACTGCGATAGACCAAGTGCAAGATTTTAGTCATCAGTACTAGAACAAATAGTAAATAGGAAATGAATCTAAAGCATGTACAATACTGTTACGCAAATCGGAGGCGAATGCAAACTACAGTACTGCAATCGAGCATTTATGATCTATTGTGAACCCAAAAAACCCTCCAGCAATGACATGGGTTGAAGCAAAAACAGTGCTACTAGCCTATTCGAACTGAAACCTTAATATATCTACCGTGCATACCATTCACCTGCCTAGTAGAGAACATGTAGCAGCAGATCTAAGGTACAAAGGAACTAGTGAGGGTGCTGGCAGGTCTTACCGCCATCGCTGACCGACCGAGGACAAAATCGAGGATGATGTGCTATGCGGGGACGTCGACGATGCGGTTCGGTTGAGGTCGCAACCGACGAGAGGCAGTCGCGCTCATGGCCAACTTCCGGATCTTGCGCGCCGTCACAGTCGAGGAGGTGGTACCGGTTGTGGACGAGTTACCGCTGGCGTGATGTGACAGGTATGTGAGAAGAGGGGGAGTGAGGGGATATTATGTCGCGTGTTCCCGAACTGTCGCGCCGTCTCACGCTCCTTTTCTGCGCGTGCAAGGGGAGGCTCTCTATGTGCTCCACGCGACATGTCTCTGCAGAAATGGCCGATTCAGACGGTCCTCCCAAGCCTGACCTAGAGTGCGTTAACGCTCGTCGGCGACGACGCTGCTGGAGCACGAGCAACCAATCAGCCAATTTTTGCAGCTAGCGGACTTGTTTCGAGGCTATGCGGGCTACCAATCACGTCCTAGGTGTATCAACTACAACTCCTATATTCTATATTCCGTATCTGGTGTGAATATACAACTACAATATATTGATATTTGCGAGATCTATATCCGAGGAAGCTATTAACCCCTTGCCCAAATAAACGAACGATCAATAAATAAATAAGTATAAAGCCATAAATAAATAAGTATAAACCCAATCCTTTCCTCTTTGCGTATAATAAAAACCCAACCTCACGCAAAGAGGAATAAATGCGAAGGAAAATCTAAGAGGAATACAGAGAGTGGGAGAAGAGAGAGGACAGGCGCAGCCGGCGACGGCAAAGATGGCGCGCAAGACCAACAGCGCGCAAGCGGTGGAGGCCTTCACGGAGCATGAGTTCGACGTGGTGCGGCAGCTCATACACCTCAGGGGGAGCAGAGCTTCCTCGGGCACCCCACGCACCGCCCTACATGCCCCAGCAAGTTTCAGCGGCTCCTACTCCCCGCGCTCCGTGGAAGCCCTGCCGGCACCATCCGTAACCCCGGTCGTACTCCTGGGTTGTTGCGTGGATTGGGAGGAAGATGAGGAGAAGGAGGTTTATGGGAGGCAACGGAGGGTGAAGCACTACCGGATGATCACGTAGATCTATGCCACGACGGAGGAAATTGAAGGACGCACCGGATGGAAGAACAAGAAGAAGTAGATGACGAAATATTCTGCTTCTGGTGTGAATATATTCCGCATCTGGTGTGAATATACAACGACAATATATTCCACATCTGGTGTGAATATACAACGACAATATATTGATACTTGTGAGATCCATATCCGCGGAAGCTATTAACCCCTTGCCCAAATAAACGGATGAGAAATAAATAAATAAGTAAAATAAAATAAATAAATAAGTATAAACCTATAAATAAATAAAATAAATGAGTATAAACCCAATCATTTTCCTCTTTGCATATAATAAAACCCAACCCCACACGCAAACAGGAAAAATGCTAAGGAAAATCTAAGATCCAAACAGAGACTCGGAGAAGAGAGAGAGGAGAGGCGCAGCCGGCGAGTGCGAAGATGGTGCCCAAGACCACGGCGCGCTGGCGGTGGAGGCCTTCACGGCGAGTGAGCTCGACGTGGTGTGGCAGCTCATCCACCTTAGGGAGAGCAGCGCGTCCTCGGGCACCCCACACGCTGCCCGACACGCCACGGCAGGTCCCGACAGCTTCTACTCCTCGCGCTCCGTGGAAGCCCCACCGGCGCCGGTCCTAATCCCTGTCGTACTCCTGGGCTGTTGCATGGACGGGGAGGAAGATGAGGAGCACGAGGTTGCCGGGACACAGCGGAGGGTGAAGCACTAATGTCTGATCAAGGAGATCTATGCCGCGATGGATGAAATTGGAGGGCGCACCGGCCGGAAGAACACGAAGAAGCAGACGACGAGATAGGGAGAAGGAGAGGGATCTTCTTGTAATTAACATAATTTCTGGGGGGGGGGGGGGGGGTAGCTCATAGTTCGAGCTCGATGTCCTCTGTCCTTCCTCCTCACCGGAGAGGAGTCATCGTCGATTTCACTTGTAAAAGCTTCAACTTTAATAAGACTTGCTATGGGTGGAGCTTTTGATCCGTATTCATCAATGGGAGGCAAGCACTCAATGCATCTCACGGTTCAGCAGAAGAACTACCGATGATGCATGTGTGTTAATTCTTAGCGCCACCCAGACTGTGTGTGGTCGATCGGTGTAGCGGGAGACCATGAGGACGGAGATGATGGCTCTTGGTAAGTGGGCTTTGGTGGTGTGTTAGTTAACAACATACAAAGAGTATAATTTGATAACTTGTGCTTCGAAAGCGTAGGTTCTAGCTATAGCAGGTAGAAATATATATAAAGAATGAAATGGATGGATTAGCTTTCTACCTGAAGCTATGTGCTTGTGACATGGCCTGCAAGAGAAAGAAATGTATTTGACATACTATATTTTTGGATAAGGAAAATGTATTTGACATACTATTAGAGGTTTCTTCCCATAAGTTTCAGTTGCCAATTTGGGCGTTAGTTTTTTCCCATATATCTCATAGGAGTTCAGTCTATGCTTACTGGATTGCTGATATTCTGTTAGATAGATTAATTATGAGATATGTTTTTGAGTGTGTTAGATTGGCTAGAACGAAAATCATTTACAAATATATATCTTCCTAAGGATAAAATGTTTTTCTGTCTAAGATGTGTACTATATACTTATATAGATGGAAGGTTGGTAAGGGCAATGGGGTGGGAAGACGTGTGGCTTGATGATTCTTGCATTTTTATTCAATATTGGGAGTTGTATGAAACTGTTAATGGAGTTGTATGATATCGCAATATTATCAAAACCATTGGTGTAAAATTACACGAGTTGTCGGTGTTTAGGTTTCAAATAGCTTTGGACCACTGCCAAAATTGTGTAAATCGTTTTCTTGCAGTGTTCTCATTTTTTTGGAAGTCAGAAATATATGGATGTTATTAATTTCAGAAGAAAAAATGGAGTAGAATGCATCTATTTTGGACGGGTGTGACATATGAATTCTACAATCATGATGCTTACTTTACCGCACTTAAATGGTGGGTTCTTTTAATCATTGGGTTGCAATGCAATAAAAAATGGTTGAAGTTCTATCAAATGCCTTATATGTACATAACACACAACTGTGAGCGAGATGAATCCGTATCGACCAAGTTTCGTGTACAAGCCATGTTGTTGTACAAGACACCAAGTCGATACAGATCACCTGGTCCAGAATGTACTATAATCATTGTCACTAACAAAAACAAAGAAGACATTGGGGCCTCATATAGCTAACATGCAGCATATTTTAGGGATGGTGTCAGCGAATCAAGGTATATGCACAACTTTTTGGTGTGGACATGACACTAGATTTAGTAGCCCCGTCCCTAAAATCCACAGTTTAATCATTGGCCAGAACTAAAAAATTAGAGCGTCGCAATGTCTCAAACACATCACTTAGATGAGCCATCACTTAACAGATGTGATGGACAACAAACGTGTTTGAGCAGGATATTTTTTAAAGGAATATCGTCACTGCGATAGACCAAGTGCAAGATTTTAGTCATCAGCACTAGAGCAAATAGTAAATAGGGAATGAATCTAAAGCATGTACAATACTGTTAAGCAAATCAGAGGAGAATGCAAACTACAGTACTGCAATCGAGCATTTATGATCTATTGTGAACCCAAGAAACCCTCCAGCAATGACATGGGTCGAAGCAAAAACAGTGCTACTAGCCTACTCAAACCGAAACCTTACTATATCTACCGTGCATATCATTCACTAGCGTTGTAGAGAATTTGTAGCAGCAGATCTAAGGTACAAAGGAACTAGTGAGGGTGCTGGCAGGTCTTACCGCCATCGTTGACCGACGGAGGACGATGTGTTGTGCGGGGCCGTCGACGATGCGGTTCGGTTGAGGTCTCAACCGACGAGAGGTGGTCGCGCTCATGGCCGACTTCCGTATCTTGCGCGCCGTCACGGTCGAGGAGGTGGTACCGGTTGTGGCCGAGTTACCGCTGGCGTGATGTGACACGTACATGAGAAGAGGGGGAGTGAGGGGAATTTATGTCGAGTGTTCTCGAACTGTCGCGCCGTCTCATGCTCCTTTTCTGCGTGTGCAAGGGGAGGCTCTCTATGTGCTCCACGTGACCTGTCTCTGCAGAAATGGCCGATTCAGACGTTCCTCCCAAGCCTGACCTAGAGTGCGTTAACGCTCGTTGGCGACGACGCTGCTAGAGCACGAGCAAACAGTCAGCCAATTTTTGCAGCTGGCGGACCTGTTTCGAGGCTATGCGGGCTACCAATCATGCCCTAGGTGTATCAACTACAACTTCTATATTCTATATTCCGTATCTGGTGTGAATATACAACTACAATATATTGATATTTGCGAGATCTATATCCGAGGAAGCCTTGCCCAAATAAACGGACGATCAATAAATAAATAAGTATAAACCATAAATAAATAAGTATAAACCCAATCCTTTCCTATTTGCGTCTAATAAAAACCCAACCTCAGGCAAAGAGCAAAAAATGCGAAGGAAAATCTAAGAGGCAAACAGAGAGTGGGAGAAGAGAGAGGACAGGCGCAGCCGGCGACGGCGAAGATGGCGAGCAAGACCAACGGCGCGCTAGCGGTGGAGGCCTTCACGGAGCATGAGTTCGACGTGGCGCGGCAGCTCATAGACCTCAGGGAGAGCAACGCTTCCTCGGGCACCCCACGCACCGTCCTACATGCCCCGGCAAGTTTCGGCGGCTCCTACTCCCCGCGCTCCGTGGAAGCCCTGCCGGCGCCGGCCCTAACCCCGGTCGTACTCCTGGGCTGTTGCGTGGATTGGGAGGAAGATGAGGAGCAGCAGGTTTATGGGAGGCAGCGGAGGGTAAAGCACTACCGGCTGATCACGGAGATCTATGCCACGACGGAGGAAATTGGAGGACGCACCGGCTGGAAGAACAAGAAGTAGATGACGAGATATTCTGCATCTGGTGTGAATATATTCCGCATCTGGTGTGAATATACAACGACAATATATTCCACATCTGGTGTGAATTACAACGACAAAATATTGATACTTTCGAGATCCATATCCGAGGAAGCTATTAACCCCTTGCCCAAATAAACGGATGAGAAATAAATAAATGAGTAAAATAAAATAAATAAATAAGTATAAACTCATAAATAAATAATAAATGAGTATAAACCCAATCATTTTCCTCTTTACATATAATAAAACCCAACCCCACAGGCAAAGAGGAAAAATGCTCAGGAAAATCTAAGAGCCAAACGGAGACTCGGAGAAGAGAGAGAGGAGAGGCGCAGTCGGCGAGGGTGAAGATGGCGCCCAAGACCAATGGCGCGCTGGTGGTGGAGGCCTTCACGGCGCGTGATATCGACGTGGCGTGGAAGCTTATCCACCTTAGGGAGAGCAGCGCGTCTTCGGGCACCCCACATGCCGCCCGACACGCCTCGGCAGGTCCCGGTGGCTTCTAGTCCTCGCGCTCCGTGGAAACCCCACCGGCACCGGTCCTAACCCCTGTCATACTCCTGGGCTTTTGCATGGACTAGGAGGAAGATGAGGAGCACGAGGTTGCCAGGACGCAGCGGAGGGTGAAGCGCTACCGTCTGATCAAGGAGATCTATGCCGTGACGGAGGAAATTGGAGGGCGCGCCAGCCAGAAGAACAAGAAGTAGACGACGAGATAGGGAGAAGGAGAGGGATCTTCTTGTAATTAACAAAATTGCTGGGGGGTAGCTCATAGTTCGAGCTCGCTCCTCTCTTCGTCCTCCTCGCCAGAGAGGAGTTGTCGTCGATTTCACTTGTAAAAGCTTCATCTTTAATAAGACTTTCTATGGGTGGAGCTTTTGATCCGTATTCATCAATGGGAGGCAAGCAGGCAATGCATCTCATAGTTCAGCAGAAGAACTAGCACCGATGATGCATGCGTGTTAATTATCAGCGCCACCCAGACTGTGTGTGGTCGATCGGTGTAGCGGGAGACCATGAGGATGGAGATGATGGCTCTTGGTAAGTGGGCTTTGGTGGTGTGTTAGTTAACAACATACAAATAGTATAATTTGATAACTTGTGCTTCGAAAGCGCAGGTTCTAGCTATAACAGATAGAAATATATATAAAGAAACAAATGGATGGATTAGCTTTCTACCTGAAGCTATGTGCTTGTGACATGGCCTGCAAGAGAAAAAATATATTTGAAATACTATTTTTTTGGATAAAGTAAATGTATTTGACATACTATTAGAGGTTTCTTCCCATAAGTTTCAGTTGCCAATCTGGGCGTTAGTTTCTTCCCATATATCTCATAGGAGTTCAGTCTATGTTTACTGGATTGCTGATATTTTGTTATATTGATTAATTATGAGATATGTTTTAGATTGTCTTAGATTGGCTAGAACGAAAATCATTTACAAATATATATCTTCCAAAGGATAGAATGTTTTTCTGTCTAGGATGTACTATATACTTATATAGATGGAAGGTTGGTAAGGGCAATGGGGTGGGAAGACGTGTGGCTTGATGATTCATGCATTTTTATTCAATACTGGGAGTTGAATGAAACTGTTAATGGAGTTGTATGATATCGCAATATTATCATAACCATTGGTGTAAAATTACACGAGTTGTCTGTGTTTAGGTTTCGAATAGCTTTGGACCACTGCCAAAATTGTGTAAATCGTTTTCTTGCGGTGTTCTCAATTTTTTTTGGAAGTAAGAAATATATGGATATTATTAATTTCAGAAGAAAAAATGGACTAGAATGCATCTATTTTGGACAGGTGTGACATATGAATTCTACAATCATGATGCTTGCTTTCCCGCACCTAAATGGTTGGTTCTTATAATCATTGGGTTGCAATGCAATAAAAATGGTTGAAGTTCAATCAAATGCCTTATATGTACATAATACACAACTGTGAGCGAGATGAATGCGTATCGACCAAGTTTCATGTACAAGACATGTTGTTGTACAACACACCAAGTCGATACAGATCACCTCGTCCAGAATGTACTATAATCATTGTCACTAACAAAAAGAAAGAAATTGGGGCCTCATATAGCTGACATGGAGCATATTTTAGGGATGGAGTCAGCGAATCAAGGTATATGCACAACTTTTTGGTGTGGACATGACACTAGATTTAGTGGCCACGTCCCTAAAATCCACAGTTTAATTGTTGGCCAGAACTAAAAAAACAGAGCATCACAATGTCTCAAACACATCACTGAGATGATCCATCACTTAACAGATGTGATGGACAACTAACATGTTTGAGCAGGATTTTTTTTAAGGAATATCGTCACTGCAATACACCAAGTGCAAGATTTTATTCATCAGCACTAGAACAAATAGTAAATAGGGAATGAATCTAAAGCATGTACAATACTGTTACGCAAATCGGAGGCGAATGCAAACAATCAGCCAATTTTTGCAGCTGGCGGACCTGTTTCGAGGCTATGCGGGCTACCAATCATGCCCTAATTGTATCAACTACAACTTCTATATTCTATATTCCGTATCTGGTGTGAATATACAACTACAATATATTGATATTTGCGAGATCTATATCCGAGGAAGCCTTGCCCAAAAAAACAGACGATCAATAAATAAATAAGTATAAACCATAAATAAATAAGTATAAACCCAATCCTTTCCTATTTGCGTCTAATAAAAACCCAACCTCACGCAAAGAGCAAAAAATGCGAAGGAAAATCTAAGAGGTAAACAGAGAGTGGGAGAAGAGAGAGTACAGGCGCAGCCGGCGACGGCGAAGATGGCGAGCAAGACCAACGGCGCGCTAGCGGTGGAGGCCTTCATGGAGCATGAGTTCGACATGGCGCGGCAGCTCATAGACCTCAGGGAGAGCAGCGCTTCTTCGGGCACCCCACGCACCGTCCTACATGCCCCGGCAAGTTTCGGCGGCTCCTACTCCCCGCGCTCCGTGGAAGCCCTGCCGGCGCCGGCCCTAACCCCGGTCGTACTCTTGGGCTGTTGCGTGGATTGGGAGGAAGATGAGGAGCAGCAGGTTTATGGGAGGCAGCGGAGGGTAAAGCACTACCGGCTGATCACGGAGATCTATGCCACGACGGAGGAAATTGGAGGATGCACCGGCTGGAAGAACAAGAAGTAGATGACGAGATATTCTGCATCTGGTGTGAATATATTCCGCATCTGGTGTGAATATAGAACGACAATATATTCCACATCTGGTGTGAATATACAACGACAATATATTCCACATCTGGTGTGAATATACAACGACAAAATATTGATACTTTCGAGATCCATATCCGAGGAAGCTATTAACCCCTTGCCCAAATAAACGGATGAGAAATAAATAGATAAGTAAAATAAAATAAATAAATAAGTATAAACCCATAAATAAATAAAATAAATGAGTATAAACCCAATCATTGTCCTCTTTGCATATAATAAAAGCCAACCCCACATGCAAAGAGGAAAAATGCTAAGGAAAATCTAAGAGCCAAACGGAGACTCGGAGGAGAGAGAGAGGAGAGGCGCAGTCGGCGAGGGCGAAGATGGCGCCCAAGACCTACCGCGCGCTGGTGGTGGAGGCCTTCACGGCGCGTGATATCGACGTGGCGTGGAAGCTCATCCACCTTAGGGAGAGCAGCGCGTCTTCGGGCACCCCACATGCCGCCCGAGACGCCTCAGCAGGTCCCGGCGGCTTCTACTCCTCGCGCTCCGTGGAAACCCCGCCGGCACCGGTCCTAACCCCTGTCATACTCCTGGGCTTTTGCATGGACTAGGAGGAAGATGAGGAGCACGAGGTTGCCAGGACGCAGCGGAGGGTGAAGCGCTACCGTCTGATCAAGGAGATCTATGCCGCGACGGAGGAAATTGGAGGGCGCGCCTGCCGGAAGAACAAGAAGAAGTAGACGACGAGATAGGGAGAAGGAGAGGGATCTTCTTGTAATTAACAAAATTGCTGGGGGGTAGCTCATAGTTCGAGCTCGCTCCTCTCTTCGTCCTCCTCACCGGAGAGGAGTTGTTGTCGATTTCGCTTGTAAAAGCTTCATCTTTAATAAGACTTGCTATGGGTGGAGCTTTTGATCCGTATTCATCAATGGGAGGCAAGCAGGCAATGCATCTCACAGTTCAGCAGAAGAACTAGCACCGATGATGCATGTGTGTTAATTATCAGCGCCACCCAGACTGTGTGTGGTCGATCGGTGTAGCGGGAGACCATGACGATGGAGATGATGGCTCTTGGGAAGTGGGCTTTGGTGGTGTGTTAGTTAACAACATACAAATAGTATATTTTGATAACTTGTGCTTCGAAAGCGCAGGTTCTAGCTATAACAGATAGAAATATATATAAAGAAACAAATGGATGGATTAGCTTTCTACCTGAAGCTATGTGCTTGTGACATGGCCTGCAAGAGAAAAAATATATTTGACATACTATTTTTTTGGATAAGGTAAATGTATTTGACATACTATTAGAGGTTTCTTCCCATAAGTTTCAGTATATACTTATATAGATGGAAGGTTGGTAAGGGCAATGGGGTGGGAAGACGTGTGGCTTGATGATTCATGCATTTTTTTTCAATATTGGGAGTTGTATGAAACTGATAATGGAGTTGTATGATATCGCAATATTATCATAACCATTGGTGTAAAATTACACGAGTTGTCGGTGTTTAGGTTTCGAATAGCTTTGGACCACTGCCAAAATTGTGTAAATCGTTTTCTTGCGGTGTTCTCAATTTTTTTTGGAAGTAAGAAATATATGGATATTATTAATTTCAGAAGAAAAAATGGACTAGAATGCATCTATTTTGGACAGGTGTGACATATGAATTCTACAATCATGATGCTTGCTTTCCCGCACCTAAATGGTTGGTTCTTATAATCATTGGGTTGCAATGCAATAAAAATGGTTGAAGTTCAATCAAATGCCTTATATGTACATAATACACAACTGTGAGCGAGATGAATGCGTATCGACCAAGTTTCATGTACAAGACATGTTGTTGTACAACACACCAAGTCGATACAGATCACCTCGTCCAGACTGTACTATAATCATTGTCACTAACAAAAAGAAAGAAGACATTGGGGCCTCATATAGCTGACATGGAGCATATTTTAGGGATGGAGTCAGCGAATCATGGTATATGCAGAACTTTTTGGTGTGGACATGACACTAGATTTAGTAGCCACGTCCCTAAAATCCACAGTTTAATTGTTGGCCAGAACTAAAAAAACAGAGCATCACAATGTCTCGAACACATCACTGAGATGATCCATCACTTAACAGATGTGATGGACAACAAACATGTTTGAGCAGGATTTTTTTTAAGGAATATCGTCACTGCGATAGACCAAGTGCAAGATTTTATTCATCAGCACTAGAACAAATAGTAAATAGGGAATGAATCTAAATGTACAATACTGCTACGCAAATCGTAGGCGAATGCAAACTACAGTACTGTAACCCAGAATTTATGATCTATTGTCAGCCCAAAAAACCCTCCAGCAATGACATGGGTCGAAGCAAAAACAATGCTACTAGCCTATTCGAACCGAAACCTTACTATATCTACCGTGCATATCATTCACTAGCCTAGTAGAGAACATGTAGCAGCAGATCTAAGGTACAAAGGAACTAGTGAGGGTGCTAGCATGTCTTACCGCCATCGCTGACCGACCGAGGACGAAATCGAGAATGATGTGCTATGCGGGGACGTCGACGATGCGGTTCGATTGAGGTCGCAGCCGACGAGAGGCGGTCGCGCTCATGGCCGACTTCTGGATCTTGCGCGTCGTCACGGTCGAGGAGGTGGTACCGGTTGTGGCCGAGTTACCACTGGCGTGATGTGACAGGTACGTGAGAAGTGGGGGAGTGAGGGGATTTTATGTCGCGTGTTCCCGAACTGTAGCGCCGTCTCACGCTCCTTTTCTGCGCGTGCAAGGGGAGGCTCTCTATGTGCTCCATGCGACCTGTCTCTGCAGAAATGGCCGATTCAGACGTTCCTCCCAAGCCTGACCAGGAGTGCGTTAACGCTCGTCGGCGACGACGCTGCTGGAGCAAGAGCAACCAATCAGGCAATTTTTGGAGCTGGCGGACCTGTTTCGAGGCTATGCGTGCTACCAATCTTACCCCAGGTATATCAACTACAACTCCTATATTCTATATTCCGTATCTGGTGTGAATATACAACTACATTATATTGATATTTGCGAGATCTATATCCGAGGAAGCTATTACCCCCTTGCCCAAATAAACGGACAAGAAATAAATAAATAAGTATAAAGCCATAAATAAATAAATAAGTATAAACCCAATCCTTTCCTCTTTGCGTATAGTAAAAACCCAACCTCACGCAAAGAGGAAAAAATGCGAAGGAAAAACTAAGAGCCAACCAGAGACTAGGAGAAGAGAGAGGACATGCACAGCCGGCGAGGGCGAAGATGGCGCCCAAGACCAACAGCGCGCTAGCGGTGGAGGCCTTCACGGCGCATGAGTTCGACGTGGCGCGGAAGCTCATCCACCTCAGGGAGAGCAGCGCGTCCTCAGGCACCCCACGCACCGCCCTACATGCCCCGACAAGTTCTGGCGGCTCCTACTCCCCACGCTCCGTGGAAGCCCTGTCGGCCCCCCTAACCCCGATCGTCCTCCTAGGCTGTTGCGTGGATTGGGAGGAAGATGAAGAGCAGGAGGTTTATGGGAGGCAACAGAGGGTGAAGCACTACTGGCTGATCATGGAGATCTATGCCACGACGGAGGAAATTGGAGGATGCACCGGCTGGAAGAACAAGAAGAAGTAGTCGACGAGATATTCCGCATCTGGTGTGAATATATTCTGCATCTGGTGTGAATATACAACGAAAATATATTGATACTTGCGAGATCCATATCTGAGGAAGCTATTAACCCCTTGCCCAAATAAACGGATAAGAAATAAATAAATAAGTAAAATAAAATAAATAAATAAGTATAAACCCATAAATAAATAAATAAAATGAGTATAAACCCAATCATTTCCCTCTTTGCATATAATAAAACCCAACCCCACATGCAAATAGGAAAAATGCTAAGGAAAATCTAGGAGCCAAACAGAGACTCGGAGAAGAGAGAGAGAGAGGAGAGGCGCAGCCGGCGAGGGCGAAGATGGATCCCAACACCAACGGCGCTGTGGCAGGGGAGGCCTTCACGGTGCGTGAGCTCGACGTGGCAAGGCAGCTCATCCACCTCAGGGAGAGCATCGCTTCCTTGGGCACCCCACACGCCGCCCGACACGCCCCGGCAGATCTCGGCGGCTCCTACTCCTTGCGCTTCATGGAAGCCCCGCCGGCACTGATCTTAACCCCTGTCGTACGCCTGGGCTGTTGCATGGACTGGGAGGAAGATGAGGAGCACGAGGTTGCCGGGACGCAGCGGAGGGTGAAGCGCTACCCTCTGATCAAGGAGATCTATGCTGCGACGGAGGAAATTGGAGGGCACACCGGCCGGAAGAACAAGAAGAAGTAGACGACAAGATAGGGAGAAGGAGATGGACCTTCTTATTAACATAATTGGTAGGGGGTAGCTATAGTTTGAGTTCGCTGTCCTCTCTCCGTCCTCCTCGCCGGAGAGGAGTCGTCGTCGATTTCGATTGTAAAAGCTTCATCTTTAATAAGACTTGCTATGGGTGGAGCTTTTGATCCATATTCATCAATGGGAGGTAAGCAGGCAATGCTTCTCACAGTTCAGCAGAAGAACTAGCACCGATGATGCATGCCTATTGTCAACCCAAAAAACCCTCCAGCAATGACATGGGTCGAAGCAAAAACAGTGCTACTAGCCTATTCGAACCGAAACCTTACTATATCTACCGTGCATATCATTCACTAGCCTAGTAGAGAACATGTAGCACCAGATCTAAGGTACAAAGGAACTAGTGAGGGTGCTAGCATGTCTTACTGCCATCGCTGACCGACCGAGGACGAAATCGAGGATGATGTGCTATGTGGGGATGTCAACGATGCAGTTCGGTAGAGGTCGCAGCCGACGAGAGGCGGTCGCGCTCATGGCCGACTTCCGGATCTTGCGCGTCGTCACGGTCGAGGAGGTGGTACCGGTTGTGGCCGAGTTACCGCTGGCGTGATGTGACAGGTACGTGAGAAGTGGGGGAGTGAGGGGATTTTATGTCGCGTGTTCCCGAACTGTAGCACCGTCTCACGCTCCTTTTCTGCGCGTGCAAGGGGAGGCTCTCTATGTGCTCCATGCAACCTGTCTCTGCAGAAATGGCTGATGCAGACGTTCCTCCCAAGCCTGACCTGGAGTGCGTTAATGCTTGTCGGCGACGACACTGCTGGAGCAAGAGCAACCAATCAGGCAATTTTTGGAGCTGGCAGACCTGTTTCGAGGCTATGCGGGCTACCAATCATACCCAGGTATATCAACTACAACTCCTATATTCTATATTCCGTATCTGGTGTGAATATACAACTACATTATATTGATATTTGCGAGATCTATATCCGAGGAACCTATTAACCCCTTGCCCAAATAAACGGACAAGAAATAAATAAATAAGTATAAAGCCATAAATAAATAAGTATAAACCCAATCCTTTCCTCACTGCGTATAGTAAAAACCCAACCTCACGCAAAGAGGAAAAATGTGAAGGAAAAACTAAGAGTCAAATAGAGACTAGGAGAAGAGAGAGGACAGGCACAGCCGGCGAGGGCGAAGATGGCGCCCAAGACCAACGGGGCTCTAGCGGTGGAGGCCTACACGGCGCATGAGTTCGACGTGGCGCGGAAGCTCATCCACCTCAGGGAGAGCAGCGTGTCCTCAGGCACCCCACGCACTGCCCTACATGCCCCGACAAGTTCTGGCGGCTCCTACTCCCCGCGCTCCGTGGAAGCCCTGCCGGCACCGTCCCTAACCCCGATCGTACTCCTAGGCTGTTGCGTGGATTGGGAGGAAGATGACGAGCAGGAGGTTTATGGGAGGCAGCGGAGGGTGAAGCACTACTGGCTGGATTGGGAGGAAGATGACGAGCAGGAGGTTTATGGGAGGCAGCGGAGGGTGAAGCACTACTGGCTGATCATGGAGATCTATGCCACGACGGAGGAAATTGGAGGATGCACCGGCTAGAAGAACAAGAAGAAGTAGTCGACGAGATATCCCGCATCTGGTGTGAATATATTCTGCATCTGGTGTGAATATACAACGACAATATATTGATACTTGCGAGATCCATATCTGAGGAAGCTATTAACCCCCTGCCCAAATAAACGGATAAGAAATAAATAAATAAGTAAAATAAAATAAATAAATAAGTATAAACCCATAAATAAATAAATAAAATGAGTATAAACCCAATCATTTCCCTCTTTGCATATAATAAAACCCAACCCCACATGCAAATAGGAAAAATGCTAAGGAAAATCTAAGAGCCAAACAGAGACTCGGAGAAGAGAGAGAGAGAGAGAGAGGAGAGGCGCAGCCGCAAGGGCGAAGATGGAGCCCAACACCAACGGCGCGCTGGCAGGGGAGGCCTTCACGGTGCGTGAGCTCGACGTGGCAAGGCAGCTCATCCACCTCAGGGAGAGCATCGCTTCCTCGGGCACTGTTGGGGGGATACCCCCGGGTAGGGTCACGCCGGGGTATAAAGGCCGGGTCACCTCAAGGCGGGCCGAATCACGGAGTAACCCGGACCAGGGGGCGTTCGCCTAACTAAGTCTCGACCGGCCTAAGAAGTAAGTCGGGAGTGGATGTTTGCTTGTATGCAGGAACTGGAGTGCCCGGGTCAGCTGTGATCCGGGTCATGATTGGCTTCTAGGAGAAGGAAGGAATCTTGCTGGTCAAAAAGAGGGTCCGGTACGCACTGCATGAGCGAAGCGGACAAGAGCGGGACAACCGGGTCATGGCCGACAGGGGTGACGAAGCCCATGTCGGCTGACGCGGGCGTCGCAGAGGCTCACGTAGCTAAAGCAAGCATGACGCAGGGGAAAAAGCACCCCGGTCGGCTTACCCCATTGGGAGGAGGCATATTCTTAGGAATATGCCTCCACGTATGCCCTAGGCAGGAACCGAGCCTTCCCTATAAAAGGGGGGCTAGGGCTTCTCTAGGAGGGCTCGGTCTCTCTGCTATTCGGTTTTGAGCTAAGGTTTCAGGTTTGATCTGTGGGTGAGAGTAAGAGAGATCCTTCTTCCTCCTCTCGCCAAGACAGCTCTAGGAGCACTTGTAACCTTGGAAGGAAATCAATACAAACTTCTGTGTGGAGAATCACTTCACTATCTCTCCCTGGATTCCCCTAGCGTGTGTTAGTCCCCACCTTTAGCCTATCCATGGCATCTGCCGTGACACCACCACGACAGTTGGCGCCCACCGTGGGGCTAGCGGCGCTAGCAGGGGTCAAGATCCGGACGGGAAACCTCATCGCCACCGGCGAACGCATTGTCTCCGGACTCGTTCAGCGCTTTGGAGCGCGGGATTTCGTCAGCGACAACGCAGGCTGCTTCGTCAGCGACAACGCATGCCTCTTTCATTAGTTATCCCATTGCTACTCAGGTTAAGTTGTTTAGGTACCTCATTATTCATCAGACACTCACATACCCTACTCATGCTTTTCTACGACTCGCGTGGCTCAAACAACTCCCGTAGTAATGGCTCATGGGATGGAGGAACAAGCTTCGGTGGGGTTTAAAAGTAAAGGCTATACAGTACTTGGGATTCAATTTAATGCATTCGCGACTCAATGATGCAAGAGCAAGATAGAGGAAATAGGTACTGTATGTATGCAAGCATGTGGTAGTGCTTGCCTGGCAGCTCAGTTGAAGCGAGAGATGGATCTGGGTAGTACTCCTGGGATTCCTGGTAATTCTCCTGCTGGGCGTCTATTCGAAGAAGAACCAAACAAACAATGACCAACATAAATAAAGTGCACAAGCATATGAATTAAAATGCGACAAGAAAACAAGCATGCCATGATGAATGATGCACAATTTGCATGGCATTAAAGTAGCATGGCAGAGGTGAGGTGTGGATACAAGGAATAAAGCATTTTATTATTTATTTAACCAAGTTTTATTGTCATAAACATTTCAGATTTGTAAGAATGACATGATGCATGCTTCAATTCAGAACAAGGACTACATAGATGGAACGGGCTCGTCGCGCTGATCGATTTAGACATATTATTTGCCAAATTTGGAGTTATAGAATTAAAGTTATTAATTTATTAAGAAAAAGGGCATTTTATTGTAATTTTAATCATCTCGAAATTTTAAAGTGTTCAAAAGATAATTTTGAAGGGCATAATTGAATTCCTCACAAATTTCTGATTCCAAAACATATATTATTTGTATTATTTGGATTTGTAAACTAAAAGTTATTTAAATCTGATTTGAATTTGAATTTAAAGCAAATTTTGAAAAGATTTAAATTAAACAGCAAAGCAGAAAACCATTTTGTACTCAGACAGATCCATCCACCATCACTGACGGGTGGGTCCGAGCTGACCTGGTGACACAGTGCGCAGACAGATTTTCTTACCAGCACAGAGGCTAGCCCCGGAGGCCGACAGGTGGGACCAGCGGCTTGTAGGCCCACGCGTCAGCGGGTGTATCGTGCAGAGCCACATGGACCAGCTGAGGACCGCGGGTCGAGGGTAAGGTTCCCCGGGTGCCTTTTCGTTAAACTGCCACTGCGGCTGACAGGTGGGGCCTCTACGAGCGCGGCTTAAGGAAGTCAAAAAGGTGGGGGTTAGGTGCAAAGTGTCAACGTGCACCGTGGATCTTCTCTGATCTCTGACGAAACTGTCTGTCGCGCGCGGCACGGTGAGACGGGGAGTCGAACTGGGGACCTGGGGTGCTCACGCAGGGAGGCGAAGCCACTGCGGTGGGCTAGGGGAGCTGACAGGAGGGTGGCTGGGGCCTAGTTAAGGTTCTAGACGGCGCGTACGACGTGCGGACAACGGCGAGCGGTGGCGCACTGAGGGCGTTCGGCGAATGGGTCGGCGATGCTAGACGGCGACGGCTTGGCGGATGGTGTCAGGGAGGAAGAGGGACTCACCGCGGGGTGATCGGTGGTGGTGGCACGGCCGGAGACGCGACAGATCGTCGAGGTCGCAGGCATCCTGGCAAGTTAGGGTTTCATCGGGACGGCGCAGATACTGGCGCTCCTGGGGCTTCTCCTCCTCGTCGACGTGTACAGGGGGCAGCAGGTGGGTCTCCTCGGTCTCCCAGGCCACCTCCACGACGTGCCGGCCGGTTAGATCGAAGGGGGCGACGCGGTGCTGGCGGCAGGTCCTGGCGACGAAGAAGAAGAAGGGGAAGGAGAGGGCAGGCTCGGGGTGGATCTGGCGATGCAGGAGAGCCGTGTGGATGAGGCCAAGCGAGAGAGAGGGAGGAGATGGCGTGTGGGAGCGGGGTAGATGGAAAAGTGGCTTCGGCCCTTTTCTTTCTTTCTCCTCGAGCACGTGGTTGAGCAAGGGCTCGACCTGGGGCAGGGTAGCAGCAGAGGAGAAGGGCTGCAGGTGGGGCCGACATGGCGGTGGGGCTAGCACGGCAGTAGAGAGAAGAGAGAGGGGAGGGGGTAGCTCGGGTGAGCTCGGGTTAGACTAGGCATGGGCTAGGGTTAGGGTTAGAAGAGGTTAGATGGGGTGTGGGCCAGGGAGAGAGGGTGGTCAGGTGGTCATCATGGTGGAGAGAGGGAGAGAAAAGAGAGAGGTGAGATAGGGTTAGGGTTTAGTAGAAAAAGGGTTAGGAGAAAAAAATAGAGAGAGGAAGATAGGTTAGATTTTATTAGGTATTTAGATTTTAAAATTTGCTTATGAGACCATACCAAGAGGAAAGTGGGGCTTGATCTAGCACAAGCTAAGGTGGAAGAGAAACCAAGAGAAGAGAGAGAAAAGATATATGTATAATGAGCCTCATATGATCATGCATGAAGAGATTAAGTTAATAATGATGTTGATGAGAAAAATGGGGATGATGGAACGGTAGGAGATGGTCCACAAAGAAAAGAGCCATTAACACAAAAGAAAAACCGATGGGATAAAAGGTGGTGATGAAGGTTGCATGGCCCATGCAAAATAATTAATGCCATGATTAATTTTGTGAGAACAAAAGTAATGATATGGCATTATTCTTATGCATTCCCAAGAAGTGGAAACAAGGCCAAGCAAGAGGATTGGATTAGACCCACCCCACCACATGAGCTAGAATAAAATCAAAAGAAAAAGAATTGCAAGCTCATGGGTAAAAGGATGGTGGAATTATAAGGTGGTGAAAGGAAAAGTGATGGAGTTGAATAAAGGATATGCCCCCAACTCAACTTGGGCATTTAAACAATATATCAATAACCAAATACAATATCAAGAGGCGAATACAATTAATAATGCATAGGAGAGAAGAACCAAAAGAAAAAGGGGTTTTATATGATGCTCAAATGCAAGGTGGCATGATGATATGAGCATGATATAATTATGATGCAACAATTGTATATAGGAAGTAGCCAATATCTTACTAGACCAAGTAGCATTACAATTGTTAGACAATTGGGATGCTATAATCATCCCAAGCTCATGCCAAGCCCTAGTGCGTATGCGTTGGTCCTGGATCCTACATTCATTGGACCTAGCATTAACGTAAGATTCTCAAAGGTGTTGATCGACAATGGCAGTAGCATAAATATCATGTATGCGGACACAGTGCGCAAGTTGGGTATCTCGGAGAACATGCTCCAGGCCACCAGGACAACTTTCCATGGCATTGTGCCCGGCATTTCTTGTGAGCTCATAGGCAAAGTCCGGGTTGACGTGTTGTTCGGCACAAGAGACAACTGCCGAACTAAAAATCTAGAGTTCGAAGTGGTGAACTTAGAAAGCGCCTACCATGCGTTACTCGGAAGACCGGCCCTGAACAAATTCATGGCAAGCTGTCACGTTAGCTACTTGAAGATGAAATTGCCCGGACCAAACGGAGTGATTACCATTGCTGGGGACTTCCGACGTTCCATGGAGTGTGCGTCGGCCGGATCAAACTTAGCCGAGTCGCTTGTGATTGCGCAGGAAAAAAGGAAATTCAAGAAGTGGCAGCTTTGGCTCAGTCCGCGCAGGAGTATATGCCGGCGCTGAGCAACCCGCATGGGTCTGTTTCCTTCCAGGCCACGAAAGATACCAAGAAGGTTCCTGTCGATGACATGTTCCCAGAGCGCACCATAACGATTGGTGCCCGGCTAAGTGATAAATAGGAAAGCGAGCTCGTCAGCTTCCTCCGTGAGAATCGGGACATTTTTGCTTGGTCCACACAGGACTTACAAGGTGTTCCGAGGGAGTTGGCCGAGCACTCTTAAAATGTGAGACCCGGAGCTAAGCCGGTGAAGCAACCACTCCGCCGCTTCGCCGAAGATAGGAGGAAAGTCATTGGGGATGAGATAGCCCGGTTGCTAGCCGCAGGATTTATCATGGAAGTTCTTTACCCGGATTGGCTGTCTAATCCGGTGCTGGTGGAGAAGAAGAAGGATGACCCAAACGTGGCAGTGGTTTGGCGCATGTGTATTGATTACACGAACCTGAACAAGGTGTGTCCGAAAGATCCATTTCCGCTGCCAAGAATAGATCAGGTCATAGACTCAACTGCTCGATGTGAACTGTTGTCATTCATTGATGCATATTCTGGTTTCCACCAGATACCTCTGAATCCGGATGATCAAATAAAGACTGCGTTTATTACCCTGTATGGGGCTTATTGCTATCGCACCATGCCATTTGGTTTACGTAATGCAGGGGCAACATACCAGAGATGCATGCAAAAATGTTTGCACGACCAAATAGGTCAAAATGTATAGGTGTACGTGGATGATGTGGTTATCAAGACCAAGGAAAGCAAAACGCTCCTTGACGATATCAGGCAAACGTTTGCGAACCTAAGAAGGTTCCGGATGAAACTTAACCCGGAAAAATGCACCTTTGGTGTCCCGGCTGGAAAATTGCTCGGCTTTCTTGTTTCCAGCCAAGGTATCGAGGTTAATCCAACCAAAATCCGGGCCATCGAACGAATGGAACTGCCGAAGTGTCTTAACGATGTCTAGAAGTTCACAGGTTGCCTGGCCTCGTTAAGTCGGTTTGTATGTCGGTTGGGAGAAAAGGCATTGCCTCTTTACCAACTCATGAAAAAGTCGGATAAGTTCATTTGGACACCGCAGGCCGATGAAGCCTTTACGCACCTGAAGAAGATATTAGCCACGGCACCAGTACTAGCCTCACCACTATCAAAGGAGCCAATGTTACTCTATATAGCCGCAACCAACCGAGTTGTAAGTGCAATGATAGTGGTGGAGCGCGATGAGGAAGGTAAGTCGGTGCAAAGGCCGGTGTATTATTTGAGAGAAGTGTTGTTAGCCTCAAAGCAGAACTACCCACATTATCAAAAAGTGGCATATGGCGTGTACATGGCCGCCAAGAAACTGAAGCACTACTTTGAGGAGCATCCCATCCGGGTCATATGTGAGGCCCCCATATCCGAGATCATGAGTAACAAGGATGCGAGCGGCAGAATTGCAAAATGGGCAATTGAGCTAGCTCCTTACGCACCGCAATATGACAGACGAGAAGCAATCAAATCTCAAGTTGTGGGGACTTTTTCGTGGACTGGGCCGAGGTGCGGTACGAACCACCACTTCCTGATACGAACTATTGGCGAATGCACTTTGACGGATCAAAAACCAAAACCGGGCTAGGTGCCGGAGTGGTACTCACGTCGCCAAAAAAGGACCAGTTGAAATATGTGCTACAGATCCATTTCACGGCATCAAACAATGTCGCTGAGTATGAAGCACTTGTGCATGGGCTCAAGGTAGCAAAAGAAGTTGGCATACGTCGGATCATATGCTTTGGCGACTCGGATTTGGTGGTGCAGCAAGTGTCCGGAGTGTGGGACGCCCTTGATCCAAATATGGCACTATACAGATTTCATGTGCAAAAGATATCTGGTTACTTTGAGGGATGCGAATTTCATCATGTACCCCGGGTGGCAAATGAGGCTGCCGACATGCTGTCGAAGCTCGGGTCAACCAGACAAGCAATTCCACCGGGTGTAGCGTTAGAGCACCTCAGGAAACCATCTACCAGGCCATCCCCAGAATCCGAGTCAATCTATGTCCCGGAGGACACCGAATCCGGAGCTGTGCCCATGGACGTTGACACAGGAACTAGTGCACGAAACTCGGGGACTGCCTCGGCAAACCCGGGGACTGCTTCGCAAGACCCGAGGACTATTCAGCGTGATCCCGTTGAAGTTATGCCGGTGGATCAGATGGAGATAGACGAGGACGTGTTCCCCGTGCGACCAATACCGGCTTGGGCACTACCTATATTTCAATTCCTGAAAGATGGAACGTTACCCACTGAGGAGGTGCTGTCCAGGCAAACATAGAGGAGGGCAAAGGCCTACACGATTATCAATTCCGAGATCTACAAAAGAAGTGTGACCAATGTCCTCCAGCGGTGTGTTGACCCGGAAGAAGGGCTTGAAATCATCCGAGATATACATCAGGGGGAGTGCGGGCATCATGCTTCATCCCGAGCCTTGGTAGCGAAAGCTTTCCGGCACGGATTCTACTGGCCAAATGCCTTAGAGCAAGCGGAAGATCTGGTGAGAAAATGTAATGGTTGTCAGAGGTACGCTACCAAGACACATATGCCAATGTCGGAACTCAAGACCATCCCAATCACTTGACCATTTGCCGTATGGTGCTTGGATATGGTTGGCCCGTTCAAACCAGCAAGGGGAAATATGACTCACATTCTAGTAATGGTGGACCAGTTTACGAAGTGGATTGAGGTAAAGCCTATAAGAAAATGTGATGGGGCTACGGCCGTAACGTTTCTCAAAGATATCATCTTGAGATACGGCTACCCTCACAGTATCATAACTGATAATGGCACAAATTTTGCGGAAGGAGCATTTGCGTGTTTCTGCCGGGATAAGAGGATCCGGCTAGACGTAGCCTTGGTAGCCCACCCCGCATCGAACGGACAAGTGGAAAGATCCAACGGATTAGTATTATCCGGGATAAAACCCAGGCTCATTGAGCCGCTGCAAAGATCAGCGGGGTGCTGGATAGAAGAACTACCAGCGGTACTGTGGAGCTTAATAACAACTCCGAATCGATCAACGGGCTATACGCCATTCTTTCTGGTGTATGGGGCAGAAGCTGTATTACCAGCCGACATAGAGCATGATTCGCCTAGGGTCACCCAATACACAGAAGCCAGTGTGCAAGAAGCCCGGCAAAATGATGTTGATCTGCTGGAAGAAGCGAGAGAACTGGCACTGTCCAGATCCACCATATATCAGCAAAATCTCCGACGCTATCATAGCCGGAAAGTGTGCCCCCGAGTCTTTCGGGAAGGCGATCTGGTGCTCCGGTTGGTACAACGTACTACTGGAATGCATAAATTATCCCCCCCATGGGAAGGGCCATTCATCGTGAGCAAAGCATTACACAACGATTCTTACTATCTTATAGATGCAAAGCCACAGGAAAAGAACAAGGCGGACAGGTCCGGAGAGGAATCTAAGCGACCATGGAATATAGCTCTACTTCGTCCTTTCTACACTTAACTAAAGAGTGTATGTATCCGAGTTATCTCGTATGTCGGTATGTATGTCGGCAATGAGTTTATCAATGGAATGTTGGCACCTCGAGCAGTAAATCGGGTACTGCCTTAATAATGTTTGTTGTTTTTGCGCGTCAGCTGGAATAAGTTATTCTACTTAACTCGGAATAGTAGTGTGCGAGCACCAAAAACCCAACTCTTCGACTTGCTGCTGTCCAACAAGAATTGGCTTCATGGCAAGCAAGAGAACAAGTTTGGAATTGCATAGCACATGAAAAACGACTAAGGACAAGAATTTATTCGAGCCGACGTTTGTATTTCGGACTAACCCCGTACTTATTTTCAAGTCGTTATACAGTTTTATCTTTGAGCTAAGTCTAAAAGTTTCCTAGTATTGTTAAAACAATTTTGAAGCTCGGATTCGTAAGTTGTAAAACCGAATCAAGGTAGACACAATCCGAGCCAAAAGATTGAACGAACAAGAAAAAGGAACTCGGGGACTACGCCCAAGTTACTCCGGCATAAGCACTTAGTAGCAAAATATCACATGTGTTTGGAATACAATTCCACCCGGCATACCGGGGATCTCATAAATTTTCAAGTGTTTTTACTAAGGAGCAGCGGGAGGAAGGTCGGCATCATCGTCACCCTCTTCGATATCCGAGGCAGTGTCCTCTTCGTCCTCGCCCGAGTCATCTTCAACGTTCTCAACTTCTTCTTCGCCAGCGACTTCCAGGAAGCTCGGACCCTCAGTCCATTCGTGAATGGGGGCATATTCGATGAGGCTGTGGGCACAAGCCTAGCGCCAAGCTACCCACTCCGAGTCGTCTATCCATTTGGATCCTATGCGTAGGCGTGTGAGGAGGCTGAGATCTATCTTCTCATACCACGTCAGAATGTGGTGAAGGATGGTATAAGCTGCGGCATGTCCAGCGGACTCTCTCCAGAGGTCGAGCTGGGTCTCGATTTCCGAAAGCTTTTCAGCGAGATGTGTAACTCTCTCCGGAGCGTCGTCAGCGGGCCAGAAAGTGTTGAAGACTCGGACTGAAACATCAAGGAGATATTTGCCGTAGTTCTTAATGATTTCCACGCGAGACGACAGGCTGACCAATAGGTCCTCCATGTCATAGGGAATGCCCTCACCGTCAGGAGCGACGGGAGTACCCCTTTCTCAGCGGAAATTGGCAACAGTAGCACTTGCAATAGCAGTACCCTCTGGAAAGTGGCCTGGGAAACAAGGCAAAGGACAAAGTTGAGAAAACAAGAAGTATGAAGTAACCCGGGGAAGTAAGGCGGATAAGGAAAAAGAAATTACGTGAGATGTGGCTGTGAATCCGAGTCAGTTCCTTGTTACAAGCATCACGCCTCTTCCGAAGCAGCTCAATCTCGGCGTTCGACGACTCAAGTTTGACCTCGGCTTCCTGAAGAAGCTCACGGTCCTTAGCATTTTGGAGTTTGAGGCGCTCACGTTCTTTGGTGTAGTCCTGGCCAGCCTTTTTAGCTCGGTTTGGTGTTGCGCCTTCATCTTAGCCATCTCAGCCTTGAGCTTGGCTATCTCATCGTCTTTGGTCCGGAGGAGGGCGATCTCATCATCTTTCTTCTTCAGCTCGGCTTGGTGCCGCCCTGCTTGGTCGAGAAAATGCAGCATCATATCAGGCACGTGCACACTATCTTCAAGCGATGCTGAAATAGTGTGTTGGCCCGGCAGTACCGAGGTATGAATGTTTGCCGAGCCAAGGAGGAAAAGCCGATGGAAAGCACGGTAAAGATAGACAAAAAGTACGTACCCTTGATCTACTCCAAGTTCTTCGGCATTATCTTGTTCTCAGCCTCCACCCCAGCTACGGAAACCGAGCAATCAGGTTAGTCCGGCAAAGGAAAATGAAGCAAAACAAAAAAGCGTTAAGGAAGAAATTTACCCCTCTTCTCGTATTCCGCAATAAGTGCAGCCTGCTTTGTGCGTAAATTCTTGTGGGTATCCAGCAAGCGTTGGAATTCAGCACTCCCGCGGTTGGTGGTCACCTAAAAGGGATACAGAAACTTAAGTCAGCTTGATGCATGTTCGAAGTGTACTAAAATCTGGGCCAAGTGGAACTTAACCCGGCTCTAGGTGTGTGCATATTCGAAGTGTACTAAAATCCGGTCCAAGTGGAACTTAACCCGGCTCTAGGTGTGTGCATATTCGAAGTGTACTAAAATCTGGGCCAACTGGAACTTAACCCGGGTCTAGGTGTGTGCATATTCGAAGTGTACTAAAATCCGGGCCAAGTGGAACTTAACCCGGCTCTAGGTGTGTGCATATTCGAAGTGTACTAAAATCCGGGCCAAGTGGAACTTAACCCGGCTCTAGGTGTGTGCATATTCGAAGTTCTCATGGAGCTACGTTAGTTTTCTAAAAGAGCATCCGTCCGAGTAACAAGTTACTCCCCCGGAGGCTCGGGGACTAATGGTTATTATCTACAACTTGTAAGGGGGAAGCGACATACCTCCATCATTCGCCCAGTGAGGTTAATTGCCTTTGCCGCTGTATTCATCTGAGCGGAAAACTCGGTAGGGCCGAACTTTTCCGGGAGATCAGAATCCTGAACTATCTCGGCCTTGTTCCAATTCATAACAAATTCCATCAGGCTCGGAGGGTACCGTTCACCGGTGGGCATATGGGGCGTCACCAAGCCCTTTGCATGCGCTTCTTTCCTCTCCACCAAGGCAAGGGCGGGGCTGGTGTGCAGAACCAACTATTGGGCATCGGTTGGATCGGTAGGCGCGTCCTTTGCTGCTGGCGTTTTCTTGGGGAGCATTGACACAAGGGTGCGCTACCCAGACTCGACGGCAGTGGGCTTGGCAGCGTCTGGAGCCTTCTTGCCCTTGGCCTGCTGGGTAGAGGAAGCCGTAGCAGCAGTTTTCCCCTTAGAAATTGCCGGGGTAGTTCCTTGTCGAGGTTGAGAAGACTCGGAAGATGCAGAGGAACTAGGCGCGGGTACTCTCGCTGCTGGGCTTGGTGCCGGCGCTGAAGCTTTTGCTGCCGGAGTTGGTGCTGATGCCGAGGTTGGAGTTGGTGTTGGTCTGGTTGCTGGCCTAGTTGCTGGTACTGGAACTGGTGCTGGAGCTAAAGTAGCCTCAGTGGCTGCTGGTTGAGGTGTTGTCGAGGCGGTGGATGCCGTTGCTCCGGCTGGGCCGGTCTCCCCGCTCCAAGGTTACCCTCCTCTTGCCGAGGTGGAGCTGAACCCGGAGCGGCCGCAGAACCCTCCGGAATAGGGCTCAGCGGGCGTGACTCGTCGTCACGACAGGGAGAAGGGCTAGATCGGAGAGGTGAAGAGATGCTATATCCACTTTGAGGGACCTCCACCGGAGCCCTGCAAAATCAAATAATGTTAGAAGAAAAACTACGATGAAGTAAGGAAGAACAAGTTACAGAAGAAAGAATGACTTACGCATCCGAGGTTTGGGCCTCCTTGGGTTTCCGAGCCCTTCGTTCTGGGGCCTTGCCTGCTGGTTTGGAGGCAGTCTTGTCCCCGGATTTCTTTCGCCTTTTAATGGGTTGGGAAGGTCCGGAGGAAGAACTTGAAGAAGCCCCGCGTTTCTTCTTCGATGCCACCGGAACAGGTTCGCCCGTAGCGAGAGGGGGATCCTCGTGGATATGACCGCCGGGGTGAGCTGATGGCGGAAAAGCAAAAGAAAGGGGGACAGCCTCAAAAGGTTCAATCAGCTCGATATCCGAGTCATCTTCATCATCGGGCCAATCTCTAATAGAAGAGGATTTACCCGTGGGTCGTTTCGTGGCATCAGTCATGGGGAGGAACATCTCCTGGTCCGGCTCTTCTTCATCCGGAGTCTCCTGGTCCGGCGCCCACTTAAGGGTCGGATCGGTGCCGTCCTCAAGGGTCTGCTCAAGGAATTGCTGAGGAAAAGAACGAACAAAAGAGTCAAAAATGCGACAATAACTGACATGTAATTAGTCCGGGGTAAGTTAGCAACATGAAACTCACCATGGGAGGAAGCCGGTCATGGCAGAAATGCTCAATCCCCCATGTCCACTCAGTGGAGAAGTCCTTGTGAGTGGTGAAGAGAGCCTTAACCCGGCGGTAAATCTCCGTGTTGCTCAGCTCGAAGGATGAGGTCCGGTTAGGATCGCGGCCAAAACTCATGTGGCACACCTTGTGGGTACGCTTCTGGAGGGGTGAGATTCGGTTACGCACAAAAGTGATCATGGCATCCTCGTTGCGTAGCCCGAGCTCCCTCAGTTCCGCAAGCCTTTTGTTCACTTGGTTGGCCAAGGCTGTGGGCTTCTTGGAGATCTCATCCCACAGATCCGGGTTAGGTGGACCCGGAGTGTAGGGAAGCAACCGAATCAAGTCTTCAGTGCCCGTATTCTGGACATAGAAGAAGGTCCGGACCCATCCTTTGCAGGACTCTAACCCGGTGACCCGGGGAAAGACGGAAAACCTCCAGGGTGAAATGGAGGCCGCTCCGAATTGAGTGAGCCGCTTGTCCTCCGGATCAGCATGGATGTTGGGAATGACATTGCGACGGAGGCCGAAGAACCGGATCCATAGCTCCTCGTGGGCCATAGTCCGGCATAGCCTTCGATCGTAGAAGCAAAGGCAGAGAGAGAGGTGATGGCGTTCGCTGGAAGGTGGTGCGGCTGGAGTTGGTACGTACCGAGCCAGTCCCGGAAAGAATCACTCATCGGCAAGCCGAAGCCCCGTTGGAAATGGGACAAGAACACGACGAACTCGCCCGGATTGGGTGAGGGGGCCAGTTCGTTAGAAGGAAGGCGAGCGGCGACGCCGACGGGGATGCGTCTGGTCCGGTAGAGCTAGTCCAGGTCGTCCTGGCAGACCCAGGAGCCGTCCCATATACCACGGTCCGCCGCCGCGGCGTCCTCCTCCATCTCTTGTTCATCAACGATGAGTTCTTCTTCCGTCATCTGGTCCTCGAGGCCCTCGCTGGAGCTAGAGGTGGCGGGGGACAGAGGCCGAGATTGGCGAGGACCCGTAGCGAGAAATTTGCGTGAAGGAGGTGCGACGGAGAAGCGCGGCGGCGACGCTGCTATTTGGCAGTGCTGGTGGCGGCGCGGTCTCGAGGAAGACGGAGAAGAATAGCAACGGGCAGAAGGGTGCGGAGGGGGAAAAATCCTAAGGGACGCACCCCTCCGCTATTTAACCACTCCCACCGGGGGTGAGTGGGATCGCATCCTGTGGACCGGCCACACGCAGTGGCCGTGTATTACCCGTCTGGACCAAACACTGGGGAACCACACGGAGGACCACAGGGCGGAGAGAATCCAGTGACGCGGCGCGCTGATGCGGTAAACGAGGAGGCAGGCGTGACGTGACCCGCGCACAGTGATAACTGACGGTTACAGCGGTGGTTACTGTGCAGGCCCTTAAAATAAGACGACATAATGATTACCCTTCACATGGGTTAGCGTACGAGAGAAGGAAGCAAGACCCGGATGGAACTGTGGTAACCCGGCCGGCAAGTGAAAACTTGAGATGTGCGAAGGGAACGTAAATCCATACAATCCGAGGTAAATAGGTAACTCGGCAATAGCGACCGGGGCACAAGATTGAACCTGATGTGGCCTCAGCGGCCAAGGCAGCTAAGACCGCACCAGCTTCGGGGACTAATGTTGGGGGGATACCCCTGGGTAGGGTCACGCCGAGTATAAAGGCCGAGTTAGCCGAGGTTCGGCAAGGCCAAAGCGAATGCTGGCCGGGTCACCTCAAGGCGGGCCGAATCACGGAGTAACCCGGACCAGGGGGCGTTCGCCTAACTAAGTCTCGACCGGCCTAAGAAGTAAGTCGGGAGTGGATGTTTGCTTGTATGCAGGAACGGGAGTGCCCGGGTCAGCTGTGATCCGGGTCATGATTGGCTTCTAGGAGAAGGAAGGAATCTTGCTGGTCAAAAAGAGTGTCCGGTACGCACTGCATGAGCGAAGCGGACAAGAGCGGGACCACCGGGTCATGGCCGACAGGGGTGACGAAGCCCATGTCGGCTGACGTGGGCGTCGCAGAGGCTCATGTAGCTAAAGGAAGCATGACGCAGGGGAAAAAGCACCCCGGTCGGCTTACCCCATTGGGAGGAGGCATATTCTTAGGAATATGCCTCCACGTATGCCCTAGGCAGGAACCGAGCCTCCCCTATAAAAGGGGGGCTAGGGCTTCTGTAGGAGGGGTTGGTCTCTCTGCTATTCGATTTTGAGCTAGGGTTTCAGGTGTGATCTGTGGGTGAGAGTAAGAGAGCTCCTTCTTCCTCCTCTCGCCAAGACAGCTCTAGGAGCACTTGTAACCTTGGAAGGAAATCAATACAAACTTCTGTGTGGAGAATCACTTCACTATCCCTCCCTGGATTCCCCTAGCGTGTATTAGTCCCCACCTTTAACCTATCCATGGCATCTGCCGTGACACCACCACGACAGGCACCTCACACGCCGCCCGACACGCCCCAGCAGATCTCGGCGGCTCCTACTCCTTGCGCTAAATGTATGCTTTTGGGGTCGACAAATGTCCAAACATGGATGAAACTTGATGGTCCATCTAACTAATACTCCCTCCGTTCCTTAATATAAGGTGTATAGTTTTTTGTGAAAAAAATCCATAATATAAGGTGTATAGAAAATTTTGGGATTTGTTCCTCTTATTTAGGAGGCAATTAATCCGATCAGGAGAGAGATGATACCTAAATTTCGCATGTTCCCTCTATATCACGTCAATCACCATGGGGTATTCATGTCCTAAAGCAACGGAATTTGGCCTCCCAGCCTGTGCGCTAATATTTGTGCAAGAAGACTATACACCTTGTATTTAGGAACGGAGGGAGTAGTTAGATTTCCAACACTTTGCTCCTATACTGCCAAAACATAAGCTCCAAAAAATGTTTTTCACCATGTCGTTTGAGATGCTTGTTAACATGGGCAATCCATGTACACAAATACACAATATTTATGTTGATATTCATCAAATATTCATATGTTATTCTTTATCATTGCCCATTAGTAAAATATTACACCATGAGAAAAAAATATAATTAACCCGATGGTCTTCTCATCTTGCTTCACTCCCCTTGTTAGCTAAGGCTCCAAGTGCTTGGAAGTTGTTACTTTGGAATCAAAGAGAAATTTCCAACTCTAAAAAATAATCCAAAACTATGTGTATATTCATATACAATATTATAGAAACATGATGGCAAAATGCCAAATAACAATGTGGCACAAGCCATCACAAGAATAGCCTAGCCTTCCTCTCCTGGTTAAAAGATGATCATGTGGGTGCGAATAAGATTGCACCATCCTTACATTTTGCATGGATCTTGTCATATACTCCACCGGAAACTTATGGGTTTAAAAAACATTTGTTTTCTTTTTATTTTATAAAATCTTTTTGCAAATAATTTTAGCAAATAAAATAGCAGAAAATATAGATTTTTCATTTGAAATAAATAGGGAAGTAATATAGAAACAAAATAGGATTTTAATAAAATTCTTTTGGAGACAAAATATGGATGATAATGTCATGATGATGCTTGATGATTTTTGGGGTGGGAAGATGTGAGGCTTGATGATTCATGCATTTTTATTCAATATTGGTAGTTGTATGAAATTGTTAACGGAGTTGTATGATATCACAATATTACCAAAACCATTGGTGTAAAATTGCAAGAGTTGTTGGTGTTTAGGTTTTGAATAGCTTTGGACCACTACCAAATTGTGTAAATTGTTTTCTTGTGGTGTTCTCAAATATTTTTTTGAAAGTAAGAAATAGATGGATATTATTAATTTCATAAGAAAAAATGGAGTAGAATGCATCTATTTTGGATGGTTGTTACATATGTATTATACAATCATGATGCTTGTTTTCCCACACCCAACATTTATGTTGATGATCATTGTAGATACTGCATTAGGAGATTGGGACATTAATGCTGCCAAGATCAGAATATTAGGTTCGTCATAGACATAAAGTTATACTAGAATGTCAGGTAGCAACCCGGAATATCATCATGGAGATGGCGGACACCGCTCCAACACAGCATTCTCTCCTCCATTCAATCATAACGGAAAAAGGTGAAACCTTTTGTTTTCTAGAGATCAGGTAATGGATGGAAGCAATATAAAACTATGTAACACATGATTTTTGGGTGGGCAAAAGTACAAACACGGATGAAACTTGATGGTCCATCTAACTAATTGTTAGATTTCCAACACTTTGCTCCTATATTGCCAAAACATAAGCTCCAACAAATGTGTGTGACCATGTCGTCTGGGATGCGTGTTAGCATGGGAAAACCATGTACACAAATACACAACATTTGTGTTAATATTCATCAAATCTTCATAGGTTATTCTTTACGATTGAGTATTAGTAAAATATTACACCATGAGAAAAAATAGAGTTAACCCAATGGTATTCTCATCTTTCTTCACTCCCCTTGTTAGCTATTGCTGCAAGTGCTTGGAAGTTGTTACTTAGGAATCACAGAGCCATTTCCAACTCTAAAAAAATAACCCGAAACTAAGGGTATATTCATATACATTTTGTAGAAACAACGTTCCTCTCCTGGTTAAAAGATGATCATGTGGGTGAGAATAATATTGCACCATCCTTATATTTTGCATGGATCTTGTCATATACTCCACCCCAAACTTATGGGTTTCAAACAAAACAGTAAATCTATTCATCTTCCTCAGCATGATTTAGATTGGAAGAGAAAATGTAAGTAGCTAAATAATTTGTGACACTGATTGGAAGAGGTACATGTAACTAAATGATTTGTGACACTCAAGACATCTTTTGTTCAAAGGAATTGCATAGAAATTTTGAAAAATAACGTTCCTTAATTTTTAGTATAGGACCTATTTTGTTTGGTAGGACTTATTTCTATGGTACATTTTGCATGAAATTTCAAAGGATTGTTTTTATTGAGTCAAATTTCCTAGAAGGCTTTTCTTTATTCCCAACATAACCATCACATAAAGATGGTTCTTTAGAAAAGTTTCCATATTTTGTGTTGCAATGCACGTTACACATTCTTATTTTCAATTTACCATATGATTGTTACGAAATTAGAATCCTATGTTACCTCTTTTCCTTGGTTTTTAGAATGCTATATGAACCAAAGATCCAAAAGCTTCTCAGAGGCAAACAGTGTTGGACTCGGTAGAAATACAAATCTGGTCTTAGTGTTGCCCATTTTCTAAATCTTAGCATGAAATGAAGCTTTGTAAAATCTTACAAAAACAAACACACATATCTAACTTGAATCTTACCCATCAAATTTTCATGAAGTAATATGATTATTTGCTAACTATGAAAATGGGAAAAATGAGAATCTTGTAGTTTTGTCTTGAAAATTTAGAGTTGTATTTCTAGGTCTAGAATTAAGTTTTAGTAGTGGCCGTTGATTCGCATATGTTTCGATGTACTTCCCCCAATTGGAAACTGGTCTACATCCAAGATCTTAAAAACATGTGTGGTCGAGTTTTGATAACCCCTCGTTCGCGGTAACGAATCAACATCCGTTGCTTTCTTTTGGAGAGTGGTGTGGTACTTTATTTATCAAGAAACATCATTATAGAGTTCTCCCCGAATAAGTTCCAGGATTACACCAACATATAAAATAAAAATAAAAGGCTTAGTAGACCAAGCCAATTTATGTGCTACCACATTTGACTTCCTACTAGAAAATTTAAATAAACAGGACTCCAAGTCTACCGTTAAGTTTTTCATAGAGCCTACTACAATTCCAACACTAGAGCGACCCTCGAGATGCAGCAAATAGGTGTTGGACCAAAGAGATACAATTGACAACCAGTAAAATCTTCGTGAAACCATGGTCCCAGGCTACTATCAAGGCACTCTGAATTGCTAGAGCCTCAACTGGTTCAGGAACAAGAAGAGCGTCGGGTTGTTCGCTGCAGGAGAGGATTCCCTCACCATAGTCCCCCATCCCACCTGACGCTCAGTAGGGAACAGAGCCACATCGACACTGACACATACCCAACCATCAGGCGGAGGCATCCACCTTGGCGGCAAAGGCACTGAAGCGCTACTAACAGCAGCTCTGGACCGAATAGATGGGACAAAATGAGTTTAACATAGGCTCCAATCTTTTATGCCACATGTAGAGGGTGTAACAAGACTTCGTTGTTTCTAGAATCTTTATGAGCCTCCCAAATATGCCACACAATGACAGTCAACATTGTAAGATTTCTCTCACTCTCCATGTTAAGGAAGTTAAAAAACCATTGTTTGGAGTTGATCATGGAATTCTAACATAGCTTAACTGGGAGTTGCTCCTTCACAACACTCCAAATCACTCGCACAAAGAGACAGAACAAGAAAAGGTGATCCACGGTTCCAACCTGCCCATAACAAACACAATGATCATCTATAAGTATCCATCTATGCTGCAACTGAAAATATATGGGGAGATCATCATGGATCATGCACCAAGAGATCGTCATGGATCGTGCGCGAAAGTTTGATTTCCCCTTTTCAATTGTGGTTACAATTTATTGATCCATTCAATCTGTAATTTCTTCTAGATTATAACTTCAATTTGATGTAGATGTGGTTCTTAGCACTTAGATTGAACACTTGAAAGTTAAGCATGCCATGGACGTGTGCACCATGCTTGTAATGGCATGCATATCAATGGAAGCATGGTGGTCACCGCCATGGCGTGTTTATCATTACATTGCCATTGTGTAGGGTTTCATAGCATAAAACAAAAAATCCTAACAACGAGAATGATATAGCCAAGATCTATACTATGCACATGTAAGGTAAAGGAGGCATTCAATGTTCATACCCTTGAAGACTGAAAACCCTTTATGTTCCAATGAAGTTTGATGATGTAATCAGATGGCGAAGCCGACCTCAAGGTCATGCAGACGTACAAGCTATGAGTGCTACAACTAGCAGCACCTCTAAAGTTCTACGCGCGTTTGGTGTAGACGACATCCCTAGGCTCTAGTCCATCGAAGGAGCAGAACAAGAAAGATATGGACCGAGGATCCAGCAGCACGACATCGTGCGTGGTGGAGATCTCAAACCCCGTATGCACGTTCCAATATTCCAGAACCACATGTGAGGGAGAGGGAGGGGAGAAAGAAAAATCCAAGGGGGTGAATGAGGGAGGGGATCCCCTCCTTTATATAGGCCAAGGGGGATGAGGACGTGCCATATAGGGCACCTCCACATAGGGTGGGTCCCACCCTAGGGAACCGTCACCCTTCCTCCATGCCCCCTCCTCGGGCCCCCGTCCAACTAGGGTGTGGGGCGCCCCCCTAGTGGGCTGCCAAATGGTGGCCTATTAGTTGTTTTCCATATATATTTAATATACTTTAATATTTAATTATTTTAGTTAAATACTAAAAGACATTATTTAAATCTATGAACAATTCATTGACTCCGGAACCTCTCCGACATATCTCTAGAATAATTCTAGAGTTCTCTCTTATTTCTCCAATGGCCCCAAATCAAACCCTGAGCATCGTATACCCTTAAGCATGCCATCTTACGATTCAAGAATGCACAGACATGATCAAGACACCTCTCTGATCAATGACCAACAACGGGATCTGGAAACCCATGATGGTCCCTACACATTTCAAGAATTAACTTTATCGCTCGAACCTTAAACGTCGAGTCTCATTCCCTTTGCTAGAGGATACTTAGTTTGTCCAAGATCTGATCTTTGGTATCTCTATACCTAGTTCAATATTGTTACCAACAAACACATTTACTCGTTCTGTGATATTACATTCCCGTGACCTAGTCACATGCTTGCAAGCTTCGTAGATGTAATCTCACCGAGTGGGCCTAGAGTATCTATCCATCACACGGATGGACAAATCTCGATCTTAATGCATACACCTCAATCTATTCCTTCGGGATACCTAAGAGACACCTTTATGATCACCCTGTTTACAGTATGACAGTTGATGCAGTGAAAGCTCCTTTTGGTGATAGCGATTAGATATGATATCACGGTCAATGGATTGGGTTACTATGTTTTAAGAGTTATCGTAATGTTGAACTTTGTGACTAGATATCATTGCAATACTTATGTTGGCGGTGTGTCCATCACATCATTCACCTAATAACATGACCCCATTGTTAATTAACATGAATATCCATGATAAGGAAACCTTGATCATTAGTTAACCAATGGGCTGGTTGAAAAAAGCCTACTAGGGACTTGGTTTGTTTATATACCACACGTGTACTAATATTTCTGATTAATACAGTTATAACATGGCATAAAACTTATTATAAACATTTGAGATATGATAATAAAAACATCTTTATTATTTTCTTCTAGGGCAGATCTCCAACATTACCCCACTTGTACTAGTGTACAAATAATCTATTTTTATTTTGTGCATTTAACACCTATGGCATTCTAGCATTGTCCACATGCCGTTTCTTGTAGTAAACCTAATCTCTGTAACCAACACTTTCAACTCTGTGTGTATTTTCATGTCTTTGCATCTATATGCATCATTCATTCTCCAATGAGATGGCATTGTATAAATTTAGTCTTCTGGTGAGAGCCAAAAATGTGTTGACACTACTGTCCTACAATAGATCTTCATCGTATAACCCGCTTAGAACTACACCTAGTTTTATAACAAACTACTTGACACAAATGCCCTCCTTCTGCTGCTATTAGAGCAGTCATATACTGAGATGTCGTTGTAGTGTCCATCATAATGTTATAACTTTTGAACTAATCCAAATTCCAAATCCATCATTAAACTTTCTTCCATTTCACTGTGCCAACTTATTGCTTAACACATAGCCTAAATTGAGATAAACTTCATTTGTATATGTGACAAAACTTGTATTAATGCAACACATTACAATGAACTATTTCATCACTTCTACATGCAGAGCATATTCTTGGTTCTTTCGAAGTACACAAGAATATCATTACTATTGTCCAATGATCATATTATGAATCACTCTGGTATATGCTCCAAAAATTTAGAGGATATGACTCCTCTAGATAAGTACATATCATGGAATTCATGATTAATCAAATCATTCATGAGGTTTCACTTACCGATTGTCAATACAATTGATCTCACTTCCACGTGGCAAGAACTTTTCTTTTCTATTCCATATTTAACTAATTTAATATTTCATCTATGTACTTTGGCATAACTATATTAGCATTTCAATATATCTATATAGACTTTGATGTCTAACATTCTGGTTTTTCCTAAGTATTTCATCAAAATCCAAATTTAATGATATTCTTAATTTGCGTTAAATAAAAGATACATAATTTCCAATTAACACAATGTCTTCTACATAAAGTATTGGAGGTATGTCTTAGCGCTCCCACTTAATTTTTTGTAAACACAAGCATCTTCATTGTTTCTGATAAAATTACACTCTTTAACAATTTCATCATGGTGAAGATTCCAACTCCAGGATGCTTACTTCAACTATTGAAGTCTGCATATATCTTAACAGCCTTCAAATTAACAAAACCCTTTGGATAGTGTCATGTACACATCCAAGGTAACCATTCTATAAGAAGAACATTGTTTTGTTTATTCAACTACCATATCTTAATATGTAGTGGTTGTTATAATAATCCTTATAAACTAAATATCGCTGAGAAAGATCAAATCTTATCGTGGTGAACTCTTTGAACTTTGTAGTAAACTTCTTTCTGACATGTCGATTATTTTGCAGATGCAAACAACCATGTCTATTTTTTTATGGATTCACTTATGCTTTGAAGAGCTTCACGCTTTCCCAAGGGTCTACCTAGTTCACAACTTTATTTTCGTATATGGATACTATCATGGATTCTTATGGCTTCTATCCATTTGATGGAGTTAGGGCTCATCATTGCTTGTTTGCATGTAGTAAGTATATCAGTATACAATAATAACAAATTTTCCTCAAATCTTGCTATTTGATTATTAGCCGATCCACATGATTTAAGAGGAACTTAGATCTCCAAAACTACAACATTTGTAGAAATTGTAGCCATGAGCATTATAGCTGCCTACAGAACACCTTCCGATGTTGCGCTACTCTGATCATATCACTTAGGTTTAAGTAACCTCGTCAGAATTTCTATTTTCCTCCCACTTAACTTTTCACAAAAACTTCCTTCTCAAAGAAAACTCGCCATTTTAGCGACAAACACTATTGTCTTTAGTGTTACGGTGGAGGAATTCCCAACAATTTCTTTGGGATAACCTACAAAGATGTGCATATCCAACTTTGTTTTTTTGTAAAGATTTTACATATGCCTTGCATACCAAAATTTATGAAAAGACAAACTAGATTTTATCCCTTGCCATTTCAACAAATCACGATGTTGCTCTTTTCAGTGTAAAAGTGTTAGTCACTATAGCATAACTTTTTAAATCATAATTTCAGTTTTATACTTGATCTTACCAAGTCAAACTAGGTTCTATTACATTCTCAAAACATTCCACACTACTATGGTGTTTCGAGAAACTCAAGTTTATGAAACAATTTCTCTACTTTCATTTGTTTGCTAAACTTGTAACTCAAATGTTTTCCTTTATGATCCAATCATAAACTCTTGATTTTCTTGTTACAATGATTTCTACTTCACACTAAAACCTTTGAACATGTTTTAAATGTCTCATACTTCTTCCTCATTAAACATATATACGCATATATCTATCCAAGTCCTGAGTGAAAGAATACAAAGTAGAATAATAATCCACCACACACGGTTTTACATAATGGACCAGATACATCAATATTTATGACTTCCAATAATTTAGCCGTCTGTTCAACTTTGGCCCGTGAACAGAGTTTCAGTTATCTATAGGAAAGTCTTACAAGCGTCAATTCATTCAAATACAACTTGAATCCAAAATTCCATCAACATGGAGTTTATTCTTGTCTTTCTTTCCAATATAACTTAAATAGTGGTGTCACTCTTAAACTGAAATTCCAATAATTTCTTCTTGCGATGTTTTTAGCATTTAGTTTTATGAATGTTATTTTACCAACAAAATTTATAATAGTTCATCCATCGTCTATAGAATACATCAATTATTTGAACAACAACTTATTCTCACACTACTGGAACCGAATAAAAATTATTTGAATAAATCTTAATGGATTGGTCTTTGATGTAGATTATGAACATAATAACATTTTATTTGTTTATCGATGATCATCGTCACCATATTATGTTGCTAGATACTTGGTCCATTTTATTTATTATATTGAGTTGCTTTGTATGACAAATCATACCAACTAATCTAGCATCCAATACCAAAGATTACATTGTTTTAACAAGCAAAGAATATATTCATAACATGTATATCTTCTATATACCTGAGCTGGAAAATTCAAGTCTTCTATTTTCTGCCAATTATATTTGTGGATTGTCTTTCAATGATTTGCTTTCTTTCAAAAGAATCAACCAGCATCAATAGTGGCACAAATCACATGGTACTTGGTCCAAGTGTGTTAGTCAAGCACTAATACCTTAAACTTACACTTTGAAGTGGATCACCATCATCACATGATTTGTGTCCTTCTGGATTCTTCTTTTAGTAAACTTTTAGTATAGTAAACATTTTACCTATAGCTCTTATCCATCCTATCATGATAACTTTCATGAGGAAACTAATGAAGCTCCTAAGGATGAATATTTGTATAACTTTATTTCCCAAACCTATTGGGTGATAGGTACGCCTAGCATCCCCATCATTCGCAAATGCTCATCCAATATGAGAATCTATTTCTGGCTTAATCATATTTTGTCATATTGCAACCAAACAGCATTTTAGATATCAGAATATATTTTGCATAATGTAATTTATGAAATAAATCTTTCATCTCCCATATAATCTTGATACTAAAAACTTTCTTTCCAATATCAAGTATCATGGAGGAAAGCATGATCTTTTAGATACTAACTATTATGGGTTCTGACGAGGGGTAACCTCGGCAATATCCATGGTGAAGGACTTAGGGTTTCACAGAAAAAAGAACGCTGGGTATTTCGTCAGATGTCAGGAAAACAATGGAGTCAAAGTCGCCTGAATACTGAGTAATTGTACTATTACAAGTTGCCTGGGAGATTTTGGGTACCCTCACATGGGCTTCTCCTGTCCTATATATAATAGGTTGGTTCTCAAAGTTGTATGCGGATAGGTTTTACATACGCGTGATTACAATACCAACACATTGTCGGTTTAGAGACTCTTTCCTAATACAATCAAAGTCTTTGTCGGTTGCTTCCTTGGGCTATCATCTTAAATCTTCGTGGGCTGTAAGCCTTTTACCCAGTATAGGGCAGCAAATCATAAGCATCCGAGTAATCGTACCTATGTCAGGTTCCCTTTTGGATTTACCCTTGGGGTGGCCCAATCTTCATAGATTCGAGGGGATTTGGGGAGGAAACGAAGAACACGATGAACACGCAAGGGGAAATCAATACAAACACACCCCACGCCTGATACAATTACGGCTTGCTCTCGTTGGCCCGAACCACCAACCAATAGAATCTCAAGGGTGAGACCAAAGGTAGAATCCCATGAGAGAGATTAGCTAGCTCTTGATAGAATCACACATAGGGAGAGAGTAGAAACCAAGTAGAATCTCAAAGGGGAGATACCAAGCACTACTAGAATCCATACAGGAGAGATCAAGAACTGGAAGAAGTTCTTGACAACTTCAATTAAGAAGGCCTTGGCATCCACATGGGGATCTTCTCCATGAGGAGGGAAAGATGATCAAATCTCTATCCTTCCCTTATCTTTACTTCATTATAGGGCTCTAAGGAGGGGTGGGGAATATATATAGGCCAGCCGCGAGCTAGGGGTACTTTAGGCATAATAGAGGGATACATGGGCTAAGGCCTAGTTCCAAGGTGCACAGCCCATGTCACGCAGGCCAGAGACTCCGGTCGGGGCTTCAGATTCTAGGTCAGTATCCGGGGGTAGACAGAGATCTCCAGTCGATGGCCTGGAGTCATGTCCGGAGTCCTTGGGGCGACAGGCCAGTGACTCCAGGGTCCAGGGGTGGAGACCCTGGTCCTGGTCCAGCGGCATCTTACGTCTTCTCTTCCAGGCTTCTATCTTGGGGGTCTTAGCTCCAGGGTCATCCTTGTCTTCTCCTCTTGACATCATGGTCATGGGACTAGTCATACAATCGGCAATTGGCTCAAGTAGGATCCAAGTGATGACCAAAGAAAGGCAAGAGATGGAAGGAGTTTACCTTAATAGGAATGGTCGACGTATCATAATGTGGACCAATGGTGATTCACGTATGTTGGGCTACATCATATCCCCCCTCTTGAAAAAGAGCTGACCTCGACGATATCCTTCCATCATTTTGTAAGGAAGGAGATATGCTCGTTATGACTTGTGGGATGCTCTCTAGAGCTCGTTTGGCCAACTCGTGCTGATCGACGTTGACATGGAATGCGGGTACCTAGACACACACCATAGATGAAAGAAACAACATATGTACATGGTAGATGAATACATCATACATCATGATGCATCTTCTCTTGTGCACATCACCATTAGTATCAAACAATATATCATAGAAAGTTATGGTGATTATGTGAATAAGAGGTGTGAACATGCTTAACATGGCAAGTATCAAAATCTCCAAAATTTGAGAAAGCTATGGGGGATATCTCAATATGAACCATATGGACATTATTATTGCAAGCAACAACAGGAGAAAATGAAGAACATGCATGATCAAGCATTTCCAAAGTACGAGTATGATTGCCAACAAACATAGGGAAAGAGCAGTTTTTCATCAAGTTTGTTGCAACAATTGTAGGATAATACAAGGATTTGTAGCATGGCATGTCTATAGCACTATCATCGCACTCAAATAATTCCACATGATCAACATTATGCAAAGGCAAGGTATGACATGTGAACATGAATGAAGCATATGAAATGTCATAAGTAGTGTCCATAGCATGCATATCCTCACAACTCATCATGTCTAATAGTGGGATCATGGCATATCAACACCCATATTTTTACCTTGGTCATACCTCTCATGCGAAGTGGGTGTTGTGGTAGTGGGGGTCTCCATGTGGGAGACTTATTCACCATATATGGGGATGGCATTATCTTCATCCACCATGTATATTTTCTCGATAGTAGGCACCATCATCCCCAAGCTCGGTGGCTCTTGCTCCAAGGTACCTAGCCCATCACGAGGAAACACACTAGATGTAGAGGGTAAGTGGTTAGAAATCGAAATGGCCTCACTTGACATATCAACTACCACTCTCAACTCACTAGGTGTATCACTCATGTCCTCAAATTGGAAGCACTCAATCTCACATATGGTGGAGGCACTCAACTCACTTTTTCTTTCACTCAAGTGGGATAAGTGGCTCTCAAACTCACATGGGATTGTTACCACATCATTACTCAAGCATATGGGAATAGGCTCGGTTTCCTGAACTCCAAGAGCCTCCTTTGGTGAAGGGAAAATCCCATGCTCACCATCCTCAACCTTGTCGCCTCCATATATGAATGCCTTAAGTTGGGCATCATCACTCCTATCGCCATCCGAGGAATCATATTTTACCTCCGTGGTTTCACCGCAACCTTTGTCCAAGGTTTGGCACCATGTCTTGAAGGCCTCAACTTCATGAGAGGTCATCTTGGTGGATTCATCCAACTTGGCAAAGTAGAGATCCATAGCATCCTTCTCATTTGTTGACAATATTGTAGCTTGTGTAGGATGCTTCCTTCAAGAAGGTTTGTCGTGGAAGTTCTTGGTGTTGTAAACTTCATGGTGTCGGTGACGGCTTGTTTTCTTGGTCGCCTTCTTTGTCCATGAGGTAGCAACAACGCCATATGAGGTCTTCTCTCTTGAGGGTCTTGAAGCTTGTGTAGTGGTCTTCCTCGAAGGAGAAGTGGTCTCGTTGATGTTATTGTAGTTGTACACCTCATATAAAACGTGTTTTGTCGATGTAGCTTGATGGCGCAGATGGTAGCTTTCTTCCTTCTTCTCATGGCGGAGGGGACTTGTACGCCATCTTGAGCTTGTATACCACATAACATGGATGCTCTTGATCTCTTATTGGTGGCGGCGCACTTGTCTTGGCTCATGTTTATTGGTGCTTATTTAGTTGTTGCGCCTTCTTGAGCTTGATGGGTATCTTGATGGACAACCCACGGGGTAAGTAGTTCCTCTTGATGGATGCGACTTGAAGATCTTGTTGTTGTTGGCCTCTTGGATATGTGCCTTCGCTTGCAGGGCGTAGAAGTTCTTGGTCTCCTGTTGTAGAAGAAGACATCATAGCTCATGAGGGAGTCGCCATCATAGTCAATGAAGTTTTCCATGTCCTCCATGAATGAGAATTCGAAGTCCTCATGGTGTTCCATGTGCTCCATGATTTTGGAGTCATTGTCGGTGTAGTACTCCAAGTCCTCCAAGAATTGATATACATTTTGTCGTCGATCTTTACCCTTTATTTTATTGATCCGTCCTTGCTCACGGATTTTTGGTTAAATATATAGCATCAAAAATGTGGATGATAATGTAGATATCCTTCTCCTCTTTGAAACGAGCTAAAGAACACCAAAATCCGAGTTCAAATGCAAAAGTTATGCGCAAAACGGTGAAACGGTTTTTTTGTCTGCAGGGGGCGAAGACTCCGATATCGGGGGGCAGGAGACTGCGGTCTGAGCTCACTAACCAAGAAGACTCCGGTCTTGGGGCAGAGACTCTGGTCTAGGAGTTCCATAATGTCAATAACACTTCCGTGGCGCGATTTTGGGCGGAAAACTCGAAGGGAAACCTCAAAATTGATGGGGAAATCAAGGAATTAGGCCATGGAAATGCATAGGATGGTTGATCAATGAGTATAGCAGCGGATCTATGGATTGAAACCTACCAAAACGCTCTCAAAATCTAGATCAATCCAAATCACGAATATGTCTCTTTTTGGTGGAATTTTTCAAATTTAGGAAAGAAAAACAAAATTGGTGGCTAGAAACTCAACACAAACTCGAATCCTTGGCAACCAAAAGCTGTTGATACCCGATATTATGGGTTACTTTGTGGATTTACCCTTGGGGTGGCCCGATCTTCATAGATTCGAGGGGATCTAGGGGAGGAAATGAAGAACACGATGAATACGCAAGGGGAAATCAATACAAGCGCACACCACACCTGATACAATTCCGGTTTGCTCTTGTTGGCCCGAACCACCAACCCAATAGAATATCAAGGGAGAGACCAAAGGTAGAATCCCATGAGAAGGATTGGCTAGATCTTTATAGAATCACACATAGGGAGAGAGTAGCAACCAAGTAGAATCCCAAAGGGGATATACCAAGAACTACTAGAATCCATACATGGGAGAGATCAAGAACTAGAAGAGGGTCTTGACAACTTCAATTAAGAAGGCCTTGGCATCCACATGGGGATCTTCTCCATCAGGAGGGAGAGATGAGAAAATCTATATCCTTCTCTTAGCTTTACTTCATTCTAGGGTTCTAAGGAGGGGGTGGGGGCATATATATAGGCTAGCCACAAGCTAGGGTGTACTTTAGGCATAATAGAGGGGTACATGGGCTAAGGCTCAGCTCCAGGGCGCACATGCTCATGTCACATAGGCCGAAGACTCTAGGGTAGAGGGGCCAGAGACTTCGGGGCGGACAAAGACTCCGGTCGGGGCTTTAGACTCTGGGGCAGTATCCGGGGGGTAGACAGAGAGCTCCAAGCAATGTCCCGGAGTCTTATCCGAAGTCCTTGGGGCGAAAGGCCGAAGACTCCTGGGTCCAGGGCCAGAGACTCCGGAGTCCATGGGCGGAGACTCCGGTCCTGGTCCAGCAGCTTCTTGCGTCTTCTCTTATAGGCTTCTTGCTTGGGGCTCTTGGCTCTAGGGTCATCCTTGTCTTCTCCACTTGACATCATGGTCATGTGCCTAGTCATACAATCGGCAATTGGCTCAAGTAGGATCCCATTCAAGTTATGACCAAAGGAACGCAAGATATGGAAGGAGTTTACCTTGATAGGAATGGTCGACATATCATGATGTGGACCAATGGTGATTCCCGTATGTTGGGCTACATCACTAACTTTAGAATCAGTTACTCTAGGATTAATACAAATTATTAAACCTTATGTAGTAACTGAGTTTTATTTGAAAGCTTGATTTAGGACTTTTATCTTTTAATTTGATACTCAAACAATACGGTACTAGTTCATCTAGTAAGTATATTGAATTCTATAGATCTATTATCTCAGTTATAACTAAGCACAAGGTTGTCTAACAGATGCCAACTACAACAAAACTATGCAAATTCACTTAGATTGTTTAGTACATGATAATGGGTCATATTACTAATGAACTCCCGCTTAAATGAACATCCATCATCGTTGTTCAGTGATTACACAATCCTAATTCATTATGCCACCCCTGTTCGTCATGATCGACGACATGCTTCAAAGGTTAACATCAAAAATGTTAATCGCGTCAACTATGTGACTCATGCTTAACCTTTCGGTCACTTGTGTTCTGAGGCCATAACTGCACATGCTAGGCTCGCCAATGTAACCTTTAGTGTTTTTTCTACGCAACATGGCTTATACCCATAATATGCAAATAACGAGATGTATAACACCCGCTCACCATGGCGTGTTTCATAAAGGAGCACTTTCTTGGTGGTGCACACTAAGGGAGAACACATTTATTTGAATTAAATTGAGGTCTTATAATGCCACCGTCATATGTCTAATAGAAACAAAATAAGATGCATAAAAAATTAATATCATATGTAAATACATATGTGACATGATATTGTCCTTGTGTTTTGATCTCCATCGAACGCTCCGGCACGACACAAGATCCATGGTGCCTCCATGCCAGTGGCTGAACATTCCATAGATACTTACTATGACCATATCACATCACATGCCCTGCAATATAAAGTTAGACGATGATGGCTCCAAAAATAGCCATCTTCCACTTCATTTAAACATCGTTTTTAGTCAAGCAATTGACAAGAAACTCTCAATCCTTGCCACTAATGACTAATAATTTCAAAGATATGCAAACCATTGCTTTGATTTGTGTTGGGCAGGAAATCATGCTTTTTAATGCGAAATATGGAGTCATAATGAAGGTTTTTGCGGAAGTCCACACGACCAAGTAATTGTGGAGTCAATTCGAGGCGACAGTAGCCGTAACAACCACTGGTACGGGTAGGGCCCACCCGTACCTTTCGCCTGTACTACGTGGCAGCGGCTCCATCTCGTCAAACCCTACAACTTTCGTGAAGATACCAATATATTTTGAGGTCTCAATCGCCACGTAGAAGGCCGCTATTCTCATATTGCATCACAACACACCCCAAGGAGATCCACACCATTATTCATCCCTTCCATCTTCCATCCCCTCCATTAGCCATAGCCATTACTTTATACTTTAGATCTCCTTGTGATTCAGTGACCATTGTAAGAATATTTAATTTCAATCTAAGTATTTTGCGCAATGTTTTCTATCCTTGATCTTATTGTCATGAGTGAGTAGTCCTCACGAGCCGCGGGTTAGGGAGAAACCTCACAGCGATTATGTGCGTCTAATCTATGGGAGCATTGTGTATTGTTTGAAATAGAGATGTGTATCTTTTGTTTCTTTGTCTCTTGTATCGATCTTTGGACTTGCAGATACCCAATACCCCATAGATTGATAAAGGCTTGAGGTGAGATACTTGGCTAGCGGCGATCTCATAGGAACCCCAATGACAGAAAGGATAGTACGGTCTTCGCTTAGCGACCCATTCGGGATCACAACAACATCACCACTTAATGCTTTGATCTGTATTTTACACTTAATAATCGTTTGTAGCACATTGCTTCGTGGTGCACTCAGTTGGATTAAAAGACTATTGCTATGCCCACCGCATCACAGGGGCTCTAGTATATTAGGATCTGTTTCCCATAATAGATTATCCCTATTAAAACTTTACACATGATTATGCTTACTATTATGTTTTATCCCATATGATGTGCAGCTGCAGGTGGATCTTCAACCCTAACCTATCTCCATTCATTGAATCAACCCATTATAAAAGTAAACTCGATTGGTCCGGTAAATGAAGGTAAAACAAAGAAACAAAGTCTTGTAGACGTGTCCTTTTTATTTCCTTTTAGCATTGCTTTCCAAGGATCGCTTAAACCTAGGTCTACTAGGCAAAAAGCTATTATACTACATCCGTGAATCCGGATCGAAGGTATCATACGCCTCTACTTTATCTTTTGCAAGTTTTACATGGCTATTGGGGCTTCCGTGAAAAGAACCATTTCTTACCTACGAACTTCACCCACATCACGGATTGACTAGTTGTTACTTTAAATCCCTTGTTCAGGGTCGTACCATGTAAATGTTATATCTACTAATGTAAGAGATACAAACACCCGCAAGCCACATATATGGTACGAGCCATATGTTAGGTGTAGAATCAATATCGCGTAGGAGTCACATAAGGTTAGTCTGGTATGCTTCTTCAAACAATACCACGATATGAACAAGTACACGTGGGAGGGTACCAACTGAAAACCAATGCCCACATATCACTATATGTTCTAATTGTACTAGCACATCAACGCATAGCTCGTCTCTCATAACACTGTATGGTTCCATAGCAGAAAAAAAAATTCCTAACAACGAGAACAATATAGTCAAGATCTATACTATGCAGATGTAAGGTAACAGAGCTATTCGGTGTTCATAACCTTGAAGACAAAAAAGCTCTACATTCCAGCGAACGTTGATGATGTAGTCATATGGAAACACTGACCTCAATGTAATGCAGACATACAAGCAATGAGTGCTACAACTGGCATCACCTCCAAAGTTCTACATGCATCCGATGTAGACGACGTCCCCTGGATTCCGGTCCAACGAAGCGGCGGAAGAAGAAAGATCCGGACGGAGGATCCAATAGCACAACGATGTGCATATGGTGTCAATCTCAAACCTCGTATGCATGTTCCAATATTCTAGAACCACACCTGAGGGAAAGAGAGGGAGAGAAGGCAAAATCCAAGGGGGTGAATGAGGGGAGGGGAGGTTCCATCTAGGGCGCCTCCACCTAGGGTGGTGCCCACGCTAGGGTGATGTCGTCCTCCTTCCTCCATGCCATGCACCCCCTCCTTGGCCTCTAGCCTCCTTGGGTGTGGGGAGTCCCCCTAGTAGGCTACCAAATGGTGGCCATTTGGGGTTAGCCATATATATTTAATATATTTTAAAATGTAATTCTAGTTTTAATAAAATACTAAAAGACATTATTCAAATCTTTGAACAATTCATCGACTCTAGAACCTTTCTAACATCTCTCCAGAACAATTCAAGACTTCTCTCTTATTTATCCAACGGTCCCGAATCAGACCCTACGCATCATATACCCTTAAGCGTGCTACCCTATGCTTCGATAATGCACATACATGATAGAGAAACCTATCAAATCAATTAACAATAGCGGTATCTAGAAACCGATGATGGTCCCTATGCATTTCACAAATTAACTTTATTGCTTGAACCTTAAACATCAAGTCCCATTCCCTTTTCTACACGGTACTTAGTTTTTCCAATATATGATCTTTGGTATGTGATACGTCCAAAATGTATCTACTTCCCCGAACACTTTTGCTATGGTTTTTCCTCTAAACTTGTGTGATTTGGATACAACTAACACGGACTGATGCTATTTTCAACAGAATTACCTTGGTGTCTAGTTTTTGTGCAGAAAATCAACTACCAAGAAAAATCCTGGAAAATATGCCAAAAATCCTATTTCACCAGAAGATTCACGGAGCCAGAAGACGAGACGGAATAGGGCCACGAGGGGCCCACACCACCTGGCCGCACAGGCCAGGCCAGGCCACGCCTGGGGTGGTGTGGCCGCCTCGGCTGCCCCCTCGGCCTCCCTCTTCGCCTATAAGTCGCCTCTTGACCTAAAAACCAAGGGGGGTTCGACGTTTTTCCAGAAAGAGTTCCGATGTGCCGCCACCACCAGATTCCGCGATTCAGAACCAGAAACTATGTTCTGGCACCCTGACGGGATGGGGAATTGGAGGAGATCATCGCCATCATCATCACCATCGCTTCTCCATCGACCATCCATGTTTCCCCCATCTATGAGTGAGTAATCCCCCGCTGTAGGCTATGGGGATGGTACGGATTGGATGAGATAGTTCATGTAATGGCATCAAATTGTTAGGGCATGGTGCCTAGTATCTATTATTAGTGCTTTTTGACTTTGTTGTAACTTGTTATGATTAATGCTTGTCACTAGGGCCCGAGTGCCATTATTTCAGATCTGAACATGTTATTGATTCATTATGATAGTATTGTTTATGGTCTTACCTACAAGTTGTATACACACGTTATTGTCTGGAACCAAAGGCCCTGAAGTGACAGCAATCGGGATAACCGAAGGGAATGACTTTGATGTGAGGATCACATGTGTTCACGGAGTGTTAATGCTTTGCTCTGGTGCTCTATTAAAAGGAGCACCTTAATTGCCAGTAGTTCCCTTGAGGCCCCGCTGCAAATGGGCTGTCAGGACAAACGATGTTGTGCAAGTTCTCATTGCGAGCATGTATGACTATATATGGAACACATGCCTATGATTATCTAGTACTTGGATGCTTTATCTTATTTATCTGCAAATGCCCTATGTCTTGATTGCCATGTGAATTATCTTGTCCATGCAACGCCCGTCCATCCATCCCTATGCCTACTGCGCTTTAATCCTACTATTCACTGCAATTGTTACTACTGTCTTTACTTTTACTACTGCTATTACTTTACTATTGCTACTACAAAACTGTTGCTACTGATAAACTGTTGTGAGCAAGATTGTTTATAGGTGCAGCTGAATTGACAACTCAGTTGTTAAGGCTTATAAATATTCTTTGGCTCCCCTTGTGTCGAATCAATAAATTGGGTTTCAATTCCCTCGAAAATACTGTGATACACCCCCTATACTTGTGGGTCTTCAAGACTGTTTTCTGGTGCCGTTGCCGGGGAGCATAGCTTTATTTATCAAGTTCACTTGGATTCACTATTGTTCGCTGCCATCCATCCATCATGGGTAAGTCTCGTGATGGCAAGGTTCCTATTTTACCATCCACTACAAGAAGAGGTACAGTTTTGAACTCCTCTGTTGCTCTTGATTCACCATCTGTTATGAGTAAGCTCCTTACACCACCACGTACACATGCTACACATACTGCTACTACTGCTGAATCTGAAACTTCTGATACTTATGATGCTGCTTCTACTGTGCTTGATAAGAGTGGTTCATTAGGTCCTTTCCTAGATGCTACAATTGCTAGAACTATAGCTGGAAATACTGAAACTCCTAATGAAGACACTACTACACCTATCAGTTCACCTGAGTCTAGAGAAAGTTATGATATTGAAGATGGTTATATAGAGATGACCAATGAATTTATTAAAGAATGTCAAAACACCCATGATAGGAGTGCTGTTAAGAGTCTCCTTGAGAGGCGTACTATAAAACCCAAATTGTCTCCTAATTCTAAGTTTGCTGCATCTCCCATAAACATAAAGATAAAGATTGTGATTTCTCTCTTGATCTATCCTACATAGCTATTGTTGAGAAAGAACCTTTTGTGGGACTAAGAATGAAAGTGCGGTAGCAATTATGACTGAGCTTTCTACCATGAGTGGCTTATTTTCTGATGATATTAAGATGCGCACCTACTTTGTTGCTAAAATTTTCCCTTTTTCACTGAAAGGAGAAGCTAAAACTTGGTTTAATAATTTACCTCCTGGATCTATTGATAGCCCTGATTGCTCGATTAGTAGTTTCCTGTAGAAATATTTTCCTCCTAGTGCTAGACATGCTATTTTGCAGGAACTTTTTGATTTTAAACATGGAGAAAAAGAGATAGTGTATGAATCATGGGCAAGGTTTTGTGCTTTGATTCATGCACAGGCTAGATGTCCATTACCTAAGAATGAGCTTCTTGATATATTTTATAATGGACTAACTGAAGAATCTAGGACATACCTGGATAGTTGTGCTGATTGTGTTTTCAGGAATAGGACTCCCAAGGAATCTGAGGAATTAATGGCTAAAATAAGCAAGAATTATGAAGATTGGACCCCTCCAGAGCCAGCTATACCTGAAACAATTATACCTGAACCAGCTATACCTATGCCTATACCAACATCAAAGAAGAGGGGAGTTATTGAACTAAATGATGAAGTGATGAAGGAAGCTACGAAATGTCTTAAGGAGAAGGGTATTAAAGCTGCAGATGTCAAGAATTTACCTCCTATAGAAGAACTATGTAAGCCAATATCCCACTCATCCACCATTGAGGTACACTCTCTCCAACATTTTGATGAAGGTGATATCCCTTATTCTAAACCTCCTGATCAATGCTTAGAAGAATTTGATATTTTTATTGTTAAGCAAGATAATTTTAATAAAAGGGTCCAAAATCATCTAATGGAAAACACTAAAGCTATTGTTGAGTTAAAAGATATTGTGGAAAGAACCTCTAATGATGTTAAAATGCTTGTCAAACATTTTCAAATGGTCCAAACTCAAACTGACCAGCTTATTAAAGTACAAAAAGACTTGCTAGCTAATGTTGCTAAAGAAAAACATGCTTATGAAATTAGAACTAGAAGTGGTGCTGCTACCCAGGAGCATCTATATCCTGAGGGGCATCCTAAAAGAATTGAGCAGGATTCTCAACAAACTGAAAATAGTGGTACTACTCCTAAGAAAAGAAAGAAGAAACATAAAACTATTGTAGAACCCTCTGAACCTGCTAAAGATCCTAATAGTATATCTATCTCTGATGCTGAAAATGAACGTGGTAGTGAAGAAAATGATGCTCCTGATAAACAAAAAGTTGAAGAAGAAACCGAAAGGCACACTAAGAATACTAAATACACTAAAGAAGATTTTGTTGCTAAGAAACACGGTAGTGAAAGAGAGCCTTGGGTCCAAAAACTTATGCCTTTCCCTGATAAGAAACACAAGTCAAAGGAAGATGAACACTATAATAAGTTTTGTGAGTGGATGAAACCTTTATTCATGCAAATTCCTTTGACTGATGCTATTAAGTTGCCTTCTTATTCAAAGTATATGAAGGATATTGTCTCGAATAAAAGGAAGATCCCTAATGAAGAAATTTTTACTTTGCTTGCTAATTATTCCTTTAATTTTAAGGTTCCAAAGAAACTTGGAGACCCAGGGATTCCAACTATCCCGTGCTCTATTAAAAATAGTTATGTTAGAACTGCCTTGTGTGATTTGGGAGCAGGAGTTAGTGTTATGTATTTTCTCTCTATAAGAGACTTCAACTGGAAAAACTAATACCAAATGATATATCTTTACAAATGGCCGATAAATCTACTACTATTCTTGTTGGTATATGTGAGGATGTACCTGTTCAAGTGGCTCATAATTTCTTGATATTAACTGATTTTTTTGTGCTTGAAATGCCTAAAGATGATAATATGTCTATTATTCTTAGAAGACCTTTTCTTAATACTACAGGATCTGTTATTAATTGTAATCAAGGAAAGGTGACTTTTAATGTTAATGACAAGGTGCATACTGTCTATTTCCCCAAGAATATTGATAGGGCTTATGGTTTAAATTCGATTGAACATGTTGAGGGCATTCAAGTTGGAGAAATATATTGTCCCATACCAAGAGAAAAATATGAAACTATTATGATTGGGACCATTGCTATCAAGGTTGAGGTAACATAATCATTAGTGGAATACAAAGTTTTGTTTCATATAAAATTGGTTTGGTAACAAGACCTGATCAACCTTATTAACAAAAGGATTTCATTGAACAAAACAATGTTTTCACCATGATTATCTTTGCTTACTTTTATTTTATCCATTTTATTTTTCGTTTTCATTTAGTTCACTTCTCTGTTATTAGTTGCTTCCATTTTAGAGTGTTTTAGAACTTCTGAAGCTTTAGCTTTGTTTTGTCATTGCATTCATTCCAGAAACCTCTTTCTGTCAGAAAATCATTCATCTATGCCTGAAAATTGCTCAAAAATAAAGTGTCTCGAAAAATTCCAGAAAATTCATATTAAATTTTTACGTGAAAAAAGGGGCAGGGGAGTGCCTGGATAGTACCAGGGGGGCCACCAGGCAAGCACACCACCTGGTGGCGCGGCCAGCCCAGGGGCGCGCCTGGCCATGGTGTGGGCCACCCTAGCCCTCCACTCACTCTCTCACTTCCCACTTTCTTTTCTCTCCCGAGAAAACAGCAGTTCATTGCTCAAAATCGTGTTCTTCCTGTTCTTGCCCATGATTTCTTCGATCTCCTTGCTTAGCCCATCTTTGCTGCTGAAATTTGGAGCATTTGTTTTCCGGTATGTGACTCCTCTTCTTGTCCAAGTAGATTTGTGTTTAGTGGTTTATATCTTGAGTATTTTTCTTTTGTAGGTGAGAGGTTATGAGAGCTTGTAAGCTTGTTCCATGCTTAGATATATTGTTTTGATGCATGTTTAGGCCTCTTACAAGTCCCTATGAGTAGTGCCCTTCATTATATATTCACTTTGCAATCACTTGTGTAATGGATGTTTAAATTTCAGAATAGAAGATGAATAAACATCAACTCAACCAACATGAACTGAGGGTGCCTGAGGTTATGAAGGTTCACCGAGAGGAGGAAGTTTTTCCTTCCATCTATCCATGCTTCGAGTTCATGAGGGCTGCAGGAATTTCCCAGGACTTCCATACTTTGGTTGCTAATGCAGGATTGGAGCACTTTGTGGAGGATGAACCCAGTCAATTTGTGAAACTAACTATGTCTGTAGTGCATGACTTTCGATTTAGTCACTCTTCGCCTAACCCCATGGTCCACTACAAAATTTACAATATAGTTGTTGACCTTCCTTTTGATGACTTTTGTGCAGCTATTAAGGTGCCTCAGTGGGGATCGTGTGGGAGGATTAAAGAGTGACATGCACCACTCATGGACTTGTATGCAGAGATTTGCCAAGGGAGCAGCTTCTTGAAGGAGAGTGGGAAAATCCGTAACATTCATCTCCCGTCTATTCGCTAGTTTGTTTACTTTATTGACAAGTGTGTTCTTGCTAGGAAAACTGCCAATAAGTTATCCTCGTATAATCTAGCATTTATCTCAGCTGCTCTTAAATGAGATAGGACTTATAATTTGGGTGCCTTGACAGCTTTCCGTCTTGCTACTAACCGCGAGAAAGGTGGAATTTGTGGAGGCCTCATTGCTTCTCGTTTATTAGCGTTGCATGGTTTAGTACCTCATCATCTAGACCTACAGTTTACCATAGAAAGGCTTGACCTTAATTCCATGATACAGCATAAATTTGTTTCTTCTTGAGCTAATTTGAGTGAGTTGTCTTATGAAATAACCTTTCTCAAGGCTGGTTGGAGAAGGAGTAGGTCCGAGTGATTTGTTCTTTTGCCTGCACCTATTTTGTTTAACCTTGATACCAGGGTAGGATGGTCACTCACTAAGGAGGAGCTTGATACGTACTTGGGAGAGCTCTCCCAACAGGAGCAGGATAATAGAAGGGAGGTTACAGATGATTTGGTCCAGCCCTCAGATGAGGGGGAGTCTTCATATCAGCAGCCTACCTATGATTGGGGAGCTTCTTCTTCTTCCCAAGGGCCTAACCACGATCATTCTTACAATGACACGCCTGCTTGGAACCCTTACTCGCATTTGGATTGATACCCACTTAGGCCAAAAGCCTAAGCTTGGGGGGAGGTACACCGATAACACACTCACCTCCATATCATTTTTTTCGGTACTTTGTATATTCATGTTTCGTTCTCTTTTTAGTTTTCGATCTCTCTTTGTTTTTGCTTTCCAAAACACAAAAATACCAAAAATATTTCTGTTGTTTCTCTTTGTTTGCTTCTTCTTCTTTTTGCCTTGGTTTGTTTTTCCCTTTTTGCTTTGTTTGAACTATTCGAAAAAACCCCAAAAAGATTTTGCTTTGCTTGTTTTTACTTTTGGTTCTTGCCTTTAAAAATCAAAAACACCAAAAATGTTGTTGTTCTTCTTTGGTTTTGTGAGTTTGTTGCAGGGTTCAGCAGTCCTTAGTGGAATTTGGTTTCATGTTATTATTCAAGCCACACAAGTGAAGGGCAATAATGAGGATTAATGACAACTTGGGGTGTGGTAAGAGGCTGGTGACGAACTCTATTTGTTTTCATTTTTGTACATATACTCGCCATTGTGAGCATGCTTAGTCTGTTCATGTAGGATGTATGTTATTTATGGATGCTTAGTAGTTCTTGCTTTCTTATGATTAGCTCCGGCCCGCTAATAGTTTGTAGCATGTCATATGAATGTTCGCTTGCATTGCTCTATTCATAACTTGGTATGATATTGTGGTACCCACCTCTAGTGTTTCACTTGAATTGACTTGGCACATGCTCATGCATGCATATGAGTGAAACAATGATCAGTTAAGCCTCGACGAATTATTTTTCCTCAGGGGTCTTGAATCACTTTCATGGCATGATTAGTCATGTTTTGTTGCAAGCATGATTATGACAGTTACCGCTCTCTCGTTTTTCGCTCCCTTACTATTGCTAGCCTTCACCTGCACTGAGTATAAGCTTTACTCGTGTTTCCAACTCCCTAAAACCAAATATTGCCAAAAGTGTACACCATACCTATCTAATAGCATCATTTCCTATTCCGTGTATGCTTAGTATGCCTTGTTTTCTTCCGAATAAAATGTTTGCTTGTTATGATAAATTTAGTTAGTAAAGCTCTCACGAACTTGATGGCACACTTTACTTTCTTGTACTTAATAATCTTGAACCATTGCGTACATCCTTGTTGCGTATATGCTTGCGCTTTATAAGTTGAAGTTAGAAGAACCATGTATCGTGGGGAATACTTTTAACATTGCACGGGTACTTTGTACCTCGTTGATATCATGATTCTTTTGCTTATGGATCCCGGTGGTGTGAAATAAAAGGGGAAATTGTAAGATCATGGAGTTTGTATATGTGTTAGAGAAAGACATGGGCCGCTAGCCTAAGCCATGCCTAATCATGGTGGAAACTTGTAGAATAACCATAATGAGCATTCTATGAAGCATCCTCAATAAAAACCTATGCAAATAGCAAATAAAAAGATCGCTGAGATGCTCATTGTCTGCTTGCCTTGTCATTTTGATTATGGGATAGCTCTTGTATCATGTGCAAGGGTACCCCGTTGGCGGTTCTCTATGATACATATGTACTTACAATGACAAGAGCTTACTTGTGACTAAAGTTGAGTATCATGAGGTTTGGTCTTCGTAAGTAAGGGGCATGAGATTTTGGCTTATAACTTGTCAAGCATATCCTCTTAGTTGTGTCACTTTAACCTTAACCATTTAAAGATGCTTATGATAGGGGCAATGAGAGCTCAAAGCTAATGAGTACCATACTTTCAGCATTTGGAAGCCTTTCAAACTTTTCAAAACCTTTTCATTTCTTTGTTGAGTCTCCACACATTCTATGAGCACTTTCTTGAGAGCATAATTGTCATTCTTAGTGTAATGTGCTTGTCTCAAAACTTGATTAATTGTGTTATGACTTTGATGCTTGTATCTTTGATATCTTTACTTCTAGTCTTCCCCTGAACTTCAGAGGTGCCTTGGCATTTATGTTTGCTCTACAATCGAAGGCAAGCGAGATACCACTCTATCATACATTTTTATGAGCATTGCAATGGTTCTTATGTTTTGTTTCATGCTACTTATTATTTTTGAGTTGGGATCTCTTCATAGCTTGCAATGACTATTAAGTAAACTTAGTTGCATACTCCTTATTATGAATTGCCTGAGTAGTTGATCATATGCTGAGAATATATACATCTTATGAAGAAAATGTGTTCGTGAAAGTTTCTTTTATCGCACTCAGTTTTCAACTGAATTGCTTGAGGACAAGCAATAAGCTAAGCTTGGGGGAGTTGATACGTCCAAAACGTATCTACTTTCCTGAACACTTTTGCTATTGTTTTTCCTCTAAATTTGTGTGATTTGGATACAACTAACACAGACTGACACTGTTTTCAGCAGAATTACCTTGGTGTCTAGTTTTTGTGCAGAAAATCAAATATCAGGAAAAATCTCGGAAAATATGCCAAAAATCCTATTTCACCAGAAGATTCACGGAGCCAGAAGACGAGACGGAGTAGGGCCACGAGGGGCCCACACCACCTGGCCGTGCAGGCTAGGCTAGGCCGCTCCTGGGGGTGGTGTGGCCGCCTCGGCTGCCCCCTCGGCCTCCCTCTTCGCCTATAAGTCGCCTCTTGACCTAAAAACCAAAGGGGGTTCGATGTTTTCCAGAAAGAGTTCCGTTGCGCCGCCACCACCAGATTCCGCGATTCGGAACCAGAAACTCCGTTCTAGCACCCTGCCGGGACGGGGAATTGGAGGAGATCATCGCCATCATCATCACCATCGCTTCTCCATCAACCATCCATGTTTCCCCCCATCTATGAGTGAGTAATCCCCCGCTGTAGGCTATGGGGATGGTTCGGATTGGATGAGATCATTCATGTAATGGCATCAGATTGTTAGGGCATGGTGCCTAGTATCTATTATTAGTGTTTTTTGACTTTATTGCAACTTGTTATGCTTAATGCTTGTCACTAGGGCACGAGTGCCATGATTTCAGATCTGAACATGTTATTGATTCATTATGATAGTATTGTTTATGGTCTTACCTGCAAGTTGTATACACACGTTGTTGTCCGGAACCGAAGGCCCCGAAGTGACAACAATCGGGATAACCGGAGGGAATGGCTTTGATGTGAGGATCACATGTGTTCACAGAGTGTTAATGCTTTGCTCCGGTGCTCTATTAAAAGGAGCACCTTATTGCCAGTAGTTCCCTTGAGGCCCCGCTGCAAACGGGCTGGCAGGACAAAAGATGTTGTGCAAGTTCTCATTGCGAGCACGTATGACTATATATGGAACACATGCCTATGATTATCTAGTACTTGGATGATTTATCTTATTTATCTGCAAATGCCCTATGTCTTGATTGCCATGTGAATTGTCTTGTCCATGCAACGCCCGTCCATCCATCCCTATGCCTACCGCGCTTTAATGCTATTGTTCACTTCTATTGTTACTACTGTCTTTACTTTTACTACTGCTATTACTTTACTATTGCTACTACAAAACTGTTGCTACTGATAAACTGTTGTGAGCAAGATTGTTTCCAGGTGCAGCTGAATTGAAAACTTAGTTGTTAAGGCTTATAAATATTCTTTGGCTCCCCTTGTGTCGAACCAATAAATTGGGTTTCACTTCCTTCAAAAATACTGCGATACACCCCCTGTACTTGTGGGTCATCAGTATGTCTATCCTAATTCAATCTTCTTACCAACAAACATATTTACTCGTTCCGTGATATTATATTCTCGTGACCTAGTCTCATGTTTGCAAGCTTCATAGATGTAATCTCATTGAGTGGGCTCATAGTATCTATCTATCAGGCGGATGGACAAATCTCGATCTTGATGCATACGGCTCAACCTATTCCTTCGGGATACCTGAGAGACACCTTTTATGATCACCCTGTTTGCGATGTGATGGTTGTTGCAGTCAAATCTCCTTCTGGTGATAGTGATTAGATAGGATATCACGGTCAAAGGATTGGGTTACTATGTTTTCCTAGTTTTCGCGATGTTGAACTTTGTGACTGGATCTCATTGCTAAACTTATGTTGGGTGTGTGTCCATTACATTATTCACCTAATTACATGACCCCATTGTAAATTAACATGAATGTCCATGGTCAGGAAACCTTGATCATTAGTTGACCAATGGGCTAGTTGAATAGAGGCTACTAGGGACTTGGTTTGTGATACGTGCATTTTACATCATCAATATAGTGATTTATATGATCTGTTTTGAATGATATTTGCCATGATCTACCATTACTTATGCCTTTTTAGTTGATTTATGGGCTTTCCTACAAAGTCCCTTTCATTGGTATTTAATTTTTGGGAAGCATAAAACCTCCTTTTTCGTATTTTCCTGTTTCAGGGACCTTATGGAAACCTAAAAATCAAAGAAAAAAAATACCAGGTCGATTTTTCACCTGGAGAAGGACCATGAGCGCAAGAATCAAGCGAGAGGATCTACTGGGACCAAAAGAGCCCAGGTGGCATGCCCTACCTTGCTGGGTGTGCCACCCATGCTCATTTGACCGATGAGCATCGCCTCGGCTCCTCCTATTGGCAGATGCCTCTGTTTCGCTAGAAAACCTACGCCATATTTTCCCCATGTTTTACAGAGGCGGTGGAGGAGGCAAAAGTCCTCTCCTACTCCGGGAGAGGGCATATCCTACAACACCGGAGCCTCTAGTGTAGGGAAAATTGACGTCATCATCATCACCTCTCCTTCTTGGCGTAGGGGAGGCTTCTCCATCAACATATTCATCACCACCATCATCATCGCCGTCTCCGTCTCCAAGGTCCACTTCAGCCCCTCATAGTTTGTGATTGATTGAACCCCAGATATTGTTTGAGTGCTATTTTCATGTTTATGATTGGCAACTTTTCTTTATTTGGTGGAGATATTATATTTTTAGATTGTGTTGTAATCCATATGCCACTAATCCATATCATGTTTTTCACTTGTGAGTAGATATCCATGTTCCTGAGGGCATAAGATGAATTGTCTATGATTTCCACATAATATGCAATGAGTATTTGTTCAAGTTTTATCTTTTATGTGGTTCTATGATGGTTTATGTGAATGTCGACTCCATATTGCTTCACCTATATGGGCTCATAGTACTACACTTTAATGCAATGATGAGGGTTGGAAGGGACGGAATGACAGAAACCGTTTTCTAATACTTTGAGTTGCATTAGAGGGATTTCTATCAGGGACCAATGAACTAATTGCTATGGTGGGACATTTATGTCTTAATGTTTCCTATACTTCCTCATGAAAATGTCTCTAGGACCCATCATAAGGGGTGTATTTTCTCATATCTATGGTTGCACCTGATTTAGGCTCCGCCCTAAGGGAATGAAACTTGATAAGATATTCACCATGTTGTGTAGAGATCTAAATGCTAAGTAAATCCATACCGCCCTTAGGAACCCTTGTCACATATAAGTTCATACACACTTGAGCTTGTCCTATTTCTTGTTGAATAGAGGATTGGGCTTTCTCTCATTGAGAGCAGTCACTTGTTGCTATTTACTTTCAGTACTTTATTTTACTACAACCTACAAACCCAAAACACCAAAACCACTTCATCCTTTTATTGTTCACTTGTCAAATTTACTAACCAATACCTTTAGCTCCTCTTGGGTTCGACAACCTTTCTTATTGAAAAGTACTACAATTGATCTCCTGCACTTGGGACCCATCAGTTTTTTTACATACCACACGTGCACTAATGTTTCCGGTTAGTACAGTTATAACATGGCGTAAAACTTATTATGAACATTTGATATATGATAATAAAAACATCTTTATTATTTTCCTCTAGGGCGTATCTCCAACACATCGACATGCTGATAATTCTCTGGTTTGCACAACTAGTAGTTCCTGAACAACTACATCCCTCCTAAACCGGAGATGGGACACATCATCCTCATGGTGTAGCTTAGGTTTAATACACCATCACTAATGGAGGCTTTGGATGAGCTAGAGCATGAGTGGTTGGATAAGCCAATGGGGCAGCCTCCAAGTGTGGGGTACTACGACATTCCTGAGGTGTCACTTCGGTTCTATGTGGAGGTGACTCCCAGGGGCTTAAAATCCCTAGTCCTACTGCCAGCAATGCAGGACGTGTTGGTGAAGAAGATGAATACCATGAATCAGACAATGAAGATGCATATTCAAACCACTAAATTCTACGAGACTCGTGTGCAGATGGTGTGTAACAAAGGCTACCTAGTGTTCTTCAAGGGATAGAGGGACTTCACCACCAAGATCAAGTTGGATGTCATCGACACCCTTGTGTTCAAGTACAAGGATGAACAGTTCAAGCCGCAAATGTACATGCCCGACACCTCTTTGGAGCTGGTGTTCTACTGTAGATGCCATGGCAGGTGATCAATGCCATGATCTACTAATATTCCTTTTGTTGTTGCTACAATCATGTTGTGTATATGTTGTTGTTATGTCGGTACTATTATATTGTTGGCATGTATAGGCCTATTGAAAGGGCGTGAGTGCCCCCATGTGTGGTTTTGGTAATTAATGATAATCTCTATGGACTAATGTTTGTATTGAGTTATACTTGTAGGTATTGACCATAGGAAATGCTTGAACCATATGTTGGCTTCAAGGTTGAAATAATAAGAAATCAAAGAAGATTAAGCGATGACCAAGGTAATATTCAAGAGAAGATCCAAAGTATGGTCATGTGAGAGTTGAGCCTATTGCAAGCATGTCTTGAAGAATGTGAAGGTTGAGTTTATCTTTGAGACATCATCATCTTATGAAGCAAGAAGAAAAGATAGAAGGCAATGGATTCATGAGGATGTGCTTAAGTGAGCGACATAGGTATGATTACTCAGGTGCTTATGATTTGTGATGTCTACGCACTTCTATTCTTGTAGACAGTTGTTGGGCCTCCAAGTGTGCAGAGGTTTGTAGAACAGAAGCAAGTTTTCCCTTAAGTGGATCACCTAAGGTTTATTGAACTTAGGGAGGAAGTGGTCAAAGGTATCCCCTCTCAAGCAACCCTGCAATCAAGATACAAGAAGTCTCTTGTGTCCCCAACACACCCAATACACTTGTCAAGTGTATAGGTGCACTAGTTCGGCGAAGAGATAGTGAAATACAAGTGGTATGGATAATTATAAGTGGTAACGGTGCTAGGAAATAGATTGATGGCGTGGAAGAGACTAAAGGCAAACTGAAATAAAGATGGAAACAAGCAAACATGTAACAGATCTAGTAGCAAACGGTGTATCAATTCTTAGAAACAAGGCCTAGGGATCATACTTTCACTAGTGAACACTCTCTCATAAATATATTCTTCTTTATGATACTGCGCTGAACTACTCTACGGTTGGACACTCTAATCGATGGTAGGGCTATAACAGCACACCTCCAAGTTCATCTTTCCCATCTAGATAACCCCACACTATCACCTTGAGTACTAGATGAGTCCAACAAACACCACAATTTCATAAAGACATCCAACTCCAAATATAACTCATAACAAGTATTTGTAATCTCTAGCCTAAGTGCCACCATGGTGAGCACGCTGTCACTTTCACACACATGGGGAGAGCAGAGATTCATTAAAGCACTTGAGTAGCAGAATAGATCTATAGATTACAAGATCATGACCACAACAAGATCATGCATAAATAGAGAGATGAAAACATAGCTATCGGTAGAACCCTGTCGTGGTGGTGTCACGGCAGATGCCATGGATAGGCTAAAGGTGGGGACTAATCACGCTAGGGGAATCCAGGGAGGGATAGTGAAGTGATTCTCCACACAGAAGTTTGTATTGATTTCCTTCCAAGGTTACAAGTGCTCCTAGAGCTATATTGGCGAGAGGAGGAAGAAGGAGCTCTCTTACTCTCACCCACAGATCACCCCTGAAACCCTAGCCCAAAACAGAATAGTAGAGAGACCAACCCCTCCTACAGAAGCCCTAGCCACCCTTTTATAGAGGAGGCTCGGTTCCTGCCTAGGGCATAGATGGAGGCATATTCCTAAGAATATGCTTCCTCCCAAAGGGGTAAGCCGACCGGGGTGCTTTTTCCCCCGCGTCATACTTACTTTAGCTACGTGAGCCTCTGCGGCACCCGCGTCAGCCGACATGGGCGTCGTCACCCCTGTCAGCCATGACCCGGTGGTCCCGCTCTTGTCTGCTTCGCTCATGCAGTGCGTACTGGACCCTCCTTTTGACCAGCAAGATTCCTTCCTTCTCCTAGAAGCCAAACATGACCCGGATTACAGCTGATCCAGGCACCCCTGTTCATGCATACATGTAAACATACACTTCCGACTTACTGCTTAAGTCGGTTGAGACTTAGTTAGGCGATCACCCCCCGGTCTAGGTTACTTCGTGATCCGGCCTGCCTTTAGGTGACCCGGCCCGCATTCGCTTTGGCCTTGCCGAACCTTGGCTAACTCGGCCTTTATACCCCGGCGTGACCCTACCCGGGGGTATCCCCCCAACATTAGTCCCTGAAGCTGGTGCGGTCTTAGCTGCCTTGGCCGCTGAGGCCACATCAGGTTCAATCTTGTGCTCCGGTCTTTACCTCGGATTGTATGGATTTACGTTCCCTTCGCATATTTCAAGTTTTCACTTGCCGGCCGGGTTACCACAGTTCCATCCGTGTCTTGCTTCCTTCTCTCGTACGCTATCCCATGTGATGGGTAATCATTATGTCGTCTTATTTTAAGGGCCTGCACAGTAACCGCCGCAGTAATTGTCAGTTATCACTGTGCGCGGGTCACGTCATGCCTGCCTCCTCGTTTACCGCATCAGCGTGTCGCGTCATGGGATCGCCTCTGCCTTGTGGCCCTTTGTGCGGCCCCTCCCTGATTGGCTGAGGCGGGTAATACCCGGCCACACCATGTGGCTCATCTGCAGGGTGCAATCCCACTCACCTCTTTAGGGAGAGGTTAAATAGCGGAGGGGCTCGTCCCTTAGGATTTTTCCCCTTCGCGCCCCTCTACCTGCTGCTATTCTTCTTCGTCTTCCTCACGACCGCGCCGTCGTCAGCACTGCCAAATAGCAGCGTCGCCGCCGTGCCTCTCTGTCGCGCCTCCGCGTCGCTGCCATCGCGACGCAAATTTCTTGCCACGGGTCCTCGCCAATCCCGGCCTCTGCCCCCCGCCGCCGCTAGCGCCAGCGAGGGCCTCGAGGACCAGATGACAGAAGAAGAACTCATCGTCGCTGAGCAGGAGATGGAGGAGGACGCCGCGGCGGCGGACCACGGCGCGTGGGCCGGGTCATGGGTCTATCAAGATGATCTTGACTGGCTGTACCGAACCAGGCTCATCCCCGCCGGCGTCGCCGCTCGTCTCCCTTCTAACGAACTGGCCCCCTCACCCAATCCGGGCGAGTTCGTCGTGCTCTTGTCCCATTTCCAACGGGGCTTCGGCTTGCCGGTGGGTGATTTTTTCCGGGACTGGCTCGGTACGTACCAACTCCAGCCGCACCATCTTCCAGCCAACGCCATCACCTCTCTCTCTGCCTTTGCTTCTACGATCAAAGGCTACGTCGGACTATGGCCCATGAAGGAGCTATGGATCCGGTTCTTCAGCCTCCGTCGCAATGTCATTCCCAACATCCACGCTGATCCGGAGGACAAGTGGCTCACTCAATTCAGAGCGGCCTCCATTTCACCCCGGAGGTTTTCTGTTTTTCCCTGGGTCACCGGGTTAGAGTCCTGCAAGGGATGGGCCCGGACCTTCTTCTATGTCCGGAATACGGGCACTGAAGACTTGATCCGGTTGCTTCCCTACACTCCGGGTCCACCTAACCCGGATCTGTGGGATGAGATCCCCAAGAAGCCCACGGCCTTGGCCAACCAAGTGAACAAAAGGTTCGTGGAGCTGAAGGAGCTCGGGCTACGCAACAAGGATGCCATGATCACTTTTGTGTGTAACCGAATCTCACCCCTCCAGAAGTGCACCCACAAGGTGTGCCACATGAGCTTCGGCCGTGACCCTAACCGAACCTCATCCTTCGAGCTGAGCAACACGGAGATTTATCGCCGGGTTAAGGCTCTCTTCACCACTCACAAGGACTTCTCCTCTGAGTGGACATGGGGGATTGAGCATTTCTGCCGTGACCGGCTTCCTCCCATGGTAAGTTTCATGTTGCAAACTTCCCCCGGACTAATTACATGTCAGTTATTGTTGCATTTTTGACTGTTTTGTTCCTTGTTTTTCTCAGCAATTCCTTCAGCAGACCCTCGAGGACGGCACCGATCTGACCCTTAAGTGGGCGCCGGACTAGGAGACTCCGGATGAGGAAAAGCCGGACCAGGAGATGTTCCTCCCCATGAACGACGCCACGAAACGACCCATGGGTAAATCCTCGTCTATTAGAGATTGGCCCGATGATGAAGATGACTCGGATGTCAAGGTGATTGAACCTTTTGAGGCTGTCCCCCTTTCTTTTTCTTTTCCGCCATCAGCTCACCCCGGCGGTCACATCCACGAGGATCCCCTCTCGCTACGGGCGAACCTGTTCCGGTGGCATCGAAGAAGAAACGCGGGGCTTCTTCAAGTTCTTCCTCCGGACCTTCCTAGCCTGTTAAAAGGTGAAAAAAGTCTGGGGACAAGACTCCCTCCAAACCAACAAGCAAGGCCCCAGCACGAAGGGCTCGGAAACCCAAGGAGGCCGAAACCTCGGATGTGTAAGTCATTCTTTCTTCTGTAACTTGCTCTTCCTCACTTTGTCGTAATTTTTCTTCTGACATTGTTTCATTTTGCAGGGCTCCGGTGGAGGTCCCTCAAAGTGGATCTAGCATCTCTTCCCCTCTCCGACTTAGCCCTTCTCCCCGCCGCGACGACGAGTCACGCCCGCTGAGCCCTATTCCAGAGGGTCCTACGGCCGCTGCGGGTTCAGCTCCACCTCGGCAAGAGGGGGGTAGCCTTGGAGCGGGGGAGACCGGCCCAGCCGGAGCAACGGCATCCACCACCTCGACAACGCCGCAACCGGCAACCACTAAGGCTAATTCGGCTCCAGCACCAGTTCCAGTACCAGCAACCAGACCAGCACCAACTCCCACTTCGGCATCAGCACCAACTCCGGCTACGAAAGGATCAGCGCCGGCACCAAGTTCAGCAGCGAGAGTACTAGCGCCTAGTTCCTCTGCATCTTCCGAGTCTTCTCAACCTCGACAAGGAACTACCCCGGCAATTTCTAAGGGGAAAACCGTTGCTACGGCTTCCTCTTCCCAGCAAGCCAAGGGCAAGAAGGCTCTAGACGCTGCCAAACCCACTGCCGTCGAGTCTGGGCAGCGCACCCTCGTGTCAATGCTTCCCAAGAAAACACCAACAGCAAAGGAAGCGCCTGCCGAGCCAACCGATGCCCAGCAGTTGGTTCTACACACCAGCCCCGCCCTTGCCTTGGTGGAGAGGAAAGAAGCGCATGCAAAGGGCTTGGTGACGCCCCATATGCCCACCGGTGAATGGTACCCTCCAAGCCTGATGGAATTTGTTATGAATTGGAACAGGGCAGAGATAGTTCAGGATTCTGATCTCCCGAAAAATTTCGGCCCTGCCGAGTTTTCCGCTTAGATGAACATAGCGGCAAAGGCAATTAACCTTGCTGGGCGAATGATGGAGGTACGTCGCTTCCCCTTTACAAGTTGTAGATAATAACCATTAGTCCCCGAGCCTCCGGGTGAGTAAATTGTTACTCAGCCGGATGCTCTTTTAGAAAACCTACATAGCTCCATGAGAACTTCGAATATGCACACACCTCTAGCCGGGTTAAGTTCCACTTGGCCCGGATTTTAGTACACTTTGAATATGCACACACCTAGAGCTGGGTTAAGTTCCACTTGGCCCGGATTTTAGTACGCTTCGAATATGCACACACCTAGAGCCGGGTTAAGTTCCACTTGGCCCGGATTTTAGTACACTTCGAATATGCACACACCTAGAGCCAGGTTAAGTTCCACTTGGCCCGGATTTTAGTACACTTCGAAAATGCATCAAGCTGACTTAAGTTTCTGCATCTCTTTTAGGTGACCACCAACCGCCGGAGTGCTGAATTCCAACGCTTGCTAGATACCCACAAGAATCTACGCACAAAGCAGGCTGCACTTATTGCGGAATACGAGAAGAGGGGTAAATTTCTTCCTTAACGCTCCTTCGTTTTGCTTCATTTTCCTTTGTCGGACTAATCTGATTGCTCGGTTTCCGTAGCTAGGGTGGAGGCTGAGAACAAGATAATGCGGAAGAACTTGGAGCAGATCAAGGGTACGTCCTTTTTGTCAGTCTTTACCGTACTTTCCATCGGCTTTCCTCCTTGGCTCGGCAATCATTCATACCTCGGCACTGCCGGGCCAACACACTATTTCAGCATCGCTTGAAGATAGTGTGCTCGTGCCTGATATGATGCTTCATTTTCTCGAACAAGCAGGGCAGCACCAAGCCGAGCTAAAGAAGAAAGATGATGAGCTCGCCCTCCTCTGGACCAAAGACGATGAGATAGCTAGGCTCAAGGTTGAGATGGCTAAGATGAAGGCGCAGCACCAAACCGAGCTAAAAAAGGCTGGCCAGGACTACACCGAAGAACGTGAGCGCCTCATCCTCCAAATTGCTAAGGACCATGAGCTTCTTCAGGAGGCCGAGGTCAAACTTGAGTCGGCGAATGCTGAGCTTGAGCAACTTCGGAAGAGGCGTGATGCTTGTACCAAGTAACTGACCCGGATTCACAGCCACATCTCGCGTAATTTCTTTTCCCTTATCTGCCTTATTTCCCCGGGTTACTTCATACTTCTTGTTTTCTCAACTTCGTCCTTTGCCTTGCTTCTCAGGCCACTTTCTAGAGGGTACTGCTATTGCAAGTACTGCTGTTGCCAATTTCCGCCGAGAAAGGGGTACTCCCGTCACTCCTGACGGTGAGAGCATTCCCTTTGACATGGAGGACCTATTGGTCAGCCTGTCGTCTCGTGTGGAAATCATTAAGAACTACGGCAAAGATCTCCTTGATGTTTCAGTCAGAGTCATCAACACTTTCTGGCCCGCTGATGACGCTCCGGAGAGAGTTACACATCTCGCTGAAAAGCTTTCGGAAATCGAGACCCAGCTCGACCTCTAGAGAGAGTCCGCTGGACATGCCGCAGCTTATACCATCCTTCACCACATTCTGACGTGGTATGAGAAGATAGATCTCAGCCTCCTCACACGCCTGCGCACAGGATCCAAATGGACACACGACCCGGAGTGGGTAGCTCGGCGTCAGGCTTGCGCCCACAGCCTCATCGAATATGCCCCCATTCACGAATGGACCGAGGGCCTGAGCTTCCTGGAAGTCGCTGGCGAAGAAGAAGTTGAGAACGTTGAAGATGATTCAGGTGAGGACGAAGAGGACACTGCCTCGGATATCGAAGAGGGCGATGATGATGCCGAACTTCCTCCCGCTGCTCCTTAAGTAAAAACACTTGAAAATTTATGAGATCCCCGGTATGCCGGGTGGATTTGTATTCCAAACACATGTGATATTTTTCTACTAAGTGCTTATGCCGGATTAACTTGGGCGTAGTCCCCGAGTTCCTTTTTCTTGTTCATTCAATCTTTTGGCTCGGATCGTGTCTACCTTGATTCGGTTTTACAACTTACGAATCCGAGCTTCAAAATTGTTTTAACAATACTAGGAAACTTTTATACTTAGCTCAAAAATAAAATTGCATGACAACTTGAAAAATAAATACAGGGTTAGTCCGAAAAACAAACGTCGGCTCGAATAAATTCTTTTCCTTAGTCGTTTTTCATGTGCTACGCAATTCCAAACTTGTTCTCTTGCTTGCCATGAAGCCAATTCTTGTTGGACAGCAGCAAGTCGAAGAGTTGGGTTTTTGGTGCTCACACACTACTAATCCGAGTTAAGTAGAATAACTTATTCCAGCTGACGCACGAAAAAACAGCAAATATTGTTAAGGCAGTCCCCGAGTTACTGCTCGAGGTGCCAGCATTTCATTGATAAGCTCATTGCCGACATACATACCGACATATGAGAAGACTCGGATACATTCACTTCTTAGCTAAGTGTAGAAGGGACGAAGTAGTGCTATATTCCATGGTCGCTTAGATTCCTCTTCGGACCTGTCCGCTTTGTTCTTTTCCTGTGGCTTTGCATCTACAAGATAGTAAGAATCGTTGTGCAATGCTTTGCTCACAATGAATGGCCCTTCCCATGGGGGGATAATTTATGCATTCCAGTAGTACATTGTACCAACCGGAGCACCAGATCGCCTTCCCGAAAGACTCGGGGGCACACTTTTCGGCTATGATAGCGTCGGAGATTTTGCTGATATATGGCGGATCTGGACAGTGCCAGTTCTCTCGCTTCTTCCATCAGATCAACATCATTTTGCCAGGCTTCTTGCACTTCGGCTTCTATGTATTGGGTGACTCTAGGCGAATCATGCTCTATGTCAGCTGGTAATACAACTTCTGCCCCATATACCAGAAAGAATGTCGTATAGCCTGTTGATCGATTCAGAGTTGTTCTTAAGCTCCACAGTACCGCTGGTAGTTCTTCTATCCAGCACCCCACTGATCTTTGCAGCGGCTCAATGAGCCAGGGTTTTATCCCGGATAATACTAATCCGTTGGATCTCTCCACTTGTCCATTCGATGTGGGGTGGGCTACCGAGGCTACGTCCAGCCGGATCTTCTTATGCTGGCAGAAACGCGCAAATGCTCCTTCCGCAAAATTCGTGCCATTATCAGTTATGATGCTGTGAGGGTAACCGTACCTCAAGATGATATCTTTGAGAAACGTTACGGCCGTAGCTCCATCACATTTTCTTATAGGCTTTACCTCAATCCACTTCGTAAACTTGTCCACCATTACCAGAATGTGAGTCATATTTCCCCTTGCTGGTTTGAACGGGCCAACCATATCCAAGCACCATACGGCAAATGGCCAAGTGATTGGGATGGTCTTGAGTTCCGACATTGGCATATGTGTCTTGGTAGCGTACCTCTGACAACCATTATATTTTCTCACCAGATCTTCCACTTACTCTAAGGCATTTGGCCAGTAGAATCCGTGCCGGAAAGCTTTTGCTACCAAGGCTCGGGATGAGGCGTGATGCCCGCATTCCCCCTGATGTATATCTCGGATGATTTCAAGCCCTTCTTCCGGGTCAACACACCGCTGGAGGACATTGGTCACACTTCTTTTGTATAGTTCGGAATTGATGATCGTGTAGGCCTTTGCCCTCCTCTGTGTTTGTCTGGACAGCACCTCCTCAGTGGGTAATGTTCCATCTTTCAGGAATTGAAATATAGGTAGTGCCCAAGCCGGTATTGGTCGCACGGGGAACACATCCTCGTCTATCTCCATCTGATCCACCGGCATAACTTCAACGGGATCACGCTGAGCAGTCCCCGGGTCTGCTGAGGCAGTCCCCGAGTTTCGCGCACCACTTCCTATGTCAACGTCCATGGGCACAGCTCCGGATTCGGTGTCCTCCGGGACATAGATTGACTCGGATTCTGGGAATGGCCTGATGGATGGTTTCCTGAGGTGCTCTAACGCCACACCCGGTGGAATTGTTTGTCTGGTTGACCCGAGCTTCGACAGCATGTCGGCAGCCTCATTTTCCACCCGGGGTACGTGATGAAATTCGCATCCCTCAAAGTAACCAGATATCTTCTACACATGAAATCTGTATAGTGCCATGTTTGGATCAAGGGCGTACCACACTCCGGACACTTGCTGCACCACCAAATCCGAGTCGCCAAATCATATGATCCGACGTATGCCAATTTCTTTTGCCACCTTGAGCCCATGCGCAAGTGCTTCATACTCAGCGACATTGTTTGATGCCATGAAATGGATCTGCAGCACATATTTCAACTAGTCCTTTTTTGGCGACGTGAGTACAACTCCAGCACCTAGCCCGGTTTTGGTTTTTGATCCGTCAAAGTGCATTCGCCAATAGTTCGGATCAGGAAGCGGTGGTTCGTACTGCACCTCAGCCCAATCCACGGAAAAGTCCGCCACAGCTTGAGATTTGATGGCTTCTCTTCTGTCATATTGCGGAGCATAAGGAGCTAGCTCAATTGCCCATTTTGCAATTCTGCCGCTCGCATCCTTGTTACTCATTATCTCGGATATGGAGGCCTCACATATGACCCGGATCGGATGCTCCTTAAAGTAGTGCTTCAGTTTCTTGGCGGCCATGTACACACCATATGCCACTTTTTGATAATGTGGGTAGTTCTGCTTTGAGGCTGACAACACTTCACTCAAATAATACACCGGCCTTTGCACCGACTTACCTTCCTCATCGCGCTCCACCACTATCACTTCACTTACAACTCGGTTGGTTGTGGCTATATAGAGTAACATTGGCTCCTTTGATAGTGGTGAGGCTAGCACCGGTGCCGTGGCTAACATCTTCTTTAGGTGGGTAAAGGCTTCATCGGCCTGCGGTGTCCAAATGAACTTATCCGACTTTTTCATGAGTTGGTAAAGAGGCAATGCCTTTTCTCCCAACCAACATACAAATCGACTTATCCAGGCCAGGCAACCTATGAACTTCTAGACATCGTTAAGACACTTCGGCAGTTCCATTCGTTCGATGGCCCGGATTTTGGTTGGATTAACCTCGATACCTCGGCTGGAAATAAGAAAGCCGAGCAATTTTCCAGCCGGGACACCAAAGGTGCATTTTTCCGGGTTAAGTTTCATCCGGAACCTTCTTAGGTTCGCAAACGTTTGCCTAATATCGTCAAGGAGCATTTTGCTTTCCTTGGTCTTGATAACCACATCATCCACGTACACATGTACATTTTGACCTATTTGGTCGTGCAAACATTTTTGCATACATCTCTGGTACGTTGCCCCTGCATTACGTAAACCAAACGGCATGGTGCAATAGCAATAAGCCCCATACGGGGTAATAAACACATTTATTTGATCATCCGGATTCAGAGGTATCTGGTGAAAACCAGAATATGCATCAATGAATGACAACAGTTCACATCCAGCAGTTGAGTCTATGACCTGATCTATTCTTGGCAGCAGAAATGGATCTTTCGGACATGCCTTGTTCAGGTTCGTGTAATCAATACACATGCGCCAAACCACTGCCACGTTCGGGTCATCCTTCTTCTTCTCCACTAGCACCGGATTAGACAGCCAATCCGGGTAAAGAACTTCCATGATGAATCCTGCAGCTAGCAACCAAGCTATCTCATCCCCAATGACTTTCCTCCTATCTTCGGCGAAGCGGCGGAGTGGTTGCTTCACCGGTTTAGCTCCGGGTCTCACATTTAAAGAGTGCCTGGCCAACTCCCTCGGAACACCTTGCAAGTCATGTGTGGAACAAGCAAAAATGTCCTAATTCTCACGGAGGAAGCTAACGAGCTCGCTTTCCTATTTATCACTTAGCCCGGCACCAATTGTTACGGTGCACTCTGGGAACATGTCATCAACAGGAACCTTCTTGGTATCTTTCGTGGCCTGGAAAGAAATAGATCCATGCGGGTTACTCAGCGCTGGCATATACTACTGCATGGACTGAGCTAAAGCTGCCACTTCTTGAATTTTCCTTTTTTCCTGCGCAATCACAAGCGACTCGGCTAAGTTTGATCCGGCCGACGCACACTCGATGGAACGTCGGAAGTCCCCAGCAATGGTAATCACTCCGTTCGGTCTGGGCAATTTCATCTTCAAGTAGCTAATGTGATAGCTTGCCATGAACTTCCTCAGGGCTGGCCTTCCGAGTAACGCATGATACCCGCTTTCTAAGTTCACCACTTCGAACTCCAGATTTTCAGTTCGGCAGTTGTCTCTTGTGCCGAACAACACGTTAACCCGGACTCTGCCTATGGGCTCACAAGAAATGTCGGCCATGGAAAGTTTTCCTCGTGGCCTGGAGCATGTTCTCCGAGATACCCAACTTTCGCATTGTGTCCGCATACATGATGTTAATGCTACTGCCGTTGTCGATCAACACCTTTGAGAATCTTACGTTAATGCTAGGTCCAATGAATGTAGGATCCAACACCAACGCATACGAACCAGGGCTTGGCATGAGCATGGGATGATCCCTGATGCTCCAGGTGATTTCCTGATCGGACCAAGGCATGTACCTCGTTACTGCAGGCATTACTGCATTCACCTCCATATGCCTACGCTGCAAGCTTTTTCTATCATTTTTCTCAGTGGTGAATACACAGTAGCTCTGGTGATGTTCCCTGTACTCGTTTCTCCCCTCATTTCCGGGGTACCTCTGATCCGGCTGACGCTGATTTTCTACCTGATGCACTGCATCCCTTCTCTCATTGTTATCATACCTCGGCGGTGGGGGAGGCAACAATAGCTGTTGCGTGTTTGCTCCGGAGAGCAGTTGCTGCCGGGGTAACTCCTGCCGGGGCTGATCATTCCGGGGTGCTTGAGCATTCTCCGAACCACCTTGTTCGATCTTGCGCATCCACTCACATTGCCTCGTCGTATGACCCGCTGGGTTGTTCGGATTTTGCGTGTGAAACTTACACGGCTGGTCCAACATCGACTCATAAGTATTACCTCGGACGGTCTTTCCTTTCTTGCCACTTCTTCTTTTGCTCCGGTGTCCAAGTTTTCTTGCCATCGTTTCTTGGGGTCCATTGCCCTCCAGTTTTCTGGCGCTGGCTACCCCCTGCTCCGGGTTGATCTTGATTCACAGCTGCAACTTGGTGCGAACCGTATCGGTGGTCCGGTCTATCATCTCTCCTTTTTCCTCTGTAGTCATTCCTCTGGGATGATCCGGCTCCATCCCTCTGATAGTATTCATCGCTTGACTCGTTTGGCGCAAGCCTAGGTTGGGTCGGATCACCCAACGCATACGAATCTGCAATTCGGATCATTTCTGCCAACGTAGTTGGCATTTTCCTTTGCAACTTCATCCACAGCTCGCTTCCATATGTGCACCCCTGTGCAAACCACGCTATGGCCTGTGATTCTATCACGCCCTCACATGAGTTTCTCACAGTACACCACCGGGTTAAGAACTCCCGGTCTGTCTCATTAGGTCTTTGCTTGCACATAGCTAGGGTCTGTGGCCTATTCGGCCTCTGATATGTACTCGAGAAATTGCTGATGAACATTTCCTCAAAGTCTATCCAGCAATTGATGCTCCCTGGTGGCAAATTGTTCAGCCATACTCTTGCCGGGCCTTCCAACATCTGGGGTACGTACCGTACTGCCCATCTCAAGTTGCCAGTGGCAATTTTCACGGCTGTAGCGTAGTTTATCAGTCAATCCTCTGGCTTCGTACTACCGTCATACGTCTTTGTGCCCCTGGGCAGCTGAAAGTTCGGTATTGGTGGCTCTTTCATGATCCGGGGTCCAAAACACACCAGACCTGGTGGACCTTGACATTCAATCTGTTCCGACCTATATAGTCGATCCAGTTTCAACCTTGCATCATCCGGCATCAAATCCCTGCTTCCCAATCTCGAACCTATCACATGATAGTCCGGTCTTGGGCATCCCGCGTTTGCCATCTCCGAATCACCGTCGTTGTACCGGTTTTGCTCTTGTGGCGCACCTTTCTGTTGCATACCTCGGCCGGCACTTTGCTCTTGCCTTGGTATGTTCCGCTGCTGCGGTTGTCCTGCTCTAGCCGAGTTTCGCTTTCCGGCATTACTGTTGACAACGTTCCCTTGACCGGCATTGCCTTTGTCGCGGTTACCTCGGCCAGCTTCGCCTCGGCTCACACTCCGTCGATCATCATTTTTCTGCGCCTCTTTTCCTTTCCCTGCCCACGTCGGGTCATAGGGGACGATCTGTTTGTTCCGTCTGGCCGAGGTTACCACCTCCTCTCTCCTTGGACCACCATGAGGGGACGATGCGGCTCCAGCGGATCTCTCCGGGTTACCCCGCCAAATGGACGATCTTGGAGGCTCCAGCTCTCTCCGGGTTAGCCCTGAGCAGTTCCTCGTTTTGCCTATTTGCAATCCGAACCAGCTCGTTAACCCTATCTTGCTGTCTTTGCCAGGCCTCACCCATCAGTCCCTCTAACTCGGACGCAGCTGCATCCGCTGCTCTGAGGTTCTTGGCCGGGGTACTATACCTCGGTAGCCCCACGGACAAACAGTTTTCTGATTCCTCAATTCCAGCATCACCCTCTCTGTTCATCTCGCTCATGAGATTTCTCCCTTTCACTTTTACATTATCAACTTTGTTCGCCTTAGCGTACTCACGCAGCGTCATGTTCAACGACTGCTGGGCCACGGCTATTTTCTTTGCGCCCTCTAGTATTTTCTGCCTAGTTTCTTCCAGCTCGGCCTGTGCACGAGCCGGATCTACCGCTGCTACTACAGGGTTTGCCAAGCTGTGCATTGCCTCTCTCAACACATTTTCCGGCCTCTCTAGCAGAGGACCTCTTCCTTTCCTCGGTGCCTTGGGCGTTACCTCCGGATCTAGCGTCGGATCCATGCTCGCGCCCACGCCAGGCGTGGTCATCATCACCTCTGCATGGTCCGGGAAACAAGTGATACGCGCCCCGCGAGCCACAGTGAGGAGTGGTTCGCCTGCTTCGACGACATGGCGCGGATGAACGGAAGACACGTCCACCGCAACGTAGACCTTGTGCGCGCCGAGCTTGACGAAGATGCCGTTGCGCGGAAGAGGGCGCGTGCCGAAGCAGCCTGTGTTGTCGCTGACGAAATCCCGTGCTCTAAAGCGCTGAACGAGCCCGGAGACGATGCGTTCGCCGGTGGCGATGAGGTTTCCCGTCCGTATCTTGACCCCTGCTAGCGCCGCTAGCCCCATGGTGGGCGCCAACTGTCGTGGTGGTGTCACGGCAGATGCCATGGATAGGCTAAAGGTGGGGACTAATACACGCTAGGGGAATCCAGGGAGGGATAGTGAAGTGATTCTCCACACAGAAGTTTGTATTGATTTCCTTCCAAGGTTACAAGTGCTCCTAGAGCTATATTGGCGAGAGGAGGAAGAAGGAGCTCTCTTACTCTCACCCACAGATCACCCCTGAAACCCTAGCCCAAAATAGAATAGTAGAGAGACCAACCCCTCCTACAGAATCCCTAGCCCCCCTTTTATAGAGGAGGCTCGGTTCCTGCCTAGGGCATACGTGGAGGCATATTCCTAAGAATATGCTTCCTCCCAAAGGGGTAAGCCAACCGGGTGCTTTTTCCCCCGCGTCATACTTGCTTTAGCTACGTGAGCCTCTGAGGCGCCCGCGTCAGCCGACATGGGTGTCGTCACCTCTGTCGGCCATGACCCGGTGGTCCCGCTCTTGTCTGCTTCGCTCATGCAGTGCGTATCGGACCCTCCTTTTGACCAGCAAGATTCCTTCCTTCTCCTAGAAGCCAAACATGACCCGGATCACAGCTGATCCAGGCACCCCTGTTCCTGCATACATGTAAATATACACTTCCGACTTACTGCTTAAGTCGGTTGAGACTTAGTTAGGCGACACCCCCCGGTCCGGGTTACTTCGTGATCCGGCCTGCCTTTAGGTGACCCGGCCAGCATTCGCTTTGGCCTTGCCGAACCTTGGCTAACTCGGCCTTTATACCCCGGCGTGACCCTACCTGGGGGTATCCCCCCAACAAACCCTTAGCCTTGAGAGAGAACTACTCCCTCCTCATCATGGGAATCAGCAATGGTGATGGAGATGGTGGTGGAGATCGATGGATATGGCTCCGGGGGCACTTCCCCGTCCCGGTAGGGTGCTAGAACAGAGACTTTTTGTCCCCCGAATCTCCCCTTCGGTGGCGGCGGCGCTATGGAACTTTTCGTGGCTGGAGGCTTGATTATTTAGGGTTTATGCATCAGGAGGCTTCTTATAGGCGAAGAGGCAAGGTCGGTGGGCGGCCAGGGGGCCCACACCACCTGGTAGCGCGGCTAGGGCTAGCCCGCACCACCACATGGTGTGGCTGCCCTGTGGCCCCTCTCCGTCTCGTCTTCTGGCTCCGTGAGTCTTCCGGTGAAATATCAACTTTGGCTTTAGTCCCGTCCAATTCCGAGAATATTCATTTTCTGACTTCTTGGAACCAAAAACAGTAGAAAACAGGCAATTGGCACTGTGGCATCTTGTTAATAGGTTAGTCCAAGAAATCAGATGAAAAGTACTCCAAAGTGTGGACAAAACACAAAAAAGTGGATAAAACCAAGCATGGAACATCAAAAATTATAGATACATTTGCAATGTATCAACATCCCCAAGCTTAACTCGTGCTCGTCCTCGAGTAGGTAAGTGATAAAAAGAAAGAATAATTTTTGAGGTGACATGCACCATCAAAGACTTGATCAAAGTATTTGCAAAAAATTCAAAGCTGGGATCATAATACTTCAATCATAACATGAAAGACAAAGTTCTAGCAATAAGCAAAGAAACTATGATGTAACATGAAAAGGCACAAACAAAAGATTCATGAATAACAATGCTTTGTAAGACATTTGTTTGTTTCACATAAAGAAAACATAGCATAATAGTATTCAGCTTGTCCCTCATAGAGTAGCAAATATAAATGCATAGGACACCTTCAAAGTTCATAAGAGTGACTAGATACAGATAGTTTAAAACAAGAAATATCAAGTTATGAATCAATCAACTAATCTTGGAACAATGCACATAGAACTAAGAATGGCCACTATGCTCTCAAAGTAGGTGCATAAAGGTAGAAGGTGGAGACTCAATATAATGGTGGAAGAAAGGCCTTCATAGAAGGAAGTAGGGATTCAAGTCTCATAAAGAGCTTCCAAAAATTATGGTACTTATAGCTTTCAGCTCTCATTGCCTCTATCATAAGCATCTTGATGTGATTAAGGTTAAAGTGAACAAACTATGGTGTACATGCTTGACGAAGTATAAGATAGAAATCTCATGTCCCTTGTATACGAGGGCCGCTCCTCATGTTACTCAAGTTTAGTCACCGGTAAGTTCTTGTCATCGTAAGTACATGTGTATCATAGAGAACCGCCAACGGGGTACCCCTTGCCCGATGATACGGAAGAATCCTCATATCAAAATGACAAGGCAAGCAGACAACGAGCATCTCATCATTCTTCTTATTTACCATGGGAATATGGTGCTTTTTTCTCTCTTTCCTCTTTTCATAGTATCTCTTTTTTTCTCTTTTCTCCTTTTTTTCTCAATATAGGACTCTTTTTTATAAGAAGAATACTTCATAGATAGCTCATTATGGGTACGCTGCCGGTTTCCACCATGTCAGCATGGATTAGACCAGCGGCCCAGGCGTTTCTCTAACACATATACATAACTCCATGGACTTACAAGCTCCCCTTTCATTTCACAACGACGACATCCATATACAAAAGAGCATGATATCAACTAGGTACAAGTACCAAGTGCAATGTTGAAAGTGTTCCCCATGAAAGCATGGTTCTGCTAATTCTCGACAAATAAGTGCAAGCATATACAACATAGAAGACACAATGGTTCAAGTTTATTAAGGGCAAGAAAAGTAAAGTGTGCCATCAAGTTCGTGAGAGCTTTAATCACTAGTTTTCTCATAACAAGTTTAATTTGGAAGGTAAACAAAAGCACGAATATACTTGGAATAGCTTAAGCTAGTAGGTAGGTATGGTGGACTCTTTGGAATAACTTGGTTTTAGGAGTTGGATGCATGAGTGGAACTCATACTTGGTTGTGGAGGCTAGCAAAAGACTGGGAGCAACAAACTAAGAGAGCAATAATGGCCATAATCATGCAGAGTGACAAAACATCATTGATCAAAGCATAAAGTGATACTACAAGTTGAAAACTAAAGGATCATAAAGGCTATGGTGACTTGAGATAGTCATAACATGGTGTGAGCATGTGCCAAGTCAACCCAAATAAAGCATCCAAGGAGAATACCACTATACCATGCTTTAATATGCTAAAACAACGCATGATTCATCCAAGGCACATTAAGCAACCTCAATTGTTTATAACAAGTCATGCTGCAGCAAAGAATACTAAGCATAAAACCAAAACAATATCAAGCATGGCACGGCAAAGCATAGGCCACAGTCAAAAACGAGCTCTTTTTACCTCATAAGCATGAACTTTCCTACTCTTTTCCAAACCAAACCAAACTATTTGAAAACCAATGTATGAAAGAGGGGGTCCAACCAATTTATTCAAGCAAACTAAGAAAACCAAGCAAACTAAAAACAAAAATGAAGACGAAAAAGAAGACGCTCCAAGAACAACACAACTGTGTATGAAACAATAAAAATGAAGCGTTTGGAAGAAACCTGGGATTTTTATTGATGAAGGAGGGGATGCCTTGGGCATCCCCAAGCTTTGACGCTTGTACTTCTTGGATATTTCTTGGGATGACACGCGTGGCATCCCCAAGCTTGAGCTTTAGTCCATCCTTCATCTCATTACTCATTCCTTCCATACACCTGAAATTTTTCCTTCATACAAAACTTCACACAATCTTTATTAGCAACATTAGTGCACTTAAGATAAATAAGTCTTAAGATTCAGTTCTAACACCAAATAAACTTCCATTAGAACAGTAGCTACTGTAGCACTTCCCTTAAAAAGCTCAATTCCCCAAAAGAACTCAAGAAGGAACTAACAAGAAGCAAATGCAGAAAATGGCAGATATCTGTCAAAACAGACCAGCAGGTAAAGACGAATTTTTTCGAAGACCTTTTGTTGCTCTAATCAAACAGTGTTGAACTAACGAAAGTTAGATAACAACCTGGGACAGAAGCACAAAAAATTACAGCTCAATCCGACATACAGAGCTCTCTCACGAAATTTTACGGTGAAGCACAGAAATCTGTTTCGGGACAGCAACTTTCCCAATCATTACTTCTCTCTCTTTAGAGGTTACTTTTGGCACAAAAAGCAAATAAAAAGAATAAGGAGCGGTTACTACTGAGGTAATAACTTCCAAGACTCATCTAAAACTTTTGGGTTATCTCCCAATAAGTACTTTTCTTTAACGCCTTTAAGTTAGGCATGATAGTTTGAGAAGATGCTCACATAAGAAATATGAATTGAAGTAAAAGAGAGCATCAAGAAGCAAATTCAAAGCACATTTAAGTCTAACCCACTTCCTATGCATAGGAATCTTGTAAAGAAACAAGTCATGAAAGCACAAAGCAATAAGCTTAGTAAAGCAAAACAAGTGCAACTTCAAGACTTTCAACAATATTGTTAATATTATTGAGATGCATAAAACCATGTTTCCCTCTCTCATAATAACTTTCAGTAGCATCATGAATAAAATTAACAATATAACTATCACAAAAAACATTCTTATCACGAGCCACATGCATAAAATAATTAATACTCTCCACATAAACATAGTCATTCTTATTAGTTGTAGTGGGAGAAAATTCAACAAAATAGCTATCATTATTATTCTCATCACCATAATCATCAAATATAGGAGGCATATTGTAATCATAATTAATTTTCTCCTCAATAGTAGGTGGACTGAAAATATCATACTCATCATTGTAATCATCATATATTGGAGGTTTGGTATCATCATAAGCAATAGAATAGCTATCTTCCAAAGTTGGGGAACTAAAAAGATCATTTCCATTAAAACTAGCTTCCCCAAGTTTAGACTTTTCCATAGCATTAGCAATAATGGTGTCCAAAGAATTCATACTAACAACATTGCTATTAGCATGCAAATAAAGTTCCATAGGTTTTTTAATTTTCTCTTCGAACACTTCATGTCCTAACTCAAGATAAATACTATAAAGCTCTCTAATTTTGTTGTTGTTTTCCATTTAGCCTAACTAGTGAAAACAAGAAACAAACAGACAAAATTGCAGAATCTAAAGGAAATAACTTCGAGCACTCACACCGGAGGATGTGAGTACCTTTTACCTTACCTCCTCGGCAACGGCGCCAGAAAATAGGCGTTTGCCGTGGGAGGTTCTTCTTCTTTAATGCTCTGATGTGAATACCTTTTACCTTACCTCCCTGGCAACGGCGCCAGAAAATAGCTTGATGTTTACGCACTTCTATTCTTGTAGACAGTTGTTGGGCCTCCAAGTGCAGAGGTTTGTAGAACAGCAGCAAGTTTTCCCTTAAGTGGATCACCCAAGGTTTATCGAACTCAGGGAGGAAATGGTCAAAGGTATCCCCTCTCAAGCAACCCTGCAATCAAGATACAAGAAGTCTCGTGTGTCCCCAACACACCCAATACACTTGTCAGGTGTATAGGTGCACTAGTTCGGCGAAGAGGTAGTGAAATACAAGTGGTATGGATAATTATAAGTGGTAACGGTGTTAGGAAATAGATTGATGGCGTGGAAGAGACTAAAGGCAAACTGAAATAAAGATGGAAACAAGCAAACATGTAACAGATCTAGTAGCAAACGGTGTATAAATGCTTAGAAACAAGGCCTAGGGATCATACTTTCACTAGTGAACACTCTCTCATAAATATATCTTTCTTTATGATACTACGCTGAACTACTCTCCGGTTGGACACTCTAATCGATGGTAGGGCTATAACAGCACACCTCAAAGTTCATCTTTCCCATCTAGATAACCCCACACTGTCACCTTGAGTACTAGATGAGTCCAACAAACACCACAATTTCATAAAGACATCCAACTCCAAATATAACTCATAACAAGTATTTGTAATCTCTAGCCTAAGTGCCACCATGGTGAGCACGCTGTCACTTTCACACACATGGGGAGAGCAGAGATTCATTAAAGCAGTTGAGTAGCAGAATAGATCTATAGATTACAAGCTCATGACCACAACAAGATCATGCATAGATAGAGAGATGAACACATAGCTACCGGTAGAACCCTTAGCCTCGAGAGAGAACTACTCCCTCCTCATCATGGGAATCAGCAATGGCGATGGAGATGGTGGTGGAGATCGATGGAGATGGCTCCGGGGGCACTTCCCCGTCCCGGCAGGGTGCCAGAACAGAGATTTTCTGTCCCCTGAATCTCCCCTTCGGTGGCGGCGGCGCTACGGAACTTTTCGTGGCTAGAGGCTTGATTATTTAGGGTTTATGCATCGGGAGGCTTCTTATAGGCGAAGAGGCAAGGTCGGTGGGCGGCCAGGGGGGCCACACCACCTGGTGGCGCGGCTAGGGCTAGCCCGTGCCACCACATGGTGAGGCCGCCCTGTGCCCCGTCTCCGTCTCGTCTTCTGGCTCCGTGAGTCTTCCGGTAAAATATCAACTTTGGCTTTTGTCCCGTCCAATTCCGAGAATATTCATTTTCTGACTTCCTGGAACCAAAAACAGCAGAAAACAGGCAACTGGCACTATGGCATCTTCTTAATAGGTTAGTCCAAGAAATCATATGAAAAGTACTACAAAGTGTGGACAAAACACAAGAAAGTGGATAAAACCAAGCATGGAACATCGAAAATTATAGATACATTTGCAATGTATCAATTTGCTACCCTATGATTGAATGAAGGCTTACGGCCCATGAAGGTTTCAGATGACAACCCAAGGGAGCAACCGACAAAGGCTTTGATTGTATTAGGAAAGAGACTGTGAAACGACATTGTGTTGGTATTGTAATTACGCGTGTATGAAACCTATCCGCATATAGCTTTGAGATCCGGCCTATTATATATAGGACGGGAGAAGCCCAAGCGAGGGTACCGAAATCTAGAAGACAACTTGTAATAGTGCAATTACTCAATATTCAAGCGACTTTGATTCCATTGTTTTCCTGACATCCGGCGAAATCCCCAGCGTTCTCTTTTCCACGAAACCCCAAGTCCATCACCATGGGCATTATCGAGGTTACCCCTCGTCAATTGGCGCTATCTATGGGAAACCTGAACACTGGAACACGGATTCGGTGGAACGCTCTCCACCAAGAATCAACTCGACGAAAGCAGATCCACACCCGCCCACCCATAAAACTACACCGACAGAAGTACCAGAACCTTTCGGCATATCCTCAATGGAAGTCGAAGCACAAATGGAAGCAGGCAACGAAAGCGAGCAAATCGAGATGAATTTGGGGGATCTTGACGGTCTTTATGACAATATCTCCTTTGGATCAGACCCACAGTTAACCCCACCACGTGAAGCAAGCCCTGCGAATTCGGAACCCAAAGAAAGCAACGAAAGCATCGACTTCGTAATTCGGATGGCGGAAATCTATCTAGAACAAAAGCTGATGGACTTCACTGGCTCATTCGATAGTGTCTCCATCGGTGCAAACGATAACATTACCAGCCCATATGCCACTCAGCACCAAGTATGCATGATCATCAGAGACACCACGACCCAGCAAGACTCCAATGGTAACCCAATTTTTAATCCCGATGATATACTTTCAAACCATAATCCAAGAAGTCACGACAATGAAGGAAGCCAAGGAAACGGGGGAGACCTAACAGCTAACCGTGCAAATCAGTAGGAAGAGCAACCACGCGGAGGCGAGAGGAAAACTCTCAGCTTACCAGCCAGTGCATGGGAGAAATCAAGAGCGGAAATTTCTGGTGCGGTTCCAATGACAATGGATGCTACCCACGAAGACCTATTGGCATAACAATACCTGCTTCATTGCAAAAAGAGAGATTTACTCAGGATATAGAGGCAACTCGACGAAAGGAAAAGGGTCGCCGACGAATCTAGCATATGGTGAGCGCAGTTAAGCTCCACCCGAGGATCAAGGAGCGTAACAGGAGGAGCATCACCTAGGAGAGGGACATCCAAGTTGCGGGGTATCCCCGAAGAAGAGAGGAGCGAACTAATCCGAGACCTTGATCTGTCATTCATGTCCATACACCTAGCTGGAAATATCAAGGAAAAAACAGCTCAAGCAGCCATTGTAGCCGCGCAAACATATCTAATTACAACGCAGCCCGCACCCAATGATCCTCGCACGTCCCTTCACCGCTCCGCCCTGATAAATCTCGGCATGGTAGGAGAGTCTCTTGCGCAAGCAGATAAAGGAACCATGCGACAACCCGACAGATCCCCACGTCGTCGCAGCAGCCCTCGGCACGGAGGTCATACCCGACGATCACGATCACCACATTGGGTCCACTTTTCAGTATCAGAACCGCGAAACGACGCAAGAAACGACATTACCCAGTGACGGATCGACCGATCCAGAGAAGAACGTAGCACCCGAAGATACCATGACGGTGAAAGCGAGGAAGAACAAGAATTATGCGGAGCCAGTTGCTTTACCCGACGGGTTCCCAAAACTCTGGTACCAAAAGATTTTAAGTTACCCCAAGATCGCCAAAAGTATGATGGTCTTCAAGAACATGAAGCTTGGTTGATAGATTACCTGGCAACCATCAGACTACAAGGCGGATCCAAAGCTACAGCAATGCATAGCTTGCAGATGCACCTAATTGGTGCAGCATGCTCCTGGCTAAAACAACTACCCGAAGAGTCTATCAGAAGCTAGAATGATCTTGAGGTCAAGTTTATCAGGAATTTCCATTCCACATTCAAGCGACCCGCGTCTTTGGAGCAATTACGGGCCTGCAAGAAAAAATCGGGGGAGTCAATACGGGCTTTCGTCCAACGGTGGAACATCATAAAAAATTCGGCTGAAGCCATATCCGATGAAAGAGCAATCGACGCCTTCAACGATGGACTTCATCGACAAGAGTTCATTGAAGAACTAGGATGGATCAAGCCAAAAACAATTTCGCAGCTGATGGACATAGCCAATCGATGGGCTGATGGGGAGGACACAGTACACAACAAAAGAGCCCGCTCACCCGAAGATGACAGAGATAGACACAATAATGATCGAACACGATGAACCAATGATGGATATCATACACCTAGCTACGTTGCAGCAAGCTTGTCTGGAGGGGACAATCGACGAAGTAACGATTACAACAATGGATATCGCAGCAATAGGGACAGCATCAGTGGAAGCCAGTCGCAACAACGATATCAGATGGCAAATTGAGACCCACCTATGTCAGCGGACAAATGCTGGAAGGACCCTACAATATGCACTACTACGTCGACTCAACGGGGAAAAGGCGATCAAATCATCTCTTGAAGGACTGCCAAACTTTCTTGAAAATGCAAGAACTATGCAATGCAAGGGCAGCCGAAGCAGCAAATCGAGGCTACGCCACCGCACCTGGCGCTTTGGCCATCGGCACGCCACCGCCACCACAGGGGCATCCGCCAGCAGGGCAGCCGCAAAGTACAAGGCACTAAGACGATGAATATCCTAGGTAGAAAGGAGCAATGTCAATGATCCAAAAGGGACCACCCTCTAACAGGACATAGAAGCTGATTACTAGGCAAATAAACATGGTAATAACAAAGCCACCTCCCACACCAGAGTACTTCCACTAGTCAGAACAAGAAATTACCGCCAGCAAAGCTGACCATCCATTGCGGGTCTCCCAGGCCAATCGGCACTAATAGTTGAAGTACAAATCAGCGGGTTTGATATGAGCAAGGTTTTTTGGATGTAGGAAGCAGCATAAACCTGATTTACGCCAAAACTCTATGGGACATGAATTGGTCGATGACGAATCTAGCATCCACAGACACGACTTTCCACGGGATAGTCCTAGGGACAGCCGAAATTCCATTGGGTAAAGTCTATCTCGACGTAGTCGTCGGGTCAAAAAATAACTTTAGACGAGAAAAACTACAATTTGAAGTCATGGACTGACCATCTCAATACCACGCGATCCTGGGATGACTAGCTTTCGCTAGGTTCATGGCAGTACCTCACCACGCATATCTAGTGTTAAAAATGCTAGCCCCCAATGGGGTCATAACAGTCAAAGGAAGTTTCAGCCGCGCGGATAGCTCTGATCGGGAATTCAACAAAATCTCGGAATCCTTCGGGATGGAGGCAGGACTTTCATACATTGCAAATGTATCTATAATTTTTGATGTTCCATGCTTGGTTTTATCTACTTTCTTGTGTTTTGTCCACACTTTGGAGTACTTTTCATATGATTTCTTGGACTAACCTATTAACAAGAGCCACAGTGCCAACTGCCTATTTTCTGCTGTTTTTGGTTCCAAGAAGTCAAAAAATGAATATTCTCGGAATTGGACGGGACAAAAGCCAAAGTCGCTATTTTACCGAAAGACATCTGGAGCCAGAATACGAGACGAAGAGGAGCCAGGGCCACCACACCACCTGGCCACACGGGCCAGGCTTGTCTGCGTCAGGGGGTGGTGTGGCCAGCCCAGGCAACCCCTCGGCCTCTCCTTCTGCCTATATATTGCCTCCGATACCAAACCCTAAGTACCCGATCAAAAATCCACGAAAGAGTATGTAGTCGCCGTCATCTCCATCCCTAGATCGGGAGGGATCTGAAGCTCTTCCCAGCACCCTGTCGGAGAGGGGAATTCACCCTGGAGGCCTTCTTCATCATCATGCAAGCCTCCGGTGTGATGCGTGAGTAGTTCATCTCTGGACTATGGGTCCATGTAGTAGCTAGATGGCTGGTTCTCCTCCTTTGTGCTTTCATGTCTAGATCTTGTGAGCTCCGTTCATGATCAAGATCATTTATTTGTAATTCTACATGTTGTGTTTGTGGGTATCCGATGGATATTGAGATGCTATTTCAGATTGATTATTGATTATATCATGTCTTTGTTATTTGTGATCTTGCATGTTTTCCGTTGTTAGTAGCTATCTTGGCCAAGTAGATGCTAGCAACTCCAAGAGTTAATATTTATGCTCGATAGTGGGTTCATGCCTCTGGTAATCTGGGGAAGTGACAGAAATCTCTAAGGTACTAGATGTGATGTTGCTAATAGGGAGAAAACAACAATCCTTTGTTCATAGAACAATCGTATTGTTTACTTTACACGCAGTTCGTAAAGCAATAATCTGTTGCTTGCAACTTAATACTGGAGGGGGTTTGGATGATAACCTGAAGGTGGATTATTAGTCATACATGCAGTTGGATGGCGGTCTATGTATAATGTTGTAATGCCCAATCAAGTCTCAAAGGAGTCAAGATGATTAGTATATGCTTGTATGCTTTATCGATGTTTGTCAATTGCCCCGCTGTAATTTGTTCGCCCAGCATGTTATCTATCTTAAGGAGAGCCACCTCTAGTGAACTATGGATCCCGGTCCTTTCTTTTACATACAATCTACAAACTGTTTACTACTTTGTGTTTACTTTCTGCAAACTATTACTTCCTTCCATTCGATACGTTTAATCCTTTGTTTTCAGCAAAACCGGTGAGATTGATAACCTCATCGCAAGTTGGGGATAGAGTTCTGTGGTTGTGTTGTGCAGGTCTCCACGTTGCTACTAGCACCGGTAGTGCGCCCTGCCAAGGCTCAGCTAGCAACACCTTTGGGGTGTTTCCTTGCTCCTACTGGATTGATAACCTTGGTTTCATAACTGAGGGAAACTTACTGTTATGCTCATCATACCTTCCTCTTGGGGTTCCCCAACGAGCTCATTAATACACGAGTGAGCAGACTTGGACAGTTGAAAATAGTGGACGAGGAGCCGATACACGAAGGACACACCCGCAAAAATAAAACGGCAGAAGAGCAAGTGCGCAACAGTCTCGCAAAAGCAGCGTATGCGGCCTGCAACATAGGTCCCACATAAGAAGACCCACTGATCGACAAGACAAGAGCACCACGACACGGAACATGATGAAGGACCACAAGAATAGAAGCCGGAGTTCCTTCAAAAAACCCTCCATTTAGACGTGCTTTATATTCAATAAAGGCCAACAGCAAGGTGATCACGCCCTCGCAATGTACTCCTATCCATGATTATCAATAAATAAGGAAAGTATTCCGCGACATACAAACTACTATGGCACATGAACATTAGTTTGTCGGGTCCTCAAATTAAAATAATACAGCAGGCAATCAAAATATTGCATAAAACATACAACCTTTTTGATAAACGTCTATACAATACTTCGGTTATATAGTACAAGGCTGCACAAACAGGAAGTCAGATCTCAAAGTTAACAAAAAATTCGTTGTCTGCTTCTAAGCACCTACGCACGATCCTAATGATGGGTCTACGAGCGGCGGCATAATGAGGCGCCATATAAACAAGGCCGCCATCGGGAGGAGGAGGTAGACCTGAAGATATAACATCTAGATCTAACATCGGATGATGTGCATGCACCCATGAAAGCGCAAGCTTGGCACCCACCACAAGTCGAAGCTTCACGTAACGGTGAATCCTTTCACCTTGTCGAAACTTTGCAACAACCTCCACCAAGGTCTAGGGCTGAGGATCTCGAGGAAACATGGCATTGTAAACAATGGCCAAAGATCTGCGGCAGCACTTGATGAACTGCTCCAACTCCGATAGGCGATCCTGAAGCAACGCCACAGTATAGGCGCCACGATGATCATTCCAGAAGTTTGTGTCAGAATTTCGGGAGGCGTACAAAAGGGTGTGCATTCTGTTGCACAGACGTTGGCTATCCTCCCTCTCGCACAATCGAATGCCTACAAAGACGGGAAGACAATGTCAAATTCCTACAAGTCAGAAAAGGGAACCGAGGAAAGAGGAAAAATACTCACATAACAGCTTTTCGCTCGCCCTGGAAACTTCCTCCAAGAGAAAAGCATCGCGGTTGAGGGATTGGTGTGTTTTCGATTGGGAAACATCCACCATCAATTGAACAACCCAAAGTTTTCCTTCAGGTTTTTTCACCTGCTCTATCTTTTCAGCATACAATGGAGGATCCACAGTACGCACGATGGTGGAACTGGCCACACCTATTACAGAGGAGGACGGAGCAGCATCTGATGTCTACGCACGCTTCTATTCTTGTAGACAGTGTTGGGCCTCCAAGTGCAGAGGTTTGTAGAACAGCAGCAAGTTTCCCTTAAGTGGATCACCATAGGTTTATCGAACTCAGGGAGGAAGTGGTCAAAGGTATCCCTCTCAAGCAACCCTGCAATCAAGATACAAGAAGTCTCTTGTATCCCCAACACACCCAATACACTTGTCAGGTGTATAGGTGCACTAGTTCTGCGAAGAGATAGTGAAATACAAGTAATATGGATGATTATATGTGGTAATTGCAATCTGAAATAAGAGTGGAAGCAAGCAAACATGTAACATGACTGATTGTAAATGGTGTTGCAATGCTTAGAAACAAGGCCTAGGGATCATACTTTCACTAGTGGACACTCTCATATAAATATCTTCTCTTCATTATGCTACCCTGAACTACTCTCCGGTTGGACGATGTAGGGCTATAACAGCACACCTTAAAGTTCGCATTCCCCATCTAGATAACCCCTCACTGTCACCTTGAGCGCTAGATGGTTCCAACAAACACCACAATCTCATAGAGACATCCAACTCAAATTATACTCATGATAAGTATTTATGTAACCTTTGCCAAAGTGCCACACGGTGTGCACACTGTCAACTTCACACGCGTGGGGATAAGCAGAGATTAATTAAAGCACTTAAGTAGCAGAATAGAACTATAGATTTCAAAGCTCATGATCTCATAAGATCACGCATAGAGAGAGAGATGAACACATAGCTACCGGTAGAGCCCTTAGCCTCAAGAGAGAACTACTCCATCCTCATCATAGGAGTCAGCAATGTCGATGGAGATGGCTCCAGGGGCACTTCCCCATCCCGGCAGGGTGCCGGAACAGAGACTTCTGTCCCCTGAATCTCTTCGGTGGCAGCGGCGCTGCCAGAACTTTTTGTGGAATTCTGATCTTGTCCTTAGGATTTTCACGTCGGGGTACTTTTATAGGCGAAGGGGCAAGGTCGGTGGAGCTCCAGGGGGCCCACACCCCTGGTGGCGCGCCCCCCTGGCCGCGCCGCCACCAGGTGTGGCCGCCCTGGTGTGCCACTTCGTCCCCCCTTCGGTCTCCGTGTTGCGTCGGGTAAAATATTGACTTCGGCTTTTGTCTCGTCCAATTCCGAGAATATTTCATTACTAGCTTTTCTGAAACCAAAAACAGCAGAAAATGGGCAACTAGCACTATGGCATCTTATTAATAGGTTAGTTCCAGAAAATGTATAAAAATACCTCAAAGTGTGAACAAAACATAAGAAAGTTGATATAAAACAAGCATGGAACATCAAAAATTATAGATATGTTTCCGACGTATCAAGCATCCCCAAGCTTAACTCCTGCTCGTCCTCGAGTAGGTAAGTGATAAAAAGAATAATTTTTGAGGTGACATGCACTATCACAATCTTGATCAAGGTACTGTAAAACATTGATAGCTGGGATCATAGTACTCTAACATAAACATGAAAGATATAGTTCTAACAATAAGACATAGCAACTATGTTGTAACATGAAAAGGTACAAACAAAAGATCATGAATAACAATGCACTGAAAGACATTTGTTTGTTTCACATATAGAAAACATAATAAGAGTGGTATTTAGCTTGTCCCTCATGGTATAGCAAAACATAAATGCATAGGACACCTTCAAAGTTCATAAGGGTGACTAGATACAAATAATTTAAGAACAAGCGATATCAAAGTTATGAATCAATCAACAATTTTTGGACAATGCACATTAAACTAAGAATGACCACTATTCTCTCTCCATTGGTGCATAAAAATAGATGGAGACTCAACATAAAAGTAAAAAAAGAAAGGCCCTTCATAGAGGGAAGCAGGGATTTCAAGTTTCATAAAGAGCTTCCAAAAATTATGGTACTTATTAGCTTTCAGCTCTCATTACTCCTATCATAAGCATCTTGAGGTGATTAAGATTAAAGGGACACAAATATGAGGATATGCTTGACAAGTTATAAGTTGAAAATCTCATGCCCCTTGCTTACGAGTACCGAACCTCATGCTACTCAAATTTAGTCACAAGTAAGTTCTTGTCATTGTAAGTACATGTGTATCATGGAGAACCGCCAACGGGGTACCCCTTGCCCCATGATATAGGAGCTATCCCATATCAAAATGATAAGGTAATAGACAATGAGCATCTCAGCGATCTTTTTATTTGCTATTTGCACAGGTTTTTATTGAGGATGCTTCACGGAATGCTCACTATGGTTATGCTGCAAGCTTCCACCATGATTAGGCATGGCTTAGGCTAGCCGCCCAGGCGTTTCTCTAACACACATACAAACTCCATGAGCTTATAAGCTCCCCTTTTATTTCACACCGCCGAGATCCATAAACAAAAGAACATGATATCAACTGAATAATAAGTGCAATGTTGAAAGTGTTCCCCATGGTAGCATGGTTTTGCTAATTCACAACTTATAAAGTGCAAGCATATAAGCAACATAGATGGACATAATGGTTCGAGTTTATTAAGTGCAAGAAAATAAAATGTGCCATCAAGTTTGTGAGAGCTTTAATCACTAATTTTCACATAACAAGTTTAATTTGGAAGATAGATAAAAACATGAATATACTTGGAGTGGTGTAACACACCATGCATAGGAATTTAGAGTGGACTCTTTGGAATAACTTGGTTTTCTTGGAGGTTGGATGCATGAGTGGAACTCGTACGTGGTACAGGTGGAGGCTAGCAAAAGACTGGGAGCAACCAACTAAGAGAGAAATAATGGCCATAATCATGCAAAGTGACAAAACATTATTAATTAATGCATAAAGTGATATTGCAAGTCAAAAATAAAATGATCATAGAGGCTATGGTGACTGGTTCATAGTCTTAACATGGTGTAAGCATGTGTCAAGTCAACCCAAATAAATCATCAAAGGAGAATACCACAATATTATCCTTTTGTATGCTAAAACAACCCATGATTCTTTCAAGGCACATTAAGAAATATCAATTGTTTGAAACAAGTCATGCAACAACAATAATCACTAAGCATCTGGTTAAAGCAACATATAGCATGACATGATAAAGTCTAAGTCATAGTCAAAACAAGCTTCCTTTTGTACCACTATAAGCATGAAACTTCCTACTCTTTTCCAACACCAATCGACTTGTTTGAAACAACTCTCAAAGATAATAATCAATAAAGACCAGAGAGCATGTTTCACCCATCTACAAAGAATAACTAAAAAGTTCTAAGCTAAAAGAATAAGAAAACTAAAGCTAAATGCAGTGCTAGCAAAGGAGAACACTCACAGAACAATAAGAGTGAAAACTAGAGTGTTCTAGGCAATGAATAACGGGGTGAGTATCTCTCCAAAATAAGTGTGTTGGGATCCAACCAACTTATTGCGGTAAAGAAAGCAAAAGAAAACTAAAAACAAATACGCTCCAAGAACAACACATAGTGCATAAGGTAATAAAAATAAGGTGTCTCGAAAGAAGACCTGAGATTATTGATGAAGAAGGGGATGCCTTGGGCATCCCCAAGCTTTGACGCATGTACCTCTTGAATATTTCTTGGGGTGACACGGGTGGCATCCCCAAGCTTGAGCTTTTTTCCATACTTCATCTCATCACATTATTCTTCCCTACACTTCAAAATTTCCATCATACAAAACTTATCACAATCTTTAGTAGCAACATTAGTGTATTTAAGATAATAAGTCTTTGGGTTTAGTTTCCACACAAGTAAAACTTCCATTAAAAACAATCTACTGTAGAAATTCCTTCTTAAAGCTCAAGTGATGAAAGAGAACTCAAAAAGAAACCGATTAAGAGGCAAATGCAAATAATGGCAGAAATCTATCAAAACAGACCAGCAGGTAAAGACCGATTTTTTCGAAAATCTTCTGTTGCTCAAATCGAAAAGTGTGAAACTAACAAAAGTTGCGTAATAACCTGGGGCATAAGCACAAAAAATTACAGCTCAATCCGACGTACTGAGAGTTTTCACGATGTTTTACTGTGACACGCAGAAATCTGTTTCGGGACAGCAACTTCCCCATATCTTACTTCCCTCTCATTAGAGGTTATTCTTGGTACAAAAACCAAACAAAAAGTATAAGGAGAGGTTATTACAGAGGGAATAACTTCCAAGACTCAACAAAACTAAAATAAACTGAAAGTACAAATATAATGGGTTGTCTCCCAAAAGCTTTTTCTTTATAGCCATTAAGATAGGCATGATAATTTCGATGATGCTCACATAAGAAATATGAATTGAAGTAAAGAGAGCATTAAGAATCAAATATGGAACAAATTTAAGTCTAACCCACTTCCTGTGAAAAATAATCTTGTAAAGAAACAAGTCATGAAACCACAAAGCAACAAGCATAGGAAAGCAAAACAAGTGCAACTTCAATACTTTCAACTTAAAGAGGGGAAACTTAATATTGTTGAGATACATAAAACCATGTTTACCTATCTCATAATAACTTTCAGTAGCATCATTAATAAAATTAACAATATAAATATCACATAAAACATTCTTATCATGCGCCACATGCATAAAATAATTATTACTCTCCCTATAAGCATAGTCATTCTTATTAATCGTAGTGGGAGCAAATTCAAAAAAATAGCTATCATTATTATTCTCATCACCATAATCATCAAATATAGGAGGCATATTGTAATCATAATTAATTTTCTCCTCAATATTAGGTGGACTGAAAATATCATATTCATCATTGTAATCATCATATATAGGAGGCATAGTATCATCAAAGTAAATATTCTCCTTTGTGCTTGGGGGACTAAAAGTATCATGCTCATCAAAAGCAGCTTCCCCAAGCTTAGACTTTTCCAAGCATTAGAAATAATGGTGTTCAAAGAATTCATACTAATAACATTGCTATTAGCATGCAAATAAAGTTCCATAGGTTTTTTAATTTTCTCTTCAAAAACTTCATGTCCTAACTCAAGATAAATACTATAAAGCTCTCTAATTTTGTTGTTGTTTTCCATTAAGCCTAACTAGTGAAAGTAAAAACAAGAAACAAAAAGATATAATTGCAGAATCTAAAGGAAATAACTTTGAGCACTCACACACCAGCAACAGTAATAGAAGATAGGTTAGTAGCCAGAGGATGTGAGTACCTTTTACCTTACCTCCCCGACAACGGCGCCAGAAAATAGCTTGATGTCTACGCACGCTACTATTCTTATAGACAGTGTTGGGCCTCCAAGTGCAGAGGTTTATAGAACAGCAGCAAGTTTCCCTTAAGTGTATCACCCAAGGTTTATCGAACTCGGGGAGGAAGTGGTCAAATGTATCCCTCTCAAGCAACCCTGCAATCAACATACAAGAAGTCTCTTGTATCCCCAACACACCCAATACACTTGTCAGGTGTATAGGTGTACTAGTTCTGCGAAGAGATAGTGAAATACAAGTAATATGGATGATTATACGTGGTAATTGCAATCTGAAATAAGAGTGGCAGCAAGCAAACATGTAACATGACTGATTGTAAATGGTGTTTCAATGCTTAGAAACAAGGCCTAGGGATCATACTTTCACTAGTTACACTCTCATATAAATATCTTCTCTTCATTATGCTAGCCTGAACTACTCTCCGGTTGGAAGATGTAGGGCTATAACAGCACACCTTAAAGTTTGCATTCCCCATCTAGATAACCCCTCACTGTCACCTTGAGCGCTAGATGGTTCTAACAAACACCACAATCTCATAGAGACATCCAACTCATATTATACTCATGATAAGTATTTATGTAACATTAGCCAAAGTGCCACATGGTGTGCACACTGTCAACTTCACAGGCGTGGGGATAAGCAGAGATTAATTAAAGCACTTGAGTAGCAAAATAGATCTATAGATTACAAATCTCATGATCTCATAAGATCACGCATAGAGAGAGAGATGAACACATAGATAACGGCAGAGCCCTTAGCCTCGAGAGTGAACTACTCCCTCCTCATCATAGGAGTCAGCAACATCGATGGAGATGGCTCTGGGGGTACTTCCCCGTCACGGTAGGGTGCTGGAACACAGACTTCTGTCCCCCAAATCTCCTCTTCGGTGGCGGCAGCGCTGTGGAACTTTTCGTGGAATTCTGATCTTGTCCTTAGGGTTTCGCATCGGGTGCTTTTATAGGCGAAGGGGCAAGGTTGGTGGAGCTCCAGGGGGCCACACCACCTGGTGGCGTGCCCCCCTGGTCGCACCGCCACCAGGTGTGGCCGCCCTAGTGTGCCACTTCGTCCCCCCTTGGGTCTCCGTGTTGCGTCGGGTAAAATATTGACTTCGGCTTTTGTCCCGTCCAATTCCGAGAATATTTCCTGACTAGCTTTTCTGAAACCAAAAACAGCAGAAAATAGGCAACTCGCATTGTGGCATATTGTTAATAGGTTAGTTCCAGAAAATGTATAAAAATACCTCAAAGTGTGAACAAAACATAAGAAAGTTGATATAAAACAAGCATGGAATATCAAAAATTATAGATATGTTTACGATGTATCAGCATCCGACAGTAGCGTGGAGCCAAAAGGAGCCGGTGGATCATTCAAAATCTGGCAAAGCAAAAAGATATGAAATGTTCAGCATGCAAAAGCAAGCTCATACACATATATTCAAAAGTTTCCTTATTTTAAAAGAAGCAAGGGAGAACTGGGTAAATTCAAGGTTCATTACAATAACAGCAAGGGAGACACGATAAAAGTTACAAACAAAGCCTACGAAGTCATGTCCTTCAAATACATGGTGGCACTAGTGGAAGGGGCATTAGTTACAGGAGCAGCAGGGGTAGCCGAAGAACGAGCGCCCGTCGTGGCAGGGGCAGCCGAAGAAGGGGCATCCAGGTTCTCCGAACCCGAGCCCAGACCTAGGAGCAGCTAAGAATATTTTCTGGCCCACTTAATATACGGCTTTAGGTCAACAGCTTGGACATGGGGTGACTGGGACAGAGGAGCTAACCTTCTCCTAGTCGACCATCGAAGTTTCGGCACCACTTCTCGACTACGTCAAACTATAACCAACAAGGGGGGCGGGATTAGCACCGAAGACATCGACAAGATCATTCAGGTTGTTCGGTACATCCTTGGTTGGAAATATTTCGGCATGAAGATTCTTGAAGGCACGGCGGGAGCGGACAAGAAGGTTGCACCCACGAACTCTATTGTCCTCCAAGGTGCTAACAGCATCCGACAATGGATCAACCTTCTTATCTTCATTCAGCGTCAGGTTCGGGCCAGTCAGTTCTGAAAACATAAAGGGAAGAAAGGATTGGTAACCAAAGGAAAGAAATAAGGCAAATACGCACAATACAAAAACTTACGGGTCAACAAATCATTGAGGGCCTCCAGGCGCTGTCGTAGATTTGCATCTCAGACAGCGGCTTGCCTGGCCACTTCTTCGGCATCAGCTTTTGCCTTCCGATTGGCCTCCTCCAAAGCCTATTCAGCGGCTTGAAGTTTAACCTCAAGATCATCGGCGCGCTTCATCACCTCATCCCGAATAACTCTAGATTGCTTGGCAGCGGCTGTGTGAATAAATACTAAAAAAATGAGGAAGAACATTTCACAAAGAGATTACGAAGATGACCAGAACATACCCTTTAGTTCTTCGGCTTCATCATGAATTCTTATAAAACAAGAGGCCATACCGACCATCTCGTGCATCAAAGGCTGAGCAAAGAAACATCATAGCAAAAGGATATGAAGGCAAAATAAAAAAAGGGCTATGGGAAGAAATATTCTGAAATAAAAAGTGACTTACATCCTTCATATCCACATTAATAGGCTCTTCAGATATCACCACCCCTTTACCCGCCAGTTTCTTCCTTTTTTGCGGCGGTGGCATGGATGAAGTGGCAGCATCTTTCTGGATGAGCTTCTCCACAGGAGACAGGAGCTTTTCTTTTGGCTTCGCCGATGACAGAGGACATTTGTTTGCAGAGCAACCCGTAGTTGTGTGAAGAGAAGATGCGGGAGGATATTCGTCATCACTGCAAAATAACAACACAAGTGGAACAAGCATCAGCAGTAAAAACCACCCGGTAAAATGGAAAAATAAGCAAGTGAATACTTACGAAGACACATCCTGCGCAAGGTGGAACAAATTCACCTGGGTGGGAGCAGCCGCGATCGGAGAAGTACCAAAAGGCTTGGAAGCAGTCGAGTCATTCGAGTCCTTGACCCTTTCCACAACATAAGGGTGCTTCCTCTTTTCGCTGGCACGCTCTACGCGGAAATCTCCGGAGCCAGTTGAAGGAAGAGATTGCGCCTTCGAACAAGAATCGGATGCAGAGAACTCCCCTTCCTCATCCGCAGTAGTCCTAGTCATAGGGAGATCATCAGATGCAAAGGGATGGACAGGGGGCTCACCACTTCCAGGAAGAGGAGGAAGGGAGCTGAGATGATCAAAATCCTACACAAAGAGGAAGACATGAAGAAAGGAAAAGTACATCTGCAAACAGAAGAAAGGAAAAGATGAAGGCAAAGGAAATTTACCTCAGGGAGACGGTTTTTCTTGCCAAAAGGCTCGACAAGACAGGTTGAAGGAACCAGGATTTTCTTGGTCAGAGTGGTGAAGCTCCAAACCATTTTCTCATACACCTTGAGGGAAAGGTCTTCCGAGGAAATCCTCATCGGGTCCTTCCTCCCGGTGTACGCCCACATGCCAGAAAGCCGCGCATGAAGCGGCTGGACGCGAATCCGCAAAAGATATGCTAGGACCTGGAGACCCGACAATTCCTTGCCAACCTCAAGTCGCAGCTTTGAAATACGATCGACAAATGGCTGGATTTCTGCCATTTCTTCGGTAGAAGGGCGCTGGTCCTAGGAGTCAAGTTTACGACAGGTTTTCCTAGGATCAAAGGGGGCTAACCCGAAAGATTGTCCTTCGAGTGGCTGATCCTTGACATAAAACCACTTGGACTTCCAACCTTGGATAGAATCAGTGATTTTGAAGTCCAAGTAATCAACATCAGATCGGACAGAAAAATGGCACCACCAACATCATGGACAATGGTGTCAATGGCGTTACGACGAACATAGAAGAAGTTCTTCCAAAGGCCCCAATGGGGATAAATCCCAAGAAAACACTCACAAAGAGTCACGAAACAAGCGACGTGGAGAATAGAGTTGGGCGTGAGCTGATGCGGTTGCACGCCATAAACAAATAAAAGGCCACGAATAAATTCGTGGACATGAAGAGAAAGACCGCGGAAGAGGAAAGGGAGGAACATTACCCTCCAGCCAGGCTCCGGGATGGGAGCAGCCTTGTCTCCAAGGATCTTGAATGAACCCTCCATCAGATGGTCGGAGTTCCACGCCTCACGGATTTCCCGCATCATGCACTTGGTGGGAGCCCATCTGACGGCCCTCTTCTTGGTGGCCTTCGCGAGGGCAGCAGAAGTTCCAGCACCCTTGCTTTTGCCCATGGTGGCAAAAGGGGAATACGAGCACAAGAACCAGAGTTTTGCAGGGGAGTAAGGGCAGGAGTTCGCAAGGTGGCAAGAGTGAAAGGAAGAAGATGAGGCGGGGAGGCGAGGTAAAATAGTAAAACACACCTCCCCTCCCTTATAAAGAGAAAAGACATGAGGTCTAAACCGTTCGATGCAAAATCGAACCGACAGAAGGTCGCACGATGGTGACACGTGTTACAAAGATTCTGTAAAGGAAGGCTATCACGCGGCATCATTACTGCTGCATGGGCCCACGTTCGACACGTCCCGTCAAGGCGTGTTCTTCTAAAAATCAACAGCATAAAATACGTCATCACTAACATAACAGAGGAGGAGTAGAAGAAATCGCGCCTCACCATTGAAAATATGACCCGAAAAAACAAAAATCGGAGCCGAAGTAAATTCCTCCAAGAAGAGATCTGAGACTACAACCGAATATACAATATTACGATTGTAGCCTCGGGGGCTACTCCTATCGGGAGCATGGGTCGTGCACCCGACAAAAATTACAGAAGCACTATCGCCATAGACATAAGTTTTCGAGCCTATGTTTTGATACATATATCTAAACATAGCCTCAGGGGCTACTCATATCAGGAGCGCTAGCGCGCACCTAATAAAGAAAAACAAAGAAAACATTCATCAACAAGATATTCCTATCATGAGTAGTTGCAAAAAGCAAAAAGTTCTTCAGCCGCTGCAAAACAAAAAACTCTCGGATCGCACCCAACGCGATAAAAATCCGAATGCCATGTTCAGAAGCATGAAGTTAAGACCCCAGGATTCGTCCTATGTGGCCTGGTAATCGCACAAGAATGCTCTCTACCAGTAAAATATCCGTATCAATGATACAATGAAAAATCCCGACAAACGCGTTGGGTATCCGATAAAAATAGAAAACTGGAATTCAATATTCGTTAAGACCTCGGCGGCTTGAACTGAATTACGCTAGTAGCAAATTCTAGATTCGAGCCTAGGGACTTGAATTTGATGTAGGACAACCTTGTTTTTGCCTAGGAGCAATTAACTGATTCCCGATCCGTCGGAAGAATCAGACTCGTTGTACCAAAATCCCTACAAAGATAAAAAGGAAAAAGAAACTTTGAGACTCAACCTAAAACTGCGGTTCAAGTAGAGTCTCGGGGGCTACTGACATAGGTATGATTACTCGGGTCTTATGATTTGCTACCCTATGATTGAATGAAGGCTTACGATCCATGAAGGTTTCAGACGATAGCCCAAGGGAGCAACCGACAAAGGCTTTGATTGTATTAGGAAAGAGACTGTGAATTGACATTGTGTTGGTATTGTAATTACGCGTGTATGAAACCTACCTGCATACAGCTTTGAGAACCAGCCTATTATATATAGGATGGGAGAAGCCCAAGTGAGGGTACCGAAATCTAGAAGACAACTTGTAATAGTGCAATTAATCAATATTCAGGCGACTTTGATTCCATTGTTTTCCTGACATACGACGAAATCCCCAGCGTTCTCTTTTCCGTGAAAACCCAAGTCCAGCACCATGGGTATTGCCGAGGTTACCCCACGTCAGTGAGACTTTCCATATTGAGTATGGGAAAGCAATATGTGAATCTTCATCAATAAAGCACAATAAAGGAAGTGTCCAACTTGAAGTGGACAAGATTTTCATCACCTAGATCAACTGGAATGCGCAAGGTAAACGTATGATCTTGATAGTTCTTCTATTTTACCGGTCTCTTAGTGTTGGTTGAGAGATAAGGTTATAGGATAGATAGCCGTACTATCAAGGGGGCTCTTGAGTGAGTAACTTGACCACATCGTTTGAGAGATCAAACCTTTGCATCCTTGACATCATATTTCTTGGTTTTTATTTGGCTTTTACCCTTGTGAGGTCTTAAATCTTGTGGTAAGCATCATAACAATCTCTAGTTCATCAAAAATGAACTTAGTATGAATATCTTATTCCTTTTTTATATATTGAAGGTTTCACCTGTTCTTCACCTAAGGAGGTTTATCACATATTTGTTATTGGTATGTCCTCACCTTTTGGACTATGGTTTTTCTCGGAATGGTCTTATAGTTCTTGTTGTCTGAAGGGAATATGCCCGAGAGGCAATAATAAAGTGGTTATTATCTTATTCCTTGTTTATGATAAATGTTTATTTTACATGCTATAATTGTATTAATTGGAAATGTTAATACATGTGTGTTTAATAAAGAAATAAAGGGTTCCTAGTTATGCCTCTCTTATAAACTAGCTCGTTGATTAACAAGATGATCAAGGTTTCCTGATCATGGACATTGGATGCTATTAATAACGAGGTCACAACATTGGTGAATGATGTGATGAACATTCATCCAAAGTATATCATTACAATCAAAGTCATTGTGTTTATATTGCTATAACATCATACAAAGTAATCTTAGTCCTTAGACCATGATATCATGTTAATTTCTAACACTAGAAGAGTAACTTGATACCATCAAACATAACACAGTAATAAGGTGACTATAAAGGTGGGTTCAGATACTATGAAGGTGTTATGTTGAGGCTCATGGATCAAGAGTGGGATTTTTCCATCCCGATGATAGATAGATATAATCTGGGCCCTCTCGGTGATATCACATTGAGATAGCTTGCAAGCAAGTGATGTGATCACTAGAATGTTATATCACGGGAACGAGAAAAGAGTGCATGTCGGTAACGAGATCAAACTAGTTATATGCATACTGATGATCGAATCTCGGACATGTAATATATTGCGAGACAAAAGGATTTAGTTACTACGTTAAAGTTTCACGCGATCACTAGAGTCATCGTTGAATGTGTGGGAGTCAGTACGGATCTCCAGGTCCCGCTGCTGATTATTGATCGAAGAAGGGTCTCGATCATGTATGCATTATTCACGAACCATAGGGTGACACACTTAAGGGATACCAACACCATTTGGAGCAAATATGTTTCAGATAAAGATTTAAGAAAGCGCTGGAATCATTTTGATGGAAACCAGAATTGTTTCGGGTGAAATTGCAGAAACTGGTTCTGCATGTGATATCAAAATGTTGTAGGGGGTTTTATGTGAATGTTTGTTAATTAAAGTAATTATCAAAATTCTGAATAAAATATATAAAATATTTTTATTTAATGAGAGTTGTATTAATTTTGGTAGAAAATTAATGTATGTGAGTGGAAGTGTGAGTGGAGGCATGTTTATGTGAGTGGAGCATCCACCCACATGAATGAAGGAAGAGGTGGGGGCACCTCCATGGCCGCCGGCCATGGGAGGGGGGGCGCCCCCTCTCCCTATAAAAGGCCCCCTCTCCTCCTCTCACATCACACCTCCTCGTGAAGGATCTCTCTCCCCCTCTAGAAATTATTCCCCATGGTCCCGGATTAGCGAGATACATATTCCCGGTGGCTTTATTTGGAAAGGAGTTGTTGCTTCTGCTGCATCGCAGGAGCGAGGACACGGAGGTTCTCGGGGTACCGGACGTGTGTGCGATCACAGATGCACCGCTGCTTTGCGGTGCTGGACTTGCTGGTGTTGGACCTGGTGGACTCGCTGGACTTTATCACGATCTTGAGATTGGCAAGTGTACGACTACATCAACCACGAAATCAGTTTCGTTAAAAATGCTTTGTCTCTCTTCAAGGGTATGATCTCTATGGATGAATATCCACCTGTTGCTTATATCTAGTAGATAGATCTTGGTGCTTAGTAGTTCCCATCGTAGGAATTTTTTGTTTTCTATGCTGCAAACCCAACATTGTCCTCTTCGAAACGATCCCAAGTTCATCGAAAATGGAGTCTGGATGCAAAAGTTATGGTCCTTTTCGTATTAGTCTTTCTGCTAGTTTTTGCAAGACTAGTGTTTGGGGTATGCATAATTTGGTATCACCGTAGCATAGCTCTATTACGGCTAACCCGGATTGTGAGATCCTGGCACATGGCTTAATAGGATTGATAGGATACCCATACCAACAAGTTCCAACTTATTTTTTGGAAGCTCATCTGAAAAGAACTCAGCCTTGGGTAGGCGCAGGAGTGCTCGTCGGAAACGACAAGAGGAGGTAGGCGCAGGAGTGCTCGTCGGCGAGGGTGGAGACGAGCCCGAGTAGCCTTGGCGTTTGTCCGGCGATGCTTGTGCAGCGGAGGACGATGGAGGAGGGACGAGGCGGCGGCGCCGTGCTCAGCCTAGGGTTTCAGGAGCGGAGAGTGATATTTTTTGTTCGGCTACAGACCAGTTGGGGAGATGCGTGACCTACAGCCCAATTGCGGCCCGCTTCATCCGTTTCCTAGCGATTATGGGAGGAGGCGACGAAGCGACTAAGGCCAGCGACCTAATATGATATAATTTGGTGGGAGGGCAAAATGGTCTTTTTTGAAAAAAGTGTTGACGAAACCAGCGACCGAAGGAAACAGAGGAAATTCGTCATTTTTAAGTAGTAGAGATTGTAGCTTCTACTACTTTATTCTCTGCATATATTGTCGCTTCTACTTTCTTTTCTTCGTATATATTGTAGCTTCTACTACTTTATTCTCTGTATATATTGCCGCTTCTACTTCCTTTTCTTCGTATATATTGTAGCTTCTACTGCTTTATTCTTTGTGTATATTGTAGCTTCTACCACTTCTTCTTATATATTGTAGCTTCTACTACTTTATTCTTCATATAATTGTACTAGCTTTTACTACTCCCTCTAGCCCAAATTAATTGGTGCAGCCATATATTATGTCTAGCACAAGTGTATATCTGAGATGCCTCAATTAATTTGAACCAGAGGAGGTACTTTTTCCTTTTTATATATTGTACTCCCTCCGTTTTAAAATATAAGATGTTTTAGCTTTGTGAAGAAAGTGTATCTGACCTCTTCTAGTGTCTAGGTTCATTCAGATTTGGAGTGAACCTAGACACTAAAAGAGGTCTAGATACACTCCCTTAATAAAGCTAAAACATCTTATATTTTAAAACGGAGGGAGTAGCTTCCAGCTTCACTGATTCTGATAGACTCCTCACCGATCTGTTGGGCTGAGCCTCCTAAAACAAGCATAACGTTGGAAACATATAAAACAAGACGGAACTAGTTCCATCTTCCATGGTCCAAGCCTCAAAGATATCTAGTCATGCAACTGAGATGTGAGAAACCAAAACGGGAATCTTGGTACCTGATTTCAAACTATTTTATACCTAGTCATAACTGAAAAAGAAGTTCATGACTGACTGCTGTTGCTACAGCAGCTGAACGTATGCCTCTGCAAGCCACTGATAACGGAACAGAGATCGAGAGAAGTGCCGATAAAAATACCAAGAAAATTAAAAAAAATCTTTGTCGAAAGCCTTAAAAGTGGACACATGAGATCCTCATTTATCGACTAAGCCAGAATATCGAGAAAATGGCTCCAAACACTCTCCAGTCGTGCCCAGCTACATGGCTGTAACAGAATCTGCATACTTCCGGAGAGCATTCTGGATAACAACACATGGTCCTTGTAGATAATACAAAGCTAAGATAATGTTTAGACAATATAATAATAAAAAATAAATCCCATCTAAAAGGTGAGGATAACCCATAAAAAGAAAATTAATGACTGGACCGGAGGAACCTACAGAACACATTATCAAGCACAAAGTACCTATACAATGAAAATAAGGGAAAGGTCAGAAGCATGGAAAATTGATAGCAATTTACATTAATAGTCAGTTTTCTGAAGTCAGTAGTGTCATATGATTCCTCAACAATTTGATCATCGGAATTTCTAACCATATAGATAGTAAGAAATGCAAACACGCGCTTACTATAAAGTAGACATAACTTCAAATGTACATGAAAAGACACTTTAATCTGAAATTTCCACACTTCGTACATAATTGAAGGATGTGAGTACTGCTGAATGGTGACATAAAAACTGTGGTTGGTGGTGGTCTCCACCAACATCATGACTATTTTTATTTCTATGTTTTATCAAGATAATGAACAAAACCTGAGAAAATACAAATAGAAAAATAAAAAGATGAATTCTCCAGAAGCTACTCCAATTCTCATCCACAATTATTGTGAGATGCAAGAATTGGAGAACGTGTCTGAACATTGGGTGAAAAATAACCTTGTTAACAAAGAGAATAAAACCACCTTATTCTCGCCAGAAACTTTCTTCGATTTTTCTCCATCATCTTCCTATTTTCATGACTTATCTGATACTTGTTTCAGGCAGGGCAACCATCATGTCTGTTACATTGTTATTATCTCTGAACCTTTTCTCTTCAAAGCCACATTGCCTGAAATTTTGGAAGAAAATATTTGTGATTGTCTGAAACTTTGCAATCAAATTATTTCTGTTTTTATACCATGCTACCAGAAACTGTTATTTGTTTATCACATTTATAAGCAAAGCAAGCTCAATCTTGTTTTTTTCTTCTGAAATGGGAGCATAGCCCCGGCCTCTGCATCAAAACGATGCACACAGTCTTGATTTTATTACATAGTTTGAATCTCCAAGTTTACATCTCAAGGATCACATAAAGTGGCAACATGACACTAGTGGAGAATGGGCATTTAGTCCCGGCCCGTAAGGGGCTTTAGTCCCAGTTCTGGAACCGGGACTAGAGAGGCGGGACTAAAGGCCCACTGACTAGTCCCGGCACGGTTACCAGCCGGGACGAATGGGCATCCACGTGGCCGCCTCTGCGCGCGCGGGGGGGGGGGGGGGTGTGCCCCCCCATTAGTCCCGGTTCCTATTACGAACCAGGACAAATGGTTCTCTGCCGCGGCAGCATTTTAGGCACTTTCTCTGTCGCGGCAGAGAATTCATTTTGTATCCTTTTATTTATTTCTTTTTCATTTCAAAATAGTTTTCTACGCTACCACATACCATACACGTTCGTGCATATATAAGATAACTTGTCTTAAGATCGTGCATACAAATATATACATGATAGTTACATGGAGATCATAATTACCGGGACTAGAGCCCGTCTATTCAATTATACGGTCGGGGATCATCGGTAGCGCCTATTCACACTAAATTCTCCGGCATCATCTATCATCTCGTTCATCAACAATCATGCCAGTTTTTCAGCAATTCCTAGTACGTGTTGCTCTGGTAGGAGCTGATCCCGCATTCTCTCGAACTATATAAGAAAAGAAGATCAATATGAATATCAATCATGATAACAAAAAGTGACGGTAATAAAATAATGTTGTGAATGTATTGCTTACATCGACTCTATAATCTTTATACTCAGTGGTAAACATGCGAATGAACTCGCAAACATAGAATCCACATATATTCGCCCTCGGTGGCTGCCTCGCGCACTTTACGAGAATAGAATTCAATCAAAACAAGAAGGGTGGCAATGGTGAAGGCCGCGGGCAGCGCGGCGTCGTCATCCAGGAGCCCCCTCCCTCACATGTCATGAATCCGAGGCCAGAGTGGAAGGTACCCCCAGAATATGCCCTAGCTAGGATTAGGATCCAGCCGTGTGCGCCTAGCGACGACGACGACGATGATGACGAAGACGAAGATGACCCTGAAGTTGTGTACTATAGGGCTAAACATGAGTATGACTAAAGGGGAGTCTTTAGTCCCGATTACTTAGTCCCAGTTTTTTAATGATAATAAATGTCTTGAGTGTTAGTCTCGGTTTGTGGCTGGACCGGTGGGACTAAAGGGGGGCCTTTAGTCCCGATTCCGTAGTCCCAGTTAGGAAACTGGGACTAATGGATCGTTTCCTACTAGCTAGTGTTGGTCTCTCTACAACTTTCCCAAACTATGAAGATATTGCTCTATTCTTGGGCCGGGGAGCTAACTAATTTCACATATTAGGGAGTGCCTCTATGGCCAGCTTAAGGGAGATGCCTAAGGACTGGATCCTTAGGCATCTCCCTGAAGCTGGCCATAGTGTTGTCCCAGCTCTCGCACACCATCATGCAGTTTATAACTTCTCTAACTAGATCAATACGTTGGGGAGCTAACTAATTTTACATATTAGAGAGTGCATCTATGGCCAGTTTGTTGGAGATTCCGGAGGACTGGGCTCCACCGGCATCTCCCTCGAATTGGTCGTAGTGTTGTCCCTGCTCTCGCACACCATCTTGTTTGTAGTTGATAACTTCACAAGGATGCCTATTTATAGATTAATCAACACAAAATCGTGTTGACACTCATGACATAATGTTGACACTCACCCATGTCATAGAGTCGACACTCACCCCTTAAGTCCCGGTTGGTTTCTTCAACCGGGACAAAACATGCTCGCGTCCGCTCCAGCCTACCGCAACCCCTTAAGTCCCGGTTGGTTTCTTCAACCAGGACTAAAGATATTATGTGACATAGTTGCAAGGAAAATACCAAACTTGGCTCATCCTCTATCTTCCACCAACCGGGACAAAACATGCTCGCGTCGGCTCCAGCCTACCGCAACCCCTTAAGTCCCAGTTGGTTTCTTCAACCGGGACTAAAGATATTATGTGACATAGTTGCAAGTAAAATACCAAACTTGGCTCATCCTCTATCTTCAGAAAATGTTGCATAGATTTATTACATAAAAGGTTTAATATATTATTACACATTACCAACCACCCTATCTAGTGTTGTGGTTTTCTTCTGCGCCGTAGCCATGGAGAATCTTCATCATATAACAGAATGCTTGGGTCAGTTTTCACTTTGAAGGGCGGAATTTCATGAAACTTATTATAATCTTCTGACATGCCTATCTTGCTATCTACTCCCACGATGTTTCTGTTCCTTGAAAGAACTATGTGGTGCTTTGGCTCATCGGACGATGTATTCTTTTGCTTATCTTTACTTTTTCTCGGTTTGGTAGACATGTCCTTCACATAGAAAACCTAAGCCACATCGATGGCTAGGATGAATGGTTCATCCATGTACGCAAGATTGTTGAGATCCACTATTGTTATGTCATACTTTTGGTCTACATGTACCCCGCCTCCTGTCAGCTTGACCTAATTGCACCGAAACAGAGGGACCTTAAAAGTAGGTCCATAGTCAAGTTCCCATATCTCCTCTATGTACCCATAATATGTGTCCTTCTGCCCATTGTCATATGCTGCATCAAAGCGGACACCACTGTTTTGGTTGGTGCTCTTCTTATCTTGGGCGATCATATAAAATGTATTCCCATTTATCTCGTACCCTTGGAAAGTACATATAGTAGAAGATGGTAACATGGACAACGAGTACAACTAATCTCCAATAGTGGTGTTATTCATGAGATGTGTCTGCAACCAACTTCCGAAATTCTTCTCGTGTTTTCCGTTAATCAAGGAGTTAGGATTCCCCGGGTTTTCGGAGTGTAGAATATTCTTGTGTTTCTCGATATACGGAGCCACCACGGTGGAATTGTGTAGAACTGTGTAGTGTGCTTGAGTGAAAGAATGCCCGTCCTACATACCATTTATTTCCTTCCTAGTGTGCCTTTTCTAGTCAGCCTCCCCTCATACTGAGATTCAGAAACACCAATCGGCTTAAGGTCAAGAAGAAAGTCAACACAAAACTCAATGACCTCCTCTATTACATAGCCCTTGGAAATGCTTCCTTCTGGCCTAGCACGATTATGAACATATTTCTTTAAGACTTCCATGAACCTCTCGAAGGGGAACATATTGTGTAGAAACACAGGACCGAGAATTCTAATCTCTTCGACTAGGTGAACTAGGAGGTGCGTCATAATATTGAAGAAGGATGTCGGGTACAACAACTCGAAGCTGACTAGACATTGGACCACATCAATTTGTAACCCTGATAGACTTTCTTGATCAATTACCTTCTGATAAATTGCATTGAGGAATGCACATACCTTCACAATGGCTAGTCGAACATTTTCTGGTAGAATTCCCATCAATGCAACCGGAAGCAATAGCGTCATAAGTACGTGGCAGTCATGAGACTTTAGGTTTTGAACTTTTTATCTTTCATATTTACTATTCCATTTATATTCGACGAGGAGCCAGACATGGACCTTGATACTAAAAAGGACTTCAAAAAAGATTACCTTCTCTTCTTATGTAAGAGTGTAGTGGGGGAGTTGATACGTCCATTTTGCATCACTATTCTATGTCATAATTCACTATTATTCATTGATATATTTCATATTGAGAGGTGATACTTATGTTATTTCATCTATTTTTGCATGGTTGATGACTTTTGGAGCATGGACCGCTGCAGTCAGGATTCTGATGGAAAATGTGCTGTTTGGAGGCAAAATTCGCGAAGATAAGAAAATCCAGGAAAATATACGAAAAATCCTATTTTTCCAGAAGACTAAGGATGCCAGAAGATGGAGTGGAGATGGGCCATAGGGGGCCCACACCACCCCATGGCGCGAGCAGCCCTAGGCCGCGCCAGGAGGTGGTGTGGCCACCTTGGCCCACTCCAGCCTCTCCCCTCTGGCGTATTTTATCCTCCCGAAATCCTAAGACTCGGGGAGCGACCACAGAAAGATTCCACCGCCTCTGCGAGGCGGAAAACACCGAGAGAGAAAGATCTCTCTGGCAGACAGATTTCTATCGGGGGAATTCCTTCCCGGAGAGGGAAGATCGTCGCCATCAACACCACCATCAAGCTGGACTTCATCGGGATCATCATCATCATCACCACCATCAGCACCATCAGCACCCTCATCACCATCTCCATATTGCTGTAACAATTGCGTTGAATCTTGCATAGTTCATAGGGGAAACTTTCCCGGTGTTGATACTCTTTGTAGTTGATGCTATTAAGTGAACCATTGAATTATTGTTTATGTTCAGATTGTTATACATCATTATTCCATCTCTGATCATGATCCATATGATGTCTTGTAAGTAGTTCGTTTTGTTCTTGAGGACATGGGAGAAGTCTTGTTGTTAGTAGTGGAGTTGCGTTGAGAAAGATTCAATAGATTGTTATTTAAGTTGTGGTGTACTTCTTCTAGTGGTGTCATGTGAACGTCGACTACATGACACTTCACCTATATGGGCCTAGGGGAATGCATTGTGTATTTGGCTACTAATCGTAGGGGTTGCCGGAGTGACAGAAACCTGAACCCCCGTTAGGAAACCATTGCACAAGGGACGTAAGGGTCTTAGAGTTTAAAGCTGTGGTTAGGTTTCTACCTTAATTACTTTCTTGTACTTACGGATGTTTGCAAGGGGTATAATCACAAGTATGTATTAGTCTTGGATGGGGCGGTACATTAGCACAGGTTCACCCACACAACACTTAGCAAGCTAAAGAAGATTAATCGACTATATGAAGCGAAAGCACTTGATAGTCTTCCCATGTGTCCTCAAGAATGTTTGGTCACCTTAAGTAATACAACTGGCTTGTCCTTTGTTGCATAAAGGATTGGGCCACTTGCTGCATTTATTCCTACTGTCTTTTATTTACTCGTACTTTGTTTACTTGCTTTATCGAAAGCCCCTAAAAATCCGTTTGCTAAGTATTTGCAGAGAATTCCTGATCCATACCTCTAGCCAGCACTTTCTGCTCCTTGTTGGGTTTGACACTCTTACTTATCGAAAATACTGCGATACACCCCCTATACTTGTGGGTCATCAAGACTATTTTCTGGCACCGTTGCCAGGGAGTGAAGCGCTAGTGGAGAGTGGAACTTGTAAAGGAAACTTCTACTATGAGTATTGTTTACTACTGCTAGTTGCTTTATTTTCGTTATGGATAATTCGCTGAGTTTCTTATTTGGTAATGCTACTACCACTACTAAGGTAGTAGATAAGCCACCACCTGCTGAGAATGATGTTTTCAAAATACCTACAAGAATTATTGATCGTGTTATGGATAACTATTATGTTGGGGATGGAACTGTCCATCCCGGTGATCATTTACTCTTTATACACGAATTATGCGGGTTGTTCAAGTGTGCGGGTATTACTACAGATCAAGTTAAGAATAAGTTATTCTCATTATCACTAAAAGGAAGAGCTGAGGAATGGTATAAGCTGCTGAAGAATGGTCAAGCTCTGGAATGGGAGGAAATAGTGCCTCTCTTTTATTCAAAGTTTTATCCTCCTAGTGAGATTCATAAAGATCGGAATCAAATATACAACTTTTGGCCTCTTGATGGAGAGAGTACAGCTCAAGCTTGGGGGAGATTGAAGTTACTAATGCTCAAATGTCCCATTCATGAGCTCCCCAACAATATTATTATCAATAACTTTTATGCAAGGCTCCCTCTACATGACAAAGATTTATTGGATGCTTCTTGTGTTGGATCATTCACTCACATGGAAGAAGAAGCTAAATGGGATCTTCTAGATCGTATTCAAGACAATGCTGAAGCTTGGGAGAATGACAAAGGTAGAAAGTCAGGTATAAATTATGATTATGAATGCATTGAATCTTTTATGGGAACTGATGACTTTCAAAATATTAAAAATGCTTATGGTCTAGATTCTCAAGCTATTGCTTCTTATTTTAAGGCTTTTGCTTCCTATATTGAAGTGCCTAAAAAGAAGTGGAATAAGTATCATGAACCTTATAAAGATGTTGCTAAGAGTGTTCCTGCAAGAAATACTGAAGTTTATACTACTAATCATGTCTTACATGAACCTTACATTGAGAAAATGCCTTTCCCAGTCAAGGTAAAGGAACATTCTATGATAGCTAGTATGGTAAATGAAAGTATGAATAAGGCTGTTGAACCTGATAAACAAATGGTTGATAAACCTATAATAGAAAATGTGAAAGACTTTGTCACCAAGTATGAGAAAGAGGGACACCCTATCCTTTGTAAGGATACCTCTAATATTGTTTCGCAAAGTAGTGTTATGAGAGCTAGTATTCCCGTGTTTTCTGTTAGAATAAGTGATCATTGCTATGATGGTCCTTGTGATAGCTATATTGTTAAGTTTATGCATGATACTGAAGGTTACTATGAGAGAGGGAAAAGTGTTCTTATGCATCTTAATAATATCAAGTTTCCTCGTTTTATGCTGAAAGTTTTTATGTTGCACTTCTTTTGCCTTCTTATGCAAGTTGCCTCTGGTTTCAATAACTTGTTTGTTTAAAAAATCCCCTTGCATAGGAAGTGGGTTAGAATTAAATGAGTGTGTGTTTTTGCTTCTTAATGCTCCCTTTCACTTCAATTCATATTCTTATGTGAGCATCTTCAAAATTATCATGCCCATCTTAGTGGCTATAAAGAAAGAGCTTTATGGGAGACAACCCAATTTGTTTTTGCTTTTAGTTTGTTTTTGTTTCTTTGAGTCTTGGAAGTTATTACTTCGGTAATAACCGCTCCTTATCCGTTTTGTTTGGTTTTTGTGTCAAGATCAACCTCTAATGAGAGAGAAGTAAGATTTAGGGAAGTTGCTGTCCCGAAACAGATTTTTGTGCTTCACCGTAAAAATTCGTGAGAGATCTCTGTATCTCGGATTGAGCTGTAATTTTTGTGCTTCTGCCCCAGGTTGTTATTTAACTTTCGTTAGTTTTGCACTTTTTGATTTGACCAACAGAAGATTTTCGAAAAAATTGATCTTTACCTGCTGGTCTGTTTTGACAGATTTTGCCAATCCTGCATTTGCTTCTTTATTCGATTTCCTTTTTGAATTCTTTTTGGGTTTTCGGAAGGAGTTGCTACAATAGCTTTTGTTTTGATGGTTTTCAGTTGAAGTTGGACTCAAAAGGTTTTATCACTTCACTTATACTAATGTTGCTAATGAGAATTGTGTGAAGTTTTGTGTGAAAGAAATTTCCAGGAAGTGGAGACAATGGTGTAATAAGGAAGAGAAGGGTTTTATGACTCAAGTAATAAGTGTATGAAGATGAAAATATTGATGTTATTCAAAGTGATGACTCCGAAAGAATCCACTAAATACCAAATTCAGAGACCTGCAGAGTCCATTTCCAACTAGGTAACAGTTCTAGTAAGAAAAGTTCCGCGAAAATACAATCCAACTATATTTTTGCAGTTTTCAGTCAATAAGGAAAGCTACAAAGTGAAAAAGGGACGGAAATGGAGCCAGGGTGGCTCACACCACCCTGTGGCGCGGGCCCACCCCTGGCCGCGCCACCAGGTGGTGAGTCCACCCAGGACTCCGCCTCCGACTCGTTTTCACCCAGTACCTTCCTTTTGATATGAAACTTTGTAATATATAACCCCCCGGACCCCCCAAGGTTCGTATATCGTGTTTTTGTTTTGATCTGTTTCTGCCAGGACATAATCTTTGAAATTTTAGAAGCACAATGGTGTCGGCCAAGGATAAAGGGAAGGAGCCCATGGAGGAAGACCTCCAAGACCCCGGGAAGGAGAAGGAGATCAAGAGTGAAGGTGAAGAGGAGCAAGGCCAACACCCGCACACTGGCACTACTATTGCAAGCATTGGAGTGGTGGCAAACCCAGCCATTGGAGAGAAGCCTCCTCACCACCATTCAGATCCTTGGTCACTTCCTCCACGCACCAAAAATCCTTTCCATACTCTTATCCATGAGCATCAATACCAGAATATGCCCAAGGGGAAATTACCCTCCAATTGGGATTTGCCTCGTTCTAGCCATGCAGGAAAAGAAGACTTCAAGGAGGAAGAGTGGGGAAAGAATAGCAAGGGTTGGAATTCTCAACCCGACATGATCATGAGCCGCATTGAGCAAAACTCGCAGCTGATTCGTAATCTCACTTTCGAGATTGAGGACTTGGGGAAACTGATCAGAGAGCTCATCAAGAGGATACCACCACCACCTAAGGAGTAATTCGTCATCAGGTTTGGCATCCCCTTGGTTTGTTCCAAGCTTGGGGGAGTGCCGCGGTATCACATCAATATCTTCTATCTTTTTACCTTATTAGTAGAGTCATATCATGAATAGAGAAGTTATTATGTAGGATGGTTTGCATTATGGAAGTGTCCCCTCTCTCGTTAGATATGTATCCCTTGGTGTGAGTTTCCATTATGGAATATTAATGAGAAGTTCTATCATTCACTCTTTTGCATAGCTTATATTAGTTTTCAATTCGTGATTATATGATTGATCTTGTTGTTAGTATTGGTAGCACTTTGGGATCATTGAGTTAATTTAGTTGGTTTTGGCAAACCTGGCTCGGTCAGTAGCAACACTATTTTTGAGAGTTGAATGAAAAAGATAGAAGTACTCTAGAGAAAAATAATTTCATCATCTTTCTTTCTTGATTTGCTCATAAGTTTAGTATTCTCTACTTAAGATCTTTTGTGCTTCCGAGGAAGATTGCATGTTTGTTTTTATCACTTGTATGTTTGGTTGTTTCCTTCAACTCTTATACTTGCTACCCAGCCCTGCTAGCCAAAAACCTGTACTGAGAGGGTATTCTTCTCGTGCATCCACCTCCTTAAACCAAACCTTTGCCATTTGTGTCCACCATACCTACCTAGTAGCACTATTGCTATTCCAAGTAAATTATTGTTTTATCTACCTCCCAAATTAAACTTGTTATGTGAAAATTAGTGATTAAAGCTCTCACGAACTTGATGGCACACTTTACTTTCTTGCATTTAATAAACTTGAACCATTGTGCTCACATATGTTGCGTATATGCTTGCGCTTTGTAAGTTGTGAATTAGCAGAACCATGTTGTCATGGGGAACGCTTTCAACATTGCACTGGTACTTTGTACCAAGTTGGTATCATGTTCTTTTGTCTATGGATGTCGTCGGTGTGAAATGAAAGGGGAGCTTGTAAGTCCATGGAGTTATGCATGTGTGTTAGAGAAACGCCTGGGCCGCTGGTCTAATCCATGCTGACATGGTGGAAACCTGTAGCGTAACCATAACAAGTATCTATGAAGCATTCTTCTTATAAAAAAGAGTCCGATATTGAGAAAAGAGAGAAAAAGAAAAAAAGAGATATTATGAAAAGAGGAAAGAGAGAAAAAAGCACCATATTCCCATGGTAAATAAGAAGATTGCTGAGATGCTTGTTGTCTGCTTGCCTTGTCATTTTGATATGGGGATTCTTCCGTATCATCGGGCAAGGGGTACCCCGTTGGCGGTTCTCTATGATACACATATGCTTACGATGACAAGAGCTTACCGGCGACTAAACTTGAGTAGCATGAGGAGCGGCCCTCGTATTCAAGGGACATGAGATTCTCAACTTACAACCTGTCAATGCATATCCTCGTTTTTGATCACTTTAACCTTAATCACCTAAAGATGCCTATGATAGGGGCAATGAGAGCTGAAAGCTAGTAAGTATCATAATTTTTGGGAGCTCTTTATGAGACTTGCAATCCCTGCTTCCCTCTTTGAAGGGCCTTTCTTTTACTTTGTAGTTGAGTCAGTAAACCTATTCCCTTCTATCTCAGCAAGTATTTTGAGTTGATGTGTTTCATTCATTCATATGATGATTTATTCAATCATGTTTCTTATGTTCCTTGTTTTGGGCATTGCTCTTATCTTGATGTTTACTACTTTGAACGCTATCTTTGAAAACCAGCTATTTGTGAACTCCAGCAAATTATCAACTATTCTTCGACCAAAAGCTAAGTTCGCCATTACCAATTATGATTCACTTTATGTATCTTTATTGTGTTTCCTTTACTCGTTGCAAGTTGAGTTATATAATAGTGAGTTGTCTTCTATTATGATCTGTGTATTTGATGAATGTGATGCTTCTTGTCCGTATTCTTTTATCGACTCTTCAATCCATAAACCTGAGGCCATGTTTATTGAGCTCAGTTTCGCTTGAGGACAAGCGAAGTCTAAGCTTGGGGGAGTTGATACGTCCATTTTGCATCACTATTCTATGTCATAATTCACTATTATTCATTGATATATTTCATATTGAGAGGTGATACTTATGTTATTTCATCTATTTTTGCATGGTTGATGACTTTTGGAGCATGGACCGCTGCAGTCAGGATTCTGATGGAAAATGTGTTGTTTGGGGGCAAAATTCGCGAAGATCAGAAAATCCGGGAAAATATACAGAAAATCCTATTTTTCCAGAAGACTAAGGATGCCAGAAGATGGAGTGGAGATGGGCCACAGGGGGCCCACACCACCCCATGGCACGGGCAACCCTAGGCCGCGCCAGGAGGTGGTGTGGCCACCCTGGCCCACTCCAGCATCTCCCCTCTAGCGTATATTATCCTCCTGAAACCCTAAGACTCGGGGATCAACCACAGAAAGATTCCGCCGCCTCTGCGGGGCGGAAAACACCAAGAGAGAAAGATCTCTCCGGCAGACAGATTTCTGCTGGGGGAATTCCTTCCCGGAGAGGGAAGATCATCGTCATCAACACCACCATCAAGCTGGACTTCATCGGGATCATCATCATCATAACCACCATCATCACCATCAGCACCCTCATCACCATCTCCATATTGCTGTAACAATTGCGTTGAATCTTGCATAGTTCATAGGGGAAACTTTCCCGGTGTTGATTACTCTTTGTAGTTGATGCTATTGAGTGAACCATTGAATTATTGTTTATGTTCAGATTGTTATACATCATTATTCCATCTCTGATCATGATCCATATGATGTCTTGTGAGTAGTTCGTTTTGTTCTTGAGGACATGGGAGAAGTCTTGTTGTTAGTAGTGGAGTTGCGTTGAGAAAGATTCAATAGATTGTTATTTAAGTTGTGGTGTACTTCTTCTAGTGGTGTCATGTGAACGTCGACTACATGACACTTCACCTATATGGGCCTAGGGGAATGCATTGTGTATTTGTCTACTAATCGTAGGGGTTGCCGGAGTGACAGAAACCTGAACCCCCGTTAGGAAACCATTGCACAAGGGACGTAAGGGTCATAGAGTTTAAAATTGTGGTTAGGTTTCTACCTTAATTACTTTCTTGTACTTATGGATGTTTGCAAGGGGTATAATCACAAGTATGTATTAGTCTTGGATGGGGCGGTACATTAGCACAGGTTCACCCACACAACACTTAGCAAGCTAAAGAAGATTAATCGACTATATGAAGCGAAAGCACTTGACAGTCTTCCCATGTGTCCTCGAGAACGTTTGGTCACCTTAAGTAATACAACTGGCTTGTCCTTTGCTGCATAAAGGATTGGGCCACTTGCTGCATTTATTCCTACTGTCTTTTATTTACTCGTACTTTGTTTACTTGCTTTATCGAAAACCCCTAAAAATCCGTTTGCTAAGTATTTGCAGAGAATTCCTGATCCATACCACTAGCCAACACCTTCTGCTCCTCGTTGGGTTCGACACTCTTACTTATCGAAAATACTGCGATACACCCCCTATACTTGTGGGTCATCAGCAAGCCCTTGAAACTTCCCTGGATGCTTGCCGTCTCGTCCTTTATGATGTTGATGGTCCTCCCGTGTTGCTTGGGTATCTTTTGACTTCCCATACAAGTCTAGGAAGTCTAGAATATTCACGCAAAGATTCTTCATTAGGTGCATCACATCGATTGCAGAGAGGACCTTATGTACTTTCAAATAGGGTAGCTCCCAAAATATAGATTTCTTCTTCCACATGGGTGCATGTCTGTCGGCGTCTTTCGAAACAGGTTGTCCTCCAGGACCCTTTCCAAAGATTACATATAAATCCTTGACCATACTAAATACATCAGCACCAGTACGGGGGACAGGCTTCGTCCGGTTTTCTGCCTTGCCATTGAAATGCTTGCCTTTCTTCCTTAAGGGATGACTGGGTGGAATAAAACGACGAATGCATGGGTACACATTCTTCCTACATTTATCCAGATATATACTTTTAGTCTCATCTAAACAGTGCGTGCATGCATTGTATCATTTGTTCATCTGTCCTCAAATGTTACTAAGAGCAGGCTAGTCATTGATGATTACGAACAGCAATGCTTGTAGGTCAAATTCTTGCTGTTTGTGCTCATCCCATACACGTACACCTGGTTTGGCCCATAACTGTAAAAGTTCATCAACTAATGGCCTTAGGTACACATCAATGTCGTTGCCGGGTTGCTTCAGGCGTTGGATAAGCACTGACATCATAATGAACTTCTCCTTCATGCACAACCAAGGAGGAAGGTTGTAGATACCTAGAGTCATAGGCCAAGTGTTGTGACTGCAGCTCTGCTCTCCAAAAGGATTCATGCCATCGGTACTTAGACCAAACCATAAGTTCCTTGTGTCACCAGCAAAGTCCGGGAAGTCTCTCTCGATTTTTCTCCACTGTCGACCATCAGCAGGGTGCCTCAACATCCTGTCTTTCTTACGGTCTTCCATGTACCATCGCAACAACTTGGCATGCTCTTTGTTTCTGAACAAACATTTCAACCGTGGTATTATAGGAGCATACCACATCAGCTTGGCAGGAACCCTCTTCCTGGGTGGCTCGCCCTCAACAGCACCAGGGTCATCTTTTCTGATCTTATACCGCAATGCAGCGCATACCGAGCATTTATCCATTTTCTCGTACTTCTCACCACGGGAGAGGATGCAGTCATTAGGGCATGCATGTATCTTCTGCACGTCTAATCCTAGAGGACATACAAGCTTCTTTGCTTCGTATGTACTGGAGGGCAATTCGTTATTTCTTGAAAGCAGCTTCTTCATTATTACCAGCAACTTTTCAAATCCTGAGTCAGTCACACCGGTCTCTGCCTTCCACTTCAGCAATTACAGTGTGCTACTCAGCTTCTTCTGGCCATCTTCACAAGTTGGGTACAACAATTTGTTATGGTACTGTAACATCTGCTCAAACTGCAACCTCTCCTTTTCTGTGTCGCAGTCTCGCTTTGCATCAGAAATGACCCGACCAAGATCATCAGCGGGCTCATCTGGTTCCCGTTCTTCACCTCCTTCTTCATTGTCTTCCATTTCGATATCAGCGTATTCATGGAACATAGATCGGTAGTTGTCATCATCGTTCTCTTCTTCATCGTTGTATTCCATCATAACCCATCTTTCTCTATGCTTGGTCCAAACATTATAGCCGCACATAAAACCGGACAGAAGCAGGTGGCTCTGAATGACTCTTGAGGAAGTGTGAGCCTGCTCATTCCGATAGTCAACACATGGACAACACATAAAACCGTCCCGCCGCTTGTTCGCCTCGGCCACAAGGCGAAAAGAACGCAAGCCTTCTCTATAAGCGTCAAAGCGTCGGTCACCGTACATCCATGGATGGCTCATCTGCATCATACAACCATATATATCAAATACAATTACGATGCTAAAATTAGTATCACACGGTCTAAACGAGAAAATAGTTGCTAACCTTTTAGGACACTTCGAAACAAAGAGGAGAAACCTTAAGTGTGGCTCGAGAAAACGAGAAAATATTTGTCTTGTGTGAACTCAAGTGGCATCGCTCTCACAGGCATTTCATCAAGCACCTCTAGTGCATATGAAGAGAAAAAACCTAATACAAACTGTGCCGCCTTTTCTCCATGAAAAAATGGAGGAGGGTTGTGTCATATATATAGGACCAGCCCATTTGTCCTGGTTTGAGATACAAACCGGGACTAAAGGAGGTGCCCGCAGCGTGTTGCAGGGACCAGACCCATTAGTCCCGGTTTGTGGTCTCTAACGGGCCGAGACAAATGGTTTTGGGGAGAGGGGGGGTGTCGGAACCAAAGGCCCTTTTTCTACTAGTGTGAATAAGCCCTCTGAATAACCTGCAGAAAATTTGGAGTCAGATCTGTTAAAAACAACATCATTTCGACAATTCCAAATTGTCCAAACCAAGGCACACACTCCTACACCAATCCGCGCCTTGTTTCTTTTATCTATACCATTTAGCCAGTTCCCAAACAGATTAGTCACATTAGCTGATGGAGGTATGTTGAAAGTAAAGTGCACTACTCTCCAAGCCTAATTACTCTAACAACGTGAACAATTGTCATGTATTACATACACTGCCTCTTCTGCTAATCAAGAGAACAATTAAGAATTGCTGGTAACAAAAATATCATCATATGCTATACAGGAGCGACCTTCTTCTACACACACAAAAAAACCCGTATATATGTATACTCTGTAAGAAAACAATGTATATATATGCCAATGGATCGTTAAGAGGTTTTCTAGATTCAGTCAACTGGAAGAGCTTGGTCGCCATATGGTCTTCTGCACAAACAGAAGGCCTTCCTTGTCCTGGGAGTAGGACAGCCTGACCTCCCAGTGCAGCGACTTGACGATCGACTCCACCTCTCTTATCGTCTCCATGTCATCCCTAACGATCAGCATCCCTCCCGGCCTCACTATCCGGTCCACCTCCACAATCACACCCAACAGTTCACACCTACAACAACAACATTTCAATCTTAACATGCATATGTTTGTTAGGGCACGACAGGTTTTGTGTTGTGTGATGTCAAGAAGAATAATTACCTCTTTTTAACCTTGGAGAAGAGATGGTTCGCGTGCACGAGATCGTAGGTTCTCGGGTAGGTGCTAAACGACTCACACCAGTCGTGGTAGAGTCCCAACAGCCCACGCTCGTATATGATTGGGAGCGTGTCGGGAGAATCGATTGGAACTACATTCATGACCCACACCTTCATGTTCCGCAAAGCTGCTGCAAACCTACATCAGGAAGCAGATGACAAGAATTCATGTCATGTACTGCATTTTGATTGCACTAAGAGAAAATCCACAGATTGGGTGGAAGAATTTCTTTCTTTTTAATGCCAAAAAGAGCACTTATGTGCTATGTTCTTACCCTCCATATACAGCTTTCATGTCCATAACATTTCTGACAGCAGACCAATCAATACCCAAGCCTTCCATGTACGAATTGCGTATGACCCGCTTCCAGTGCTCGTAGTCCGCTTGAAAATCCTCTGGTGCAGGCTTTCCATAAACTCCAGCCTCCGAGCTATTCAACCAGTAAGGTGGTCTTTCCACCCTCAATGGCCATTCCTCCGGCCACCGTGAACCACGGCTGGGGTGGCCTGCAGGCAATTTATGCATACAAGACTGCAACGAAACATTCCTGAACAGCAAGACACGTGAACTTAAAATTAGGTACAAGATCCGGTGATCAGCATCACAGATATAACCTGCTGAGAATGAGAAGACTTACCAGGCAGCATCGGCATTATCATATTCTCCACACAGTGGAGGGTTCGCAGCAGATCTTGCGTCGTAGCAGCGGTTGTCCATTGGCTTTTGGAAAATTGCTATACCCTTTCGATTTATCCTCTCAAATACTTTATTCACCAATTTCCAGCACATCGACCTTGCTAGAGCAGACATTTCTGGCAAAGATAATTGCCATTTCATTGCAACAGTGAGTTACATGGAACTCGGAGCACCACAAAATCAATGTTGTAACCATCAATTAATTTACCTTCCCATATCTTGACATCCTCGGGCTTTTTCTGGTACACAGGAGTCGCAGACCACAGAAAGTACCCACCGGGCCGTAACACCCTGTTCAATTCTAGCAAGAGCTTACCACCTTCAATATGCCATGGTACCCTACAGCGTGCACAATGAACAACATCAAAGACCCCGCCAGGAAACGGGAGCCTTCTAGTGCCCATAACCGCTGATATAGCAGGGATCCCTCTCTCGAGAGCAAACTGCACCTGAGCCTCATGCTCGTCTTTCGGTGCAAAGGACATGGTAAGCACATCTCTGTCAAACAGATATCCTCCAAAGCTTGCGACTCCACAGCCCACGTCTAAGATTACACGTGTTCGTTTTCCCCACGCCACATCTTTCTTTGCCTGTGTAGTAGCATCATAGATGTCAAACAAAGAACACCAATTTTAACTACATTGAGTTCATAAATCCAGTGCATCATGGCAATCTGCAAAGGTATCATTTCTGGCAGCGCTTAGATATTTCTTTGATTTGCAGTCCAGACATGCTGACATTGCTTTCATATGCCTAGAAACAGAAAAAAGTGTTCACTGATAGAGTTCAAACACTGAAGTTAGCTTTTGTCTGCCCATGGTTGATATTGGTTTCTGCCTTTGGGGACTTCAATCTTGTGTTTTGCCTGAACTATATTGGTTATCTGTTCATGATGCTTATATCTATAAACTAGTTGTAAAGTTATTGAAGACTGTCATAAGTTACTGTTGTAGGAGATGAACATTTTAACACAAAGTTTACTTGCATTATTGGCATGAGTTGTTGACATATTTGTAGTCCTGCTTTTCATGCATTTTCTCTCTAACTTTGATACTCCTGCTCGTCGGAGATATGCTATGACTGGCCAGCTGACACAGAAGAGTGATGTATACAGTTTTGGTGTGGATCTTCTCAAACTTCTGACTGGAAGGCAACAAAATTTAATCACTTGGGTATGTTACTGTGGTTGCTTATTTGACTTTCACCGTAATGATTTTCCATCTACCATGATATGTATCGAGTGGTAAAAAATGAGAACTGTAAAATTATAAAGAAAATAGTGGGAAAAGACAGGTCCAAGGATATGTAGCTGAAGCAAAGAGCCTGTTGCAAATTCAGAGCTGGAAATCCTGACAATAACTAGCTGATTGGATACCCGCACTTGCACACTGATATGTTTTCTAAAGTTTGCTTAGACAAGATTATTTTTGGTTGCATTTACTCCCATTCCAGCTTTGAGTACTTAAACCGGTTAGTGTCTGAACACTGAGACTAATAAGACACTATGATGATAACCAAGAGTGCCGTGAACAGAACAATTAAACATATAGTTTACACATAATTTAATTTCAAATGAATTTGTGCACGACACCTACTCAACAAATCACTAGCATTATCTGACCATGGCATGCCTACAGTAGCTTATTGTGACTGAAATGTTGCATCAAGTTTTCCCACAACACAAGGGTTATGAACTTACATTATGATGAATGGTAGCAGCTAAGGTGTTACCTCCTGAATGAAATCGATGTAATGCAATGCTCCGTACTTGAACTGAGTCCCGCCTCCCGGAAATACCAGGTGCTCCCTGGAGAGATTCACCCAGTTCTGCTTCCCCTTGAACTCCACCAGCTGAGTGTGAGGGACATTGTTGTACCATATCTGCACCAAACAAAACCCCAAGTAAACATAACTGAACTCATGCATCAAGACAAAGATTTTCTTCAGTGTCCCCAATTAAACAAACCATGTAAACGAACATGTCTGAGTGTAACTGAACCTGATCTCTACTCTTTGGCCACCTGATCGGGCTCCGGTACCCCTTGGGCAGCGGGACAAGGCACGTCGGAGGCTCCTCGGGGCAATGCCGCTCCCGGTGCTCATAGTGCTCATCATGCTGGAGCTTCCTGATGAACTCCACGTTGTCAAGGCACGGTATGTAGTCGGTTCCAGCCTCAACGTCGCAGAGCTTCCAGGTGTAGTTTGCCGCTGGGGAAGTCGATACCACCGTGGGGGTCTGTGGAATGGCCGACTTGGTAACCTGCGTGGGCCATGGTGCCCGCTCTGTTGCTGTCTGGTTGAGCAGCTCGGCTTGGCCGGCATCGGGGAACACCTCGGCGTCCCTTTGCTGCTGCTGATCCTGATCATCCGGCTTCTCCTTTGGCTCCTGTACATTCTGTTCATCAGGCTTGGTTTCCTGCTGATTCCCATCCGGCTTCTCCTGTACACTTTGTTCTTCGTCAGGCAGCTGATCTGCTCTCTCTGTTGGCTCTGTCACGGCGTCCTGGCTCACCGCAGGAGGCTCCTCCTTCTCCCCGGCGCTTCCTTCTCTCACGACGACGGGGGCCACGTCGCCGGTTGCGCTCCCCTCCGTTTCGACCGCGGGGGTGGGGGTGGGGCCACGCCACAGGGGGGCGTGGAACGAGGAGAATTCGGCGGGGGAGACAAGCGTGGAGGAGGCCATCCAGACGGCGACCAGGCAGAGCCCGACGAAGACGGCGACGGTGGTGGCAGAGCAGTAGGAGGCGGAGGCATGCTGCTGGGGCGGCCGCCGGACGACGTCGGCGTGCATCTGTCCGAGCGCCATTAACTCCCTAATGCATCCGGCGGGAGGGGGATTGGATCGGATTGGTGGGACGATAGGAGGAAGAAGATCTGGAGAGTGTTGAACGAGTGATCCAAACTAGAGGGATCGAGCAACACTATGTATCCACTTCTGGATTAGCAAGAAATCGATTCGGAATTGGCAGGGAATAGAGCAACAGGAGAGAATCCGACAGAAAAAAATGCGAGCGATACAATTGCGGATCCAGATTTCTTGTTCTTGGTGTCCGGACCCGACCGGCCTCCCACACAAACGCCGCATGTCTAGCACGGTAGCACCCACGTCACAAATTGCTCAAAGAAAAGAAAAATGGAATTTAGGTGAATATCATATTATTTCACCTTTTATTTTACAAAATTCAAAACGAGTTTGCCACATCCATGTTAGCTAAACTACGACCTGTGCTCAAACCAAAACAAAAGAAAATGAAGTTTTATTTTGCGTCTAAAAGAAAATGAAGTTAATTCCACTTTTCTTGGTGTGCCGAAACGCTAGTCACATCGGTATCAAATTTAGGCTATGTTGGGTAGCAAAGTAATTTTGAAGTATTTTAACAATACTACAGTTTATGAAAATACCAACAAAAAATATTTTGATTTGTTTGGTTGTGACTAAAAACTTTTGATATTAGTATTTCAGTATCCCTCAAAACGTGATATCTTTTAAGTATTGGAAAAACAACCTGGATCTCTTTTCCTGAAACTGGAGTATTGCCAACCTAGTTTTGTAATACTTTAGTTTTATAACTGGGCTAGCAGTACTTTAGTTTTAGAAAAAGAGGTCTGGACCCTGTTTGGTAGCTTAGCTTTTTCCTCAGTATTCTAGCGATACTATGATTTCTAAAAAATACTATGGTTAAAATGCTTTGAGATGTTGGGTACCATCTAGTACTACAGTTTTATAAACTATGGTATCCCTACCATGGTATTTCTTTAGCATTTGCAAAAGACGTCGAACCCAATTTCTTCATAAACAGAGAAATGAAACCGCACTTGATACAAACTGTGGTATTGAGTGCCAGACATACAAATATTGTATCGCGGTACGGTATTTTCTCAAAACTTTGCTTCCAAACATGCCCTTAGTTGTTTTTTCAAAACTTAAAAAAATAGCATGTTTTGAGGCATACTGAAGTATTAATACCAAAGTGTTTAGTCACAACCAAACACATGAAAGTATTTAAAATGTGGTATTTTAAGAAACTTAGTTTTATTAAAATACTTTGTTACCAATCACATCATGACATACCAAAAGGGCCTTAAATTTCCACATTCATAGTACTCTTGAAAGTCCACTGCGCGCATGAGATCTTTCATTAACCAGACTAAGAGTTTTCAAACACCGTGAGAGTGTAACAACCCAAAAAATTAGGATGCAAAAAGGGTAGATTTAGAATTTGTGCATCATGCATCTAAAAATGTGGTGAAATCTTAAAATTTTGTTTGAGAAGACAAAGTGATTGGAATTTATATCTAGTGATGAATTAGAGCTAGGTCATCACAAGATTTGCCCTAAATTTCAACATGACCTTTGTATATTTTCAAAAATTGGGATTTCAAATTTAAGTTAACACAAAAATGTGAGTCTTTGTCTCATATACACTTACACATCACAACAATATCTCTAAGAGAATCAACATACACACATTTAAATTCAAATGGAAATTTGAATTATAAAATTCAAATCTAAGTTCAAATGGATAAATTGATGTGAATAGAATAAAATTCAGAAAAATACAAGAAAAATTTCTACATGTTCATAATGATATTATTATTCATAGGGATATTTATACAAGATTTATTACACAAGGATTGAAGGAATAAAAATTAATACGAAATCATATACAAAATTACAAGTTTGATCTATCTATCTTCTATTCATCTTCTCATCTTCTTTTGGAGACTTGCAAAACAACAAAGACACAACAAAATATTTTGAGTTTTGGTTAGGAATGTTGGCTCCACCATTTGGTGAAGCCATTTGATACAGAATCCAAAGGAAACGATTCTAGGAGTTCAAGAACTCTTGGAATCAAAAGTCAATTTATGGTTTTTAAGACCAACTTAAGAAGAAAACATAGACCATTTAGGTATAATGCTTGCTCAATAAAGGAAACTGGCAATGAAGGATAATGCATAGGATCAGATAAATGAGGTAATAGTAGGCAGCAACAGGAAATGGAGAGGCCATCATTAGATAGAAAACTAGAGGCACAACAATGTGGTCCAAGTTCAATCACATAAAACTATATGAGTAAAACAATCTGGCAACAATACCCGTGACCGTGACATCCAAGAAAATCATATAATCAGTGCTAGGATGAGGAGGGAGAGGACAAAAAATGAGCCAAATCCTGCAAATCACCTGACAACTCGCATATTTAGCATGCGAGATCGACATGAAGCGGGCTAAGATAGGAACAAGGGAAGGGATGTGGACCTTGTCGAGAGCTGCATGGTCGAGGGAGTCAACCGGGCTTGAGAGATCATGAATGTCCCTGCTTATCACCGATTCATGTCGTCGCAGCCAGTCATCTTCGGTGTTCTTCGGTGATGCAGTGCGCGATGCGCCTGTGGACAGTCTAATGCAGCTCTTGCACCACATCATCAACCGTCACACCCTTCTCCCCCGTTGTCTTCCCCGCACCGCCCCTCGAGCCCCGACTCGAGCCACATGATGGCGCCACGCTAGCCAGGGACAGGGAGCCCAAACCCTCCAGTGAAGGAGTTGAGCTCTCTGTACGGTGCGCCGTGCGAGAGGCATTTTAAAGTATGATCTAAATTCATTAGGGAGGCTAACTTCTGACGAGCAGAACGGGACCCGTCGCCGAAGGCTTTGCCCGTCATACGGATCGTTGAAGACCTAGCTTTCCACCGCTATATATACCTCTTGTAAGCCGCCGACTGGGATAAGTTGTATCTGTGAAAATTAGTTGACCTCTATGTAGACCTCTATATATCCCGGCGTTGTGTATACACTCCCCGATACAGTGAAGTTTCGCTGAATGACACCCATGGTTTTTTCCTCTTTTTGTTGGAGAGGTTTTTCCACGTTAAATTAGATCCCCTTGTTGCGGTTTATTTTCCGTTTCTTATTTGCTTGTCACGTTTATAAGAAGGCCCAGCTCTCCGATTAGTCCTCCGTCGTCCGACAAACCCCCATGCGGCGCCGGTCTGCCCTTACCCTCACAACAGCTCCCTATGGGTATAAGGATGGTTCTTGATTGGCATGTTTCGTCGATGGGTACAGCAATGACGACCGGGTGAAAAAGAATGATGTTTACCATACAAAGAAAGCCTCAAGAGATCCAAATCAATCAATGCCCGGAGAAAACCAGGGAAGACAACGGCACCACCTGATGGATAAAAAAGGCTCGACATTTTCGCAGACAGTCCATAACTGAGGAAGAAACGCGGGCTCCACATACATTAGGTCAATCATAAGAGCAAGTATAATAGAGCCACTATAAGAAAAAAATATAGTATTTATGCTGAGTTGGAAGAAAGAGAAAATGAGAGAAGAGGAGTCGGCCGTAAGTTAAGAGCCAGCTCTAGCACGTGCTCCTAGGTGTTTTGTGAGGGTGAAATGTGGGCCACACTTTAATAAAGTAGTACATCCTTGTATCCAACTATTGTAGGTGTTAGCTATATGACTGACTATAGATGATGTGACAACATCTTATAGCCAATAACCGACTATACTATTAAACTTGCTCTAAAGACGGTAGAAAAAAGACTTTTGGTGCCCCCATTGCAACGCATGGACTGATAGCAGCGCACACTGCCGGCCAGCTGCCGCATCCCACGCGCAAGAAAAGGGGATAGTCTTATTTAGCAATCGGTTGTTTCTCTTTTGGACAAAAGCCGAATTTAACTGCTCCTAAGGATGTACTACGATGGTTGATAATCTTATCTTAGACATCGCATGCGATTAGAGAAGGCAAAAAAATGTTGTACACTGTATTATCTCTTAGTGTAATCTCTTGTAATTTTGGTTTGCATGCTCCTAAAATTATGACATGATTAAATATGAACTAGAAAATGTGCGTGTATACAATGGAGAAAAATGTCTTACCTATCTCGCTAAAAGTTAATCTCTTAGTTAAGGCTGGTCATAGTGGTAGTATCATACTACTAGTATCATGCATATAATACTAGTGTATGATACTATCTCTATAGTGCATGGTATCATATGGTAGTAGCATACTAGTACTATATTTAATGATTTGTAGAATATCAATGCAAAATTATGTATAAGATTTATTTGCATGATGATTTTCTAGTTTTACGTGTTATGATACGGTATCTACCTATGATACTCTAAGGGCACGTACAATGGTCTTATCTTAGCAATACCACATAAGATGATTGCTGAGTTGGAGGAGAGAGAAACGAAAAAAAAGACGTCTGCCTTCTCTTGGCTAAGAGATCATCTCTTACCTACAATATGTCTCACCACGTATTTAGGAACATCTAGTGCTAGAGATAAGACTAAAAAAAGAATCCATTGTATGTCATATTTTATTGTCATATCAAATGATGTGGCATATATAAGACAAGATTGTCTTATCAACCATTGTACATGTCCTAACCATCTCTTTCTTCATTAATTGTTGTGCCACATCAGATTTTTGCCAACATGGCATGCATGATACTAGCTATGGTACTCCCACTAGGAACAGCCTAAGAGAAGTCAAACCTCATTTTCCATTTCTCTCTCCTCCAACTCAGCAATCCTACATGACATCGCTAAGATAAAATCATTGTACATGCCCTAATTGTTGTTGAGGACTTTTATGGTATCCCCAACTAAATATAGGCCGTTTATTTATTGGGATCTAACAGTTTATACTAAATTATACTAGTACATAAAATCTGAGTAGTACTCCCTCCGTCTTAAAATATAAGGCGCCTAAGGATTAGTCAAAAGTCAACATTTTTAAAAAAGCACGATCATGGGTCAGGTGGTCACATCATCCCAATGCAGAGGGTAGCCTCTGCCAACCACGAGCCCAAACCAAAGAAACATACCAAAAAAGGATATACATCTGGATCTACTATGTAGGAAGAACTCTCCTGCATCAATGTATCAGGCGGATTTTAGTAAAGGAAGGCCTTCTAAATAAGGATGCAAATGGGTAACCTTTAGGGTACCCTCTACGCTCTCTAGTACAAAACATATGAACTACATTTTCAAAGATTATCACTTTTTGAGAAAACTAGTTCATTTGTTTGAACTAGACTAAAATAGAGGGTACCCTAAAGGTTTCAAACTTGCATCTCTACTTCTAAATGGGCTGTTTGCCCCCAGATGTGGAAAAATAAGCTTTTTTCTCAGAGAACGCGTGTGCTTTATTAATCAACCAAAGATAGATCGATGCAAATTATTTCCCGAATACAGTCGGGAGGCACGCCACGCCACACAGACAAACTAGAAAACTCACACGAAGGAGCTAAATGGTGCACAGTAACATTCTGCTTGCGCCCAACACGACGAAAGGAAATACTAGAAAAAATATTAGCCAAACTCTTGATGTCTTAGACAAAATAGGCTTATGTTGGCATTTGTAGCCCGTTTGCCCCCCATGCAATGGGACGAAGCTCCGCTACTTTATACACGTGTAGTAAATTACATGTTCAACTCGTGTATATATGTGTTAATTCCATGTGTAAATTTCCTTGTATGGGAAAGAATTCTATGTGTAGAAACAGCTGTAAGAACCTACTATTTACGTGTAGATACATGATCGTAAATATATATAGTATTTATGTGTATATAAAAAAATGTATGTACCAATGTAGAAAAAAACTATTGTATATACGACTATAATTATCATGTATATACAACGTAAGAGCCTACTAATTTACGTTTAGAAAAAACTTCCATATATACCACTATATCCAGCATGTATGTACGAACGTAAGAGCAGGGGCGGATTTACCGTCTGGTCACTCTGGGCACGTGCCCGGGCTCGACGTCACCGTGAAAATGAACACCGGCGAGCTGCGGTAGCGATCAGAATCGATATTCTAGCTAGAAACGTTCGTCCGAGCTGTAAAAAACGAATCGTTCTTTAATTGGGCTTGGTAGGCTGCTTCCTGGCCGCTTGGGCCTCCTTACTTAGCAACAGCCAGCTGGTTTGGATCCCGTTGAGGCACAAAAGGGCTAGCCCACCTAGTAGTTAAGGTAGAAGCGCACAGTTGTCTCAAAAAGAAAAAAAGAAAAAATGAAGGTAGAATAGGGAAGCAGTCAAATCCTCTTTGGATCAATCTAGCTTCGAGAAGAAGCACGGACAACTATTCTGCGTGCCTTTTGTATCTATCAATGTATTTATTATTTCATCTCGTATTTTTACATCTATATATGGTCTAGGACATATTAGTGTTTATATTTACTATACGGTTATGATAATATGAGAAACTTGTGGTTTTTGATATACCAAATTGTTATTTTTTATTGTGCCCGGGCTTTGAAAAATCGTTAGGTCCGCCACTGCGTAAGAGCCTAGTAATTTACGTTCCGATAACATTCTTGTTTGTACCACTGTAATTATCATGTATATACAATGTAAGAACCTAGTAATTTAGGTGTAGAAAGAACTTTTGTATGTACCGCTATAACTCTCATGTATATACAATATAGAACCTTTTACATGTGGAGAAAACTTCTGTATATACCACCGTAATTCTCATGCATATACAATGTAAGGAGCTAGTAAAATCTAATCTAAAAAAAAGCTACTCCCTACAGTCTATATTAATGACCTCAACTTTGTCTAGGTATGGATACATCTAGTCTAAATACTTAACCAGATACCTGTAAAAAAATTTAACTTGATACATACGAACCTAGATAAAGTTGAGGTTAAGAAAAGCCACCACACGGAGACATCGAGCGGCCGCAAAGGCCCACAAACAGCCACAGCAAGCACGGCAGCCTCACAAGAGCTGCATGTCATCAGGATTAAAGTTTTAATTCATTTTCATATTTTCAAAAAACACATAGTTAATAGTTAATATATTAAACGTGCAAGCACGGGTAGAAACTAACCGGACATTGGTCCATATATACAAGTACCTAGATGTGTACGATGGTCTTAGTTTTAATCTATAATTCAAATATTGCTTTCTGTTTTCTGTTGTAATTGAAGTCCTTTTTTTCCAAATCTTATCGATTTGGTGGATGTTCGGGCATTTCTCCATGGAGAGAATCCTATGATATCCGAGGGCACCTCCCATTTTGTCCGCAGACAAAGTGAAACCTTGTCTTGCGGTGTTGCGAGCACCGCCTCCTGCATCCTTACATGTGCCAACTCTCACTCTAGCTCCTCCCGGACCCAATCTCAGTGCAAGGAGGCAGCCGACTGATCCTGGTGCTCCTAGGTGGCAAGAAAAGTGAAGCGGCGGATGGCTCATCTATTCCGCCGCTTGCATCGAGGAGCTGGGTTGGAGGGTATGGGTGGCGCCAACGTGGATCCAGATGATGGAGGTGTGAAGTTTGTGGCGGCACTGACATTCTAATGATGAATAGTAGGGTGGTGCAAAGGAGGAGAGAGAATGTGATGGATAAGTCTCCAAATGGATAAGTCTCCAAATCATCCCTGAATTCTGGGACGAAATAAGGGTGTCAAACAAAAGTGGAAAAAGAAGGGGCACTCCCTAGGTCTGATTTTTTCTAGACTCTCCAAATGGACTTATAGAAATACTTTAGGGGTTACTCTTAAACATGCTCCAAAAGTCAATTTCCAAATGGATCAAATGGATATTTGGCAACAAACGGATATTTTCAAATGGATCATTGCGGGTTATAGATAAATCGATTTACTACTTGTTATTGGTCCTTATCCATATGTAAGGATAACAATATATTCACACTGGTTAAAATAGTCTAGATAAGCCACCAAATTTGGGTCAAATTGAGACAAGATGCCCTAAAAATAGCAACAACTGACAACACCACTGATTTTGGCAATAGATAGAATTCTCAAATGGACCATGGAGGTTTATGCAAAATTAATTACCTCAACATTGTTTAGATTCACATAGCTATATATTAAAATGCATCTAGATATATGTATATTTAGGCAAAGCTGAGTGAATTATTTTGGGATAGAAAAATACTGGTTATTGGTAAGGATAACTATTGTATTAAATCACCCCAATTAAAATATTAATTTGCTATTAGTTAGAATATCGTGACTTTAGGTGGAGAGAAGAGACTAAAAATTCATTAACCCACCCCCTATATCTATATAAACACCAATTGTTATGGGTGGAGATCGATCCAGCACTCACCAAACCTGACGAACAAATAGCCCGAGACGATCATGGCAATCTTGGAGAAGAACATGAGCTCACTGGTGTGCCTGGTGGCTCTCATGGTCACGGTCACGGTCACCGCCCCGTGGTCGTGCCACGCGGAGCAAGGTCATGTCAACCATCATGAGTGATGTCTATGCTTCCCTCGATCGTTCCCTGTTAACTTGCATGATATCCCTATGTATATTCGTATTTATTCTCTATAGCAGAATAACTGATGTGCGTATTGGATACAAAATACGCAGATCGCGGCGATGCTTGCGTGAGGACGCTCCTCAACTGCAGCCTACCCGGGTGCAGTAGACTGTACAACTACGTTGAGGGAGCCCACTGCACCGACATAAGCAAATGCTCATGCTGCCCTGGCGGCGGCGCAGACCTGCTAAATGACGGTCACAAATCACTAGTGTCATCTCATCATCGCAAGTGATGCATCGGTAGATCCAGTTGTACATCCCACATCCAATAAAACCAACTGTGATCGATCGATTTCTAAAAGACAAAGTGTTGGGGTGAGGGGGAGAAGATAGACACACAACCTCCCACTCTCCAGCCTGCGGTGAACCTTCGAGGATAGTTTCAATCAACAGATATGCAGCGGAAATAAAACAACGAGCACATCCACAGGTGACACAAGGATTTACGTGGAAAAACCTCCTCAAGGTGAGGAGGAAAAAAACACGGGTGCGAACCAACCGGTCCACGTGAGCTTCACTATGAGCAAGCTGGATACAGAGTCTACTCTAGAACATCTAGAGATATACAACACACTCAGCACGTTGCCAACCGGCAACAACAACAACAACAACCATTTGAGAGAAAGATTGCAGCAAAGCAGAGTATCTCAGTTTTTGTCCTATTCGGTAATCAGCAAACTACTCTTAAACCGCAGATCTAATCAGCACCAAACTTGGTAGACAAGCTGACATACGAGTACCCAAGATACACACCAAATTTCAGGTCAATCAGACACCGTTTGCCTGCCCAAACTGTTCGTCTACCAAAACTGTTCTGTGCTGAAACTGCAGCAGTCCGAACTGAATAAACTGCTTCCAAATCTGAAGCTACACTGACCCAGACCTCAAACCAGCTAACCAGATCGAATTACTCAAAGCAAGGAACGAGCTCACCAAGTCTGGAGTCAATCCAAGCACCTTTGAGCCTCCAAACACCAGCTTGAAGACAGACCGGCCAGATCTCAGAAATCTGGACAGAAATCACCTCTCCTTCTTATTCCTCTTTTCTCACTAGGTTGTGGTGTTCTTGTGTGTTCTCTCACCCTCTCTCAGCAGCCACGATGGCTTGCTTCTCTCACTTGCTCACTTTGCTCCCACACAGCCACCAAGGGTGGCTAGGGTTTTCTTTTATACTCCTCTCCCAAGGAGTACCTCAACCGTTGGATACGAACCCCGATCAACGGTTGAAACGTGTTGGACTTCACGGGCTAATGTTGGGCTGCCAACACACCTCCATGTGGAGGGACCTGGCCCAACAAACTCCCCCTCCCGACATCATGGAGGGTCTCACTGCCAACCGGCAGTCATGCCGGCGAGCTGACGGCATACCTCGAGCTTTCCTCTTGTCACCACCTTGGTCAACATATCAGCTCCATTGTCATCTGTGTGCACCTTCTCAATTTGCATTGGCTTGGAATTCAGCACATCTCGAATCCAATGATAGCGCACATCAATATGCTTCGATCCTTGCATGAAAACTTGCATTCTTACTTAGGTGAATGGCACTTTGGTTATCACAAAACAACACATACTTGTCTTGCTCAAAACCAAGCTCACAAGCCAATCGTTTCAGCCACAATAGCTCCTTGCTTGCCTCTATTACTGCGATGAACTCGGCCTCAGTTGTGTTCAGCACCACACACTTTTGCAACCTGCTTTGTCATGCCACTGCTCCCCCTGAATGGGTAATCAAATAACCTGAAGTAGACTTCCTTCCATCGACATCTCCAGCCAAGTCTGAATCTGAATATGCAATCAGCTTGGGCTCACTACCGCCAAAGCAAAGCTTCATATTAGTGCTGCCCCGGAGATACCTCAAAATCCACTTCACGGCTTCCCAATGTGGTTTTCCTGGATTGGACATAAACCTGCTCACAGTACTAACCGCTTGAGCAATGTCAGGTCGTGTGCACACCATAGCATACATCAAACTCCCAACAGCTGAAGCATAAGGAACCTTTTGCATTTCCTTTTCCATCTCTTCAGTGGAGGGACATTTCTTTTTACTCAACTTGAAATGAGCTGCGAGTGGACAACTCACTTCCTTTGCCTTGTCCATCTTGAACTTGCGAAGTACCTTCTCAATATATTTCTCTTGAGACAAGTACATCTTGTTGGATTTTCTATCTCTCTCAATTCTCATGCTGAGAATACACTTTGCTGGACCCAAGTCTTTCGTGGCAAGCTCAACTCTTTCTTTAGCCTAGCAATTCTTGAGACATTCTTGCCAACAATCAAGATATCATCCACATAGAGCAATAACATGATAAAATCATCACCTGAGAATCTCTGGATGAATACACAATGGTCTGAGCTACACCTCTTGTAGCCTTGCTCTCCCATGGCAGATTTAAAATTCATGTACCATTGTCTTGGTGCTTGTTTCAGGCCATAGAGACTTTTCTTCAATTTGCACACATAGTCTTCTTTGCCTTTAACAAGAAACCCCTTAGGCTGCTCCATGTAGATTTCTTCCTCCAACTCTCCATGAAGGAAAGTTGTCTTCACATCCATTTGCTCAACCTCCAAGTTGAGACTTGCTGCCATGCCAAGGATCATTCGGATTGATGTCATCTTCACCACCGGAGAAAATATTTCATCAAAGTCAATACCTTTTCTCTGGCTGAATCCTTTTACAACTAGCCTGGCCTTGTACCTTGGATGTGACGTGTGCTCTTCTTGCTTGATTCTGTAGACCCATTTGTTCTTTAGAACTTTCTTGCCCTTGGGCAACTTCACCAGCTCATAAGTATGATTCTTATGCAAGGAATCCATCTCTTCTTGCATAGCCTTATTCCACTCCTTCTTGTTCTCATCTTTCATCGCATCTTGAAAGCACTCAGGTTCTGAACCATCAGACAATAACACCACATATTGGTCTGAATCGTACCTGGTGGAAGGAACACGGTCTCGGATGGACCGTCTGAGTGGAGCGGCTGGTGGACTATCTGGTTCAGGTGCTTGCTGATCATGATCATCTTCTTCAGCATCATACTCTTGCTACTGGGGAGCATCCTCACCTGTACCACTATGTGCATCACCTTGCACATCTTCTACATCATCATCTTCAGCTTCTTCTTCAGCTGAATCTGCAGGAACTGGGTCAGAATTAGATCTGTCTTGCTGCTGATTTTGAGGAGGAAAATGCACCGGAACTTGCACCGGAGCCTGCACCTTTGTCTTCACAATATCCTCAATTGTTTGGTCTTCAATAAACACAACATCACGGCTTCTCACAACCTTTCTTGCTATTGGATCATACAACTTATAGCCGAACTGATCACGTCCATAGCCAAGAAAAATACACTGTCGTGTCTTTGAATCAAGCTTTGACCTTTCATCTTGAGGGATATGAACAAAGGCCTTGCACCCAAAAACCTTCAAGTGCTCATACGAGACGTCCTTGTCATAAAAGACTTTGTTTGGAACATCTCCCTGCAATGGATAACTCGGTGAGAGATTAATAAGATAAACTGCAGTCGACAAAGCCTCACCCCAATAATGTTTAGGCAGCTTTGCACTCGATAGCAAGCATCTAACTCTCTCAACAATTGTCCTGTTCATCCTCTCAGCAAGACCATTCAGCTGTGGTGTCTTCGGAGGAGTAAATTGGTGCCTAATTCCCTGGTCCTTGCAATAGGCATCAAATGGGCCAATATACTCTCCCCCATTATCAGTGCGAATGCACTTGACCTTCTTCTCAATTTCTCTCTCAACTGAGACTTGGAATTGCTTGAACATACTTAGCACTTGATGTTTGTTCTTCAAAACATAGACCTAAACCTTCCTGGAAAAGTCATCAATAAATGTGACAAAGTACTTTGCTCCACCCATTGACCTCACCGACATTTTGCAAACATCGGAATGTATCAAGTCCAGCACCTCGGGCTTCTTGTGATGAGGTTGACTCTTGAACACAACTCTGTTTTGCTTCCCCGCTAGACAATCTGAACATTTCTTGATGTGAACACCCTTCACACCTTTCAACAGATTCTTTTTCACTAGCACCGTCATCCGCTTCTCACTCATGTGCCCAAGCCTCTTGTGCCATAAAGCACACGCATCCTCTTTCTGCAACGCATTAACACAAGTAGCAGAAAGCTTAGCATGAACATGATACAAAACTGAAACCATGTTACCTTTAGCAACAATCAGATTTCCTTTTGTGAGCTTGTACTGTGTATTTCCAAATCTGCTTAAGTACCCATCTCTATCAAGCAATCCAACCGAGATAATGTTGAGCCGAAGGGCCTCAACATGCCTCACCGACTTGAGGACTAGTGTCGTACCATTTTCAGTCTCCAAGTGCACATCTCCTCTTCCAATGATTTTTGCTCTATCATTATTTCCCATCTTCACAACACCAAAATCACCTGTTGTGTAGTTTGTGAAGAGCTCTCTTCGAGATGTAGCATGTATGGTAGCACTGCTGTCCAGAATCCAAGTCATCTCATCACCATCTGCAAGGCTGATGGTATCATCAGAAACTACAGTGATCCTCTCCTCAATGGTGGAAACACCGCTGCCATCATGTTCTTCATGCATGAGAAACATGATCTCCTCTACCGCAGCAATCCGGCCTCCCTCACTGTCACTGTCACTGTCGGTTTGTTTCTGAACTTTCTTCTTTTTCTTTTTGTCTTTCTTCCATTGTTCACAATGCCACTTGATGTGGCCCTTCTCACGGCAGTGATGGCATATAACACCAGCATACTTGTCTTTGCCTCTTGATTTGCTTCTACTTCTTTCTCCTCCCTTACTCGGACCTTTACTCTTGCTTCTCCCCCGTGACTCGGTCACTAACATTTCCGAATGTGAGGAAGAACCGTCCTTATCAGCAATTTTTCTGGACTCTTCATTTAATACCTTGGTCTTCACAAGGTTCTAAGTGACAACTCCATTAGGTGCTGAATTGCACACGGTGACCTTAAAGGTCTCTCAAGTGTCCGGTAATGAGCCAAGTAGCAGCAAGGCTCGCACTTCATCTTCAAATGTAATTCCCATTGAAGATAGCTGATTTATAATTGCCTGAAACCCATTTACATAATATGCAATTGGAGTGCCCTCCTTGTACCTCAAACGCATCAATTTTTGATCAAGAACATCTTGTTGGTACCTTCTTTGTAGTCATACAGCTCCTCCAATTTCTGCCATAAGGTACGTGCATGTGTCTCCTCAATGATATGGTTCAAAACATTATCATCCACCCATTGGCAGATGAACCCAAAAGCTTGGGGAGGAAGTACCTCCCATTGATCTTCTTTCATATCGATGGGCATCTCAGTGGAGAATACCGGCATCCAGTAATCCTTCACATATAACAAGTCTTTCATCTTGCACTTCCAAGATTGATAATTTATACCGTTCAAAGAAATCATTCTGTTGGTATTCACTTCTATCTTTCACCACAAGCAAATGCAATCAGCCCAAAACAAACCTTGCTCTGAAACTGAATACAAAACTGAACCTCATCTCTGATACCACTTTGTTGGGGTGAGGGGGAGAAGATAGACATACAACCTCCCACTCTCTAGCTTGCGGTGAACCTTCGAGGATAGTTTCAATCAAAAGATATGCAGTGGAAATAAAACAACGAGCACATGCACAGGTGACACAAGGATTTACATGGAAAAACCTCCTCAAGGTGAGGAGGAAAAAAACACGGGTGCGGACCAACCGGTCCACGCGAGCTTCACTATGAGCAACCTGGGTACAAAGTCTTCTCTAGAACATCTAGAGATATACAACACACTCAGCACGTTGCCAACCGATAACAACAACAACAACCACTTGAGAGAAAGATTACAGCAAAGCAGAGTATCTCAGTTTCTGTCCCATTCGGTAATCAGCAAACTACTCTTAAACCGCAGATCCAATCAGCACCAAACTTGGTAGACAAGCTGACATACGAGTACCCAAGATACACACCAAATTTCAGGTCAATCGGACACCATTTGCCTGCCCAAACTGTTCGTCTACCAAAACTACAGAAGTCCGAACTGAATAAACCGCTTCCAAATCTGAAGCTACACTGACCCAGACCTCAAACCAGCTAACCAGATCGAAGTACTCAAAGCAAGGAACGAGCTCACCAAGTTTGGAGTCAATCCAAGCACCTTTGAGCCTCCAAACACCAGCTTGAAGACAGACCGGTCAGATCTCAGAAATCTAGACAGAAATCACCTCTCCTTCTTCTTCCTCTCTTCTCACTAGGTTGTGGTGTTCTTGTGTGTTCTCTCACCCTCTCTCAGCAGCCACGATGGCTTGCTTCTCTCACTTGCTCACTTTGCTCCCACACAGCCACCAAGGGTGGCTAGGGTTTTCTTTTATACTCCTCTCCCAAGGAGCATCTCAGCCGTTGGATACGAACCTCGATCAACGGTTGAAACATGTTGGACTTCATGGGCTGATGTTGGGCTGCCAACACACCTCCATGTGGAGGGACCTGGCCCAACACAAAGAACTGCAATCAATTTTGATTTCTCAAGAAAAAAATTGTGATTGATGAGAAAAGACAGTTTCAATAGTGGTTTGGTGTGCGCTTCAACGACCCCAAAGTGACGATACCATTGTGTTAATCTCGGCCGAGTATTTTACCTAGACACTATGGTTCAATCTTACTATCACTACCTTCTTTAAAAGAGTAGCAGTAGAAGCAGCCTGGGGAGCGCTGCACCATAAAAGCACCAGAATGTTTCTAGGGAATGTATGATAGTACACCAGGCACAACAGTGAGGAGGTGATTTGCAGTGAGACCGTGTTGGTATCATAGGTAGATATAGTATCATAGCACGTGAGACTAGAAAAAATAATCTAAAATAAATCTTGTATACAATTTTACCTTGAGATAATACAAAACAATAAATACACTAAGACTATGATACTACTACATGATACTATGCATTGTGGAGATGATATCATATACTACTATATGCTACTCCCTATTGTGACTAGTCTTAGGGAATGTTTCTATCCCAGGATATGATGGCACACTTTTGGATGAAGAACAAAGATGCCATGGGTAACACAGCTTGCACATACACCAAAATAGATAGGAGTATTATTGTTTCATGTTGTGATGTACACATTATTACTTGACACTTTACCAGCTTAGTAAATGATATATATTTGCTAGAGTGGTATTACCTTCTAAGACAAAAAAAAATACATGTGGATTAGGATATTTTAATTCTTTGTTGTGATATGCCTATGCCGCACCACATGTTAAATTCTTCCTTGGCACAAATTATTACCTATCTCTTTATCAAAAATGGATGATATTCCATGAATACTGAGCTACCACACATTCAAAGAATAGGTGCCTAGTGGATTCCTGTTTGTTACAAAACAAATAGGAAGATCATACACATGTGTTTGTTTATTTTGGTTATCTCTCGTCAACAGTTTATTATTTGCTAGCAACCATAAGAAAATGTGAATGCAAGGAGAAACATGCAATTTCCAAACCCCCAATGTGTGGATAGGAACAATCCCTCCATTATTCACCACTCAATAAAAATATCTAACGGAATAAGCACCGGAAGGATAAAACAGCCAAACATGACACTCCTCAATCCTCATCACCGGTCAAAGGAATAGTTTTCATCAGCTTAACTCTAACCTGGTTGAACATAAAAAAGGATTGCCCATTATATTTGAATTTGTTTGTATAGATATGAAAAAACCTGGAGTCTACATCTCCCTCCTTGAGCCAATTCAAACGAGGACGTTGTTTGGTAATCGTGCGCCCGAGATATGATAAACCAAGCAAATATCGGATATCATATTGGCGAGCCATGCCCTCATTTGCAAGTTGGAACATATGGTCAGGTCAGTAAAGTTGTCATGGGAATGTTTCCTTTTATATTTTATTTTCCAAAAAACAAATCGTGGCATGTCGATGCCTAGCATGCAAGGCTCAGATGCCATCGTGCGCCCGAGCTATAGTGCCCTAACGTTCGCGCAATATAGGGCTTCAAGAACTCGACTCGTTCATGAACGTTCTAATTTTAATAAACTGATGATTTTGTAACCGTTTGATTCAAAGGGAATTGGCAAAAAATTGTTCTTTGGATTCAAATTCTAGGAATTTAATAAAAACATACTACTATTTGATTCCGGATTGACTTATTTTTGCATACGCAAGATGATATTCTCATATTGTTTTACTTTCCTAGTAGAAAAACAAAGTATGTTCGCAAGTGAGCATAACGACCAGGCCAACGTTGCAACTTGCAACTACCCCGGGGTGCAAAAGCAACCATCTAACTACTGCAAGAAACACACCCAACAAGTCCAAAGTCGTCGTCCCCTTGGTACGTACACACGCCAGTAGCTAGCTGCTAGTCTTCCCAGCAATCATGGCCGTCACCGCAATCCTACTGATTCTGCTTGCGGCAGCGGCTCCACGCGACGCCGGCGCGACGGAGTACACGGTGGGCGACTCCGACGGGTGGACCAACGGCCCCAACTACGCCGCCTGGTCGCAGCAGCACAACTTCACCGCCGGCGACACGCTAGGTACGTCCCATGCACGCCGAACGCAATCCTCTCCTCCGTGGCTAACAAGTTGATCCAGCGTGTAATAATCCATCGATCGGCGGGTCGGTTCGTTTCGCAGCGTTCAACTACGTGCCGGGGCAGCACGACGTGTACCAGGTGACGCAGGACGCGTTCCGGACGTGCGAGCCGACGGCGAGGCAGATCGTGCGCGGGTGGGCGTCCGGGCAAGACGTCGCCGACCTCGCCGCGCCGGGGGACTACTACTTCCTCTGCAACGTCACGGGACACTGCCTCGGCGGCATGAAGTTCACGGTCGCCGTGGCCGAGCTGCCCCCGCCTCCTCCGCCTCCGCCGCCACCGCCGGCGTTCCCGACGCCCGCGCCTCCACCGCCGAGCTCCGGCGCCTCGTTGTTGCGCGGACGGCTCGACGTGGCGGGGGCTTCCTGCCTCGCTGTGATCGGGCTGTGGTTTGGCTTGCTGTCGTGACGGTGATCACAGCGTTGACTCTGCATCGTCTTCTGAGTTTGGTGTAGTATAAGAAAAAATCTCGCGATTGAGCTGTACTACCCTATCTATTCACCGAGAAACAACAGGTTTCAGCTTGATATTTAAGGCCTCGTCAATCTCATACCTAATTCTGACGCTTTTTATCGCTGGACGGATGTAACATTCGCATGGAAATTTCCACTCACGTTCTCAAATCGAGTTCCCGCGTTTGGTCAATGAATAAACACACTAAAATTTAAACAATATAGGCAAGTTCATACATATTATGTCAAATTTGGACATATATCCGAATTTTTACTGCAGTAGGCTAAAAAACATAAAAAACATAAAATTAACTACTGCGTGATGCCGATGCCGATGCCGCCAGGCGCGCCGTTCACATGCCGAAGTGGCGATAGAACGACGAGTAGTCGGTGTCCTGCACGCCGTCGTCGTCGCTGGGTGGCTGCGGAGGACTAGAGCTGCCCTGGCAGGCATCGCCGCAGCGCCACGGCTGCGCTCGGCCTGCTTTTGCAGGCACCGGATGCATTCAGCCTCCTCCTGCTCCCCGTCCGTCCTGGACCAGGCGCACGCATCGGGGACCTGCATCGGCGAAACGTCGTTCAGCGAACATTCCATCCCCATTTTGAGGACGAACTCGTCCTCGTCGATGGGGACGGCCCAATTCGTCGGCTCCGTCTTCAGTGCGCGCTGCCTCGGCCTCGGGAGCCGAAGGTGGCCGACTGGCGGCGACGGCGCGCGTGGCTCGTTGATGATGATGCCGCATGACCTCGTCCACGGTGGCGAGCGAGCAGGGGACTCTGCCTAGCGCTTCACCAGGCGGAGCACCGTGGGATGCGGCGACAGGGCCGACGCCAAGTAGGATGAGCGCGACGCCGAGGCCGAGGACGACGACGAGAGGCCGCCCATCCTCCTCGGCATCCATGTGGACGCCCGATGCTTGGCGGCCATCGACAACGACCGCGGAGAATAGCCCAGTTTAGGGCGATCCCCGACGGTGATGTGCTCGAGTACGGCTGCTAGTGTGCGGCCTGGCGTGCTCCACCACCGATGCCATCCTACGGCATTGTGCCGCTTCGGCGGCGGGCTTCCTCCGTAGTGGGCGGCCAGTTCTTAGTTCTGGCGCTCGACGAAGTAGTTCTCCTAGTATATGAGGTTGTCGGGGTCTTCGGCAAGCTCCGGATCCTCCATTCTGGCGATGATCGCATGGATCTCCTTGATGATCTCGTCGAAGGCCGGCACGGGCAGCATAGGCATGTCGTCCGCGCCGAGCTTCCAGGTCGGCGGGCGCCGGGTAGCCGGCGTCGTGGAGCAGCCGTGCTTCCCACGACTGCAGAGAACGGCGGCCGAATCCGTTTGTCGCCGCTGGAACGCCAGGGTAGCGCTCAGCCATCGTTGGCGGAGCTTCTGGTCGTCGGAGGGAATTTGCTCGTCGGGGAAATGGAGAGTGCACTGGGTGGGGAATGGCTGTATGCTCTGGGCGACAGCGAACGCTGGCATTTATAGCCGAAAGAGGAAAGAGCGACGAAGGCAGGAGGGGAGTAGCGGCGTGGGCGGGAAAAGTGGAAACGCGTGTGCCAAAGAGACAGGTGGTCGCTGCCCGGCGGTCCGTCATGGGAGCCGAGGCGAGGGGATGAGGATGACTCGGTTTCACACGCTGACAGGACAGAGCCAGCAACGCGGAGTTTTTTTCGCCAAATTCGCTTCATCCGGTGTTCCAAAGCGGTTCCTAGCGTCCTGGGTTCGGTCCGAGAACTCCGGATATAAAATGAGCCAAATCCGGCGAAAAGTGGGCGCCTGAAAACACGGCTGGGCAAATGTTCGTCGTCCGGATGAAAAAATGGGCCTAGGATAGCCCTCCTAGGAATGCTAGTGGAGATGCTCTAACTTAGTACCCTTCGTATATATCATTTGTCATCGCCCGATTTCGCCCTAAGATCATCAGGCAAGCAATTAATTATTCCTCTGTTGGCGTACCGTTTTACCAAAATAGTAGTATAACTTGGGAATTGTACTTTCAAGAAAATTATACTACGTATGTGCTCTGACATATATTCCCTCAAAATTTTCATACTAGATTCAGAACAAATTCAAAATAAATTCAAACTTCATTGAATTCTATTTAAATTTGATGAAATTTAGACCAAACAATTCTGAAATATTATCTGAAAAATAAAAAAACTGAAATTTCGCAGAATTCGGTGGATCTAGGATGCACTCATCATCAAGCCATCACCTGACCCATCTTGATCTGAGCTAACCCATCGTTGATCGTAATCTAAGCTAACCCATCATCAATCATCATTCACTAGATTTAGGGATGAGTCTTGGCGCATCGTCCAGTTATACTCATAGTTATATGCGGCTCAAATTCTAAGAAATGAAATAGCAATCTTGTAGATGTAGCTCATTTTGTAATCCGATGAAACTGCAAGCAGGCTGCAGGTGCTTATTCTATATGTCCACACTGTAATTGTTCCCTTGGGAATTTAGCTCGATAGCAAGTCAAGTGGTCTGCTAGCTTTCGCAATGTTGCAGTGTAGTGAAGAAGATCAAGAAGTCTCTAATTAATAGTAAATTTTTCCACAATATTGTTCAGTTGGATTATCTCATGAACTCTACTTCCTCTTTGGTTGTCAAGACCATATATGGCATTAGAGTTTTTGATCATGGAGCTAGGTTGAGTAACTATATCATGTGGTAAGTGATTCTTCTGGCATGGCCAAGTTTCCTATGAGAAATCAAGGAATGCATCACATAATATTTCTCAGCACTGTGAATTTGGTGCTTACTCGGTCTTTTGTCTCCGGTGTTTCGTAAATCTATTTATAGCTCAAGTTCTTACTTTTTTTTGGATTCGTTTCTAAGATTTAAAGCCAGTGCTATAATTTTTTGATGTTCACTTCTGAGCATAATTCTTACGTTGAACTGCGTTTTTTGCTTGGGCTTTCAATTACATGTGGAACACAATTCTGTTTTTGGGAGGTGCTTTGTCAGTGTGTGCTTTGACCTCACTGCATATTATATTTGATAGTATGCAATTGGCCAATATTTGGTAGAGTACTTTGTACTAATGGTTGCACCAACTATGATTAGAGTGTGCAAAGCTTAAGAGTGCAGGGCTTTGTTTATGGTGAAAGTTACTTCTGGACAAGTACTAAAGATTCATGCTTTTCAGCTTTACATCAATTTATGCACCGTAGTCTCACTCAATTTTAGTTGTAGAATGCTTTTTGAATCACGGAAGACATTCTTGCCATTTAAGTTTGAATCTCCACTATCTTTACCTATGGTTCTAGTCAGAACCTTGAATGTATCTCGTCATCACCATATTGTTGTACTACAATACTTTATCTACTTGGTGACTGACATGTACTGAGGTGCTCAAGACGGTGGTTCCCGTTTCAAAAACGACAATAAAGCAGCAACTGGTTTTGTACGTTTTAATAAATTTACAAAATCTGGCGCGTCTTCTAGAGCACGAAAACGTAATAACAAACAGATCTCCTGACATAAATAAAGAGTGGTATTAACCATGTTGCTTCTCAAAAATGAAGCTTAGACATAAAGGATGATCCATAATCTTTAGTGACCTAAACTAACATCACAACATCTTATAGAGGGAGAGCTTGAGAATCTTGCTCCCACTTTTCTACCACAATAATAAAGCAAAAATGTCAAACCAACAAACATAAACGAAGCCTACACGCTAAATTCCTGAATTCTAAATTTCTAAATGAAGAGGGTAAATGATCTAACTTGGCTCAAACAACCTATCTGGTCACTAAGTTACTGAATCATGCATGAGGATATCCATCTGGCGGTATTCTTGTACATAACACCGCTTACGCCATGTTTTCAGTATAAATTTATTTCTATATATGAATTCAGTTAAGGGTGATTCAGATAGCGTACCTAAAGCTCGCATCAATACACACCTAGGTGCACTTGTTAGCCCACGTACAACTAAAGGAAAAGATTACGACTTTCTAACATACATCACAATAGGGTTCTACACACCATCCAATTGCAGCGCTATCATGAGAGTTGAGTTCAGTGCACATGCCTCGAACACCTTAAGAAAATATCTCTGGAGCAAATACATCAAACCATCGGACATCCGGAAATTAATGCAAACACAAGGGGTGAAGAAATATTTTCTGGTAAATAAACACCACATTAAATGAAAAGCCATGGCAAGCTACTACCTCTATCCCAACTTAAAGGACACATATAGCAAATCTCTGGGCCCTAGGCTTTCTCTAATTGGGGCTAATTTGGCTCTTACTAATCCTCTGATTGGCTCCTTCTCTGAAATTAAATGCTTATGTGCCTAGGAGGTGGGGATATTTTGGGATTGCATGGTTTCCAATATGTGTCTTTAAACCGGGACGGAGGGAGTAGAAAGAAATTACTGACGAGAAGTACAGAAGAACACTAAACCAAATTCTTACATAACTTGTTCCTTAAGCAAGGCAATGCAATGGAGAATGGTCCAAAATCAAGCATATGGTAGCATTGGTGAGAGTAAGAACCATCATCCAAGTGAGGCGCACAGCGGAACTGTTGCGACATACATCTAGGCCATATTTACATGCCAAAGAGAAAAAGGGAGACATATATTTCTGACGGTCTAACCAGCAGAAGCAACATTCCTGAAACCTGTTGTTGATTCAGGGTTTCTTCTTGGATGCTCCATATGCATAAGCTGCCTGAGCTCTCATCTCTACCATGCCATCTTCATGCTATAGTATCAAAAGGCCTAAACCAGTAAGTTTTCTCTCAAGAATCGCAGGCATATAAAGTTTGCTATTGAAAGATATTAAACTCTAAATAAATGCACAACAAAAACAGCAACCAAACAAGGGAACCCTTGTACGCATGCTTGTATACATTTGCACTACTATGAAAGGAGCTTTCTTATAGAGCGCCTTAGGCTACAGTTAATCTATAATCAACAATTCTAAGTTTATAGTTGCGATGATAGTAGGCTAATTACATGTGTGATATCTCAAACTACGGAGTTGTTTAAAACATTCATTCTTTTTCTCAAATGTCATCTATAATAGTACATAAGTATACATTAAGGAAATGACTCAAGAGCATCGGTTCTATGCCTTCCCTACATATGTTTTAGTTATTTGTACGTTTGTGATTTGAATCTACTTTTTTCGAAATGGGGAGTTTACCCCCGCCTCTGCATCATGGTGATGCCCACAGCCTTTTATTGAGAATCTACTAATTCTCAAATTCTAGAACCAGGTGTATTGTTTGAAAAACAAAAATAAGGAACATTATATGAACTTGTTGGCACTCATTTTGGGCTCGTAGCTAACCAAGACAAATAGCGAGAAACACTCGGAAAGGTCCACTGGGAGGATTATTAATCAGCATTGGAGAAACACTATGCCCACCATATCAAGTCAAGCCATGATTAGGCTTGACAGCCGATTATGCTAGCATTCAGAGAAGACTCGGAGAGTGATTTATGGAGGTTTCCACTACGACTCCTTCAATATGACCTCAAATGAAAAAGTTCCCAACGTGAAAGTTGTCCGTCTCGTCGATACAAGCAACTTTGGTTTTTTAGTCATCTCAATCCAAATTAGTATGCAAATTTTAGAGCCAAAATACTTTTTACGCTTTTCATCACACATAACCAATGCCAATGCCTGATCAAGTGCGTGGATAAATTGGCCAAAGGATCTCGTGCGAGCTGGATGTATCTAACTCAGTACAACTAGAAAAGGGCAACCAAGATCAACTCGGATGAAAAAGTGCAAAGCATCAAAGTTATTCATTTTTGCGATAAACAACTTTGCTTTTGGAGAGATCTTCATTGTTGCAAGTATACAATCTCCAGAAATAAAACACGCAAACAGAACTAAAATCGTTCGGTCAAAATCAAAATTTGATACAAAAATAAGGAGAAAATACCATCAAAATCAAGTCGGATGGAGAAGTGGACATCATACAAATTCTTCGTTGTTTCGAGGCGAATAACTTTTCTTTTTACAAGGTTTTGATCGGAGCTCGTTTACTACCTCAGAAGTGGTTCGGAAGGTACTTACCAGTTTTTGGCCGAATAGTTACAGAAAGTTCGGACCAGACCATCCGAATTTGACCCCAACTAGGGTTTTGGACATGATTCCAAGCCTCTTTCTTGCAAGGAAAGTTCGGCCTCTCCTTATATACATGAGGAGTGCAGGCCGATTGAACCAACACCAATCGAACAAACACATCTACTACTTTTATATGTCCATCTACCTTTTATCCCTCTTCCTTGAGAATGAGTGACACATAGAGACGCAAAGACATGCGAATACACAAGTGGGAGACTATTGGAACTATGCCCTAGAGGAAATAATAAAGTTGTTATTATAATATTTCCATTGTTCTTGGTAAGTGTTTATTCTCCATGATATAATTGTATTAACCAGAAACTAAATACATGTGTGGATATATAAACAACATTGTGTCCCTAGTAAGCCTCTACTAGACTAGATCGTTGATTAAATTATGGTTAAGGTTTCCTAACCATGGACATGTAATGTCATTTAATAATAGGGCATATCATTAGAATGTGATGGACAGATCCAACCTAAGCATAGCAATATGATCGTGTCACTAATTTCAATTGATGTAGCTTTCTCAATGTCAAGTATCATTTTCTTAGACCATGAGATTATGTTACTCCTTGGTACCGGAAGAATACATCGTGAACATGAATAGGCACTTCGTCATTAGGTGACTATAAAGGTGTCTTTTATGTATCTCTAATGGTGCTTGTTGGGTTGCATGAATCAAGACTGGGTTTTGTCCCTCCACGTGATGGAGGGATATCTCTAGCCCTCTCGGTGATGTAACATCCTAAGTATCTTGCAAGCATGTGACTAATGTGTTTAGTGATGGGGATCTTATATTATGGAATGAGTAAAGAGAGATTTCTGGTAACAAGATTGAACTATGTATGGTGATACCGATGATCAAATCTCGCGCAAGTAATATATCACGAGAAAAGGGAATCGGATATTGCATTAATTGGATCCTTGACATTGTGGTTCAACCGATGAAAGATCTTCATTGAATATGTGGAAACCATTATGGACATCCATGGTCCCGCTATTGGTTATTGATTAGAGAGGTTGTCTCGATTACATATACATGTTCTCAAACCTGTAGGGTCACACACTGAACGTTTCAATGCCACTAGGGTTTGATAGATAATAAATGGTGTTATATAATTTTTTTTTGGAGACTCGGATGAGATCCTTGATATCATGCGAAGCTTTAGAATAGACCGAAGATAAATAAAAAATATATACGATGATGATTTTAGGGGTCTAGAAGAAGTTCAGGAAATTACCCGTACTAAATCAGAATCTCTAGAAGGTTTTGGGGGGCTCCATGGTGGGGCCCACCTATCTCGAAGGGCGTACATGGTTAAAGTGGGTGGCATTCTGGCCTACATGGGCCAGGGTACATGCCCTCCCAAGGCCCATGTGTGCCCCCTCTAGGAAACCGTAGGCGCTAAGTGTGGGACTTGGGGGAAAGTTTGCCCCTCGGGCCACCGGCCATCATCTTCGACGGGGGCCAAGCAAGGTAGCCCCCTCACTCCTATATAAAGAGAGGGGAGGGGATGGGTCACCCTAACCTTGCTAGCCACCACCTCCCCCCTCTCTCCATCCCACTTCCTCCACTCGAAATGCTTGGTGAAGCCGTCCAGAAATACCACCATGCTTCCGTTGCCATGCCGTCGTGCTGCCGGAATAGATCTAAAACACCTCTTCCCATTGCTTCCTATATCAAGAAGGTGGAGATGTCATCAATATGTACGTGCGAGGAACTCGGAGGTGTCGCTCGTGCGGTACTGGATCAAATTGTTTGGACTATAGTATGACTACATCATCCCATGATCTCTTGATTATTAACCCGCATGTTATACAAGAGTATGTAGATCTAATCCACCTCATTACTTGCATCTAGAAGATCAGATATAGATCTTGCTCGCTCTCTTGTAGTAATTTTTTGTTTTATATACTACAAACCCCATCAGACAATGATTATGATACATAATTGGATGATCTGCAATGTTCAGACATTGAAGAGGAGGATTCAACATATGAAGTGGAGGTAATTGAGAATAATGGAAGGAAGAAATGAAGAACAAAGTGAAGTTGAAAAGGTGGAGGCCAGATAACATGAAAGAAGTGGAATTTCACATTGGAATGATCTTCCTGTGAGTGATTGAACTTAGAGCAACAATACAACAATATATTGTGCATCAAAGAGTTGGAGGACATTATGTGAAGAATGATTTGTGAAGGTTTAGATGCAAATGTGTAGATATATGTCCATGGTAACTATATGCTGCACCTGACATAAGAAAGAAGCTTGGGTGGTGAAGAAATATATCGGACAAAACATATGTGAAAGGAAATGGAAATTGAACCAGTTCACAAAAAAATACCTAGCTACCAATTAATTGGAAAATTCAGAGTTGATGATAAGATGTCACTCAAAAACTTTGCATTTTTAATTCACCGGGATTTCAACATGAGTGCAAGTAGAAGCAAGCTAGAAAGGTCTAGAAGAATTGGTTGAAGCACATCAATGGAGATGAACTGACACCGTACAACTAACTCTAGGATTTTGCATCTAAAATAAGAAGATCAAATCCGGGAATTGCAATATTTGTGAATGTAAAGGATTAATTGTTTGAGAACTGCTACATGTCATTGGATGAATGCAAGAGAGGTTTTATGGCAGGTTGTAGGTTCATTATATGCACAAATGGATGTCATATCAAGAATAGATTTGGTAGAGTCATGCTAGATATTGTTGGAGTTGACCCAAACAACTACATTTTCGCTCTTGTCATGGTTATAGTCGAAGTAGAAGATACTTACACCTGAAACTGGTTTCTGAGCACATTAAAGGAATATCTTGGCATAGAGAACACAATAACATGGACAATCATGACTGATAGACATAAAGGATTGATCAATGTTGTGAATTCATTATGGCCCGATGCACAACACAGGTTTTGTGTAAGGCATCTGCATCAAAACTTGGCCAAGCAATGGAGAGTTGATATTTTGAAGAACAAGTCATGGGAAATTGCAAGAGCAACAAGGGAGGTATACTAGCGGAAGTACATGGATGAGATGAAAGTATTGGACCAGGATGCATTTTATTACCACTACAACACGGACCTCGGGCCCTGGCGCACACGGCTAATTGCCATGGTCACGCTGCTATGGCAAAAAAGCCGATAGGGATAACTATATTTGGGAAGTGGATAGTGATGAAGAAAAAGAAGCTTTAGAACAGATACTATCTCAACAACCACCTCAATTAGAATTACATATTCCACCTAATGATTTAGGATAATTACCTCCACCTAAGGAAGATCCTAATTTTGAACTTAAACCCTTGCCTGAAGATATGAAATATGCATTCCTTGATGAGAAGAAAATATATCCTATTATTAGTGTTATGTTTTAGATGAAGAAGAATCCAAGTTACTTGAAGTGCTTCAATCTCATAGGCCAACCATTGGCTATTCACTTGATGACTTGAAAGGTATAAGCCCTGCTTTATGTATGCATAAAATTAACTTGGAATATGATGCAAAGCATGTTGTTGATTATCAATGCCATCTTCATCAAAAATAAAGGAAGTGGTAAGAAAAGAGGTAATCAAACTCATTGAGGCACGTATTATCTATCCCATAACTGATAGTAAATGGGTTAGTCATGTTCATTGTGTGCCAAAAAGGGTGGAATAACTGTTGTTCCAAATGATGAAAATGAACTTGTAGCTCAATGAACTATTACTAGGTATAGAATGTGCATTAATTTCAGAAAACTTAATAAATCTACTCGTAAAGATCATTACCCTTTGCGATTCATTGATCAAATGCTAGAAAGGTTGGCAAAACATTCACATTTTTGCTATCTAGATGGTTACTCAGGTTTCTCCCAAATTTCTATGCATAAATATGATCAAGAAATGACAACTTTCACATGTCCCTTTGGTACTTCTGCCTATAGGAGAATTCCATTTGGTTCATGTAATGCTCCTGCTACTTTTCAAAGATGCATGAATGCTATATTTGCTGATTATATTGGAAAAATTATCAAAGTATTCATGGACGACTTTTCTGTGTATGGTAACTCTTTTGATAATTGATTGCTCAATCTTAACAAAGTTTTGCAGCGTTGTGAGGACCAACACTTAGTCCTAAACTAGGAAAAGTGCCATTTCATGGTGACAGAAGGTGTTGTTCTTGGACACCACATTTCAGGAAGAGGCATTGAAGTGGATCGTGCCAAGATAGAAACCATAGAAAAGCTACCATGTCCCAAGGATAAGGATGGCAATTTTACCCATGGGTATGGGTACCCGCGGGTACCATACCCGCATGGGTAGGGTATGGGCACAATTTTATACCATGGGTAATACCATACCCTACCCGTTAAGTTACGGGTATGGGCACGAGTATAAACTTGTACCCATGGGTATACCCATACCCTGCCCGTTTAAACTGACATGTCAAACTTACATGTAGAGTGTCAACTTATGTGGCCAACAAGCCTAGGGACAAGTATGCGATTGTGAATTCTAAACTTCGATACTTTCATGTACTAGTCTACCTATTATTAAGTAGAGATAATTGTCTTTTTTCAAATATATGTTATTGATGAATGTAAAATTGTGAATAACTTGTGTACTATTGGATCTACCCACCGGGTACCCAATGGGTATGGGTACCCGGCGGGTATGGGTATGGGTAAAGTTTTATATCCACGGGTACGGGTATGAGTAAACTTTAGTACCCATTGATTATATGGGTATGGGTATGGTATTGCTCTACCCTGACCATACCCTGCCCATTGCCATCCTTACCCAAGGATACCAAAGGTATAAGAAGCTTCCTTGGACATGTAGGTTTCTATAGAAGGTTTATTAAAGTTTTTTCTAAAATATAAAAGCCTATAACTAACCTTTTGCAAAAGGATGTTCCATTATCTTTCAATGATGATTGCGTAGAGTCATTTAATGTTTTAAAGAATGCTTTAATAAGTGATCCTATTATTCAACCTCCTAATTGGAATTAACCATTTGAAATCATGTGTGATGCTAGTGATTATGTTGTAGGGGTTATTTTAGGCCAAAGAGTTGATAAGAAATAAATTTTTATATACTATACTAGTAGAACACTTGATGGTGCTCAAAGAAACTATGCTACTACTGAAAAAGAATTCTTAGCAGGAATGTTTGCATGTGATAAGTTTAGACCTTACATTGTTGATTCTAAAGTCATTGTGCATTCTAATCACTCTGCTATTAAATATCTCATGAACAAGAAAGATGCCAAGCCTAGATTAATAAGATGGGTTCTTTTACTTCAAGAATATGATTTGCACATTGTTGATAGGAAAGGTGAAGATAATCCGGTAGCTGGTCACTTATCTAGAATGAAAAATATTCCTGTAGACCCTATTCCTATTAATGATAGCTTTCCTAATGAACAATTTGCAAACATTAATGTATCTAGTGCTAGAGTAGCATTCCCTTGGTTTGTTGATTATGCTAATTTTATTGTTGGAAAAGTCATGCCAGCACACTTCACTTCCCAATAAACAAAGAAATTCTTCTACGATCTTAGACATTACTTTTGGGATGATCCATTCATTTATAAGAAAAATGTGGATGGTATTATTAGACGTTGTGTGCCTAAATTTGAGCAGCAGGATATCATAAGAGATTGTCATGACAGTCCTTGTGGAGGACATCATGCAGGAGATTGCACCGCTGCAAAGGTATTACATTCTGGTTTTTATTGGCCTACTTTGTATAAGGATTGTGCTAACTATGTTAAATCATGTGAAAAATGTCAAAGAGTTGGAAATATTGGTAAAAGAAATGAAATGCCTATGAACTATTCACTGCCATTTGAACCATTTGATGTGTGGGGATTGACTTTATGGGACCATTCTTGCCATAAAAAATAAAACGTACTCACATTTTGGTAGTAGTGGACTATGTTATAAAGTGGGTTGAAGCAATTCCAACAAAAAGTGTAGATCATGCTACAACAATAAATATGCTCAAGGACATAACCTTTCCTAGGTTTGGAGTACCTAGGTTTCTAATTATTGATGGTGGTTCTCATTTCTTAAATGGTGTTCTTAGAAAAACTTTAGAAAAGTATGGTGTTAATCATAGAGTAGAATCTCCATATCATCCTCAAACTAGTGGTCAAGTTGAACTAAGTAATAGGGAATTCAAACTCATATTGGAAAAGACAGTTAATAGAGCTAGGTCTAATTGGCCAACTAAACTTAATGATGCTCTATGGGCTTATAAAACTACTTTAAAAAATCCTATGGGTATGTATCCTTATAATATGGTTTATAGTAAAGCTTTTCACCTCCTCGTAGAGTTAGAACGTAAAGCTAGATGGGCTGTTAAGAAACTCAACTCTGAATTTAAAACTGCTAGAGAGAAGAATTTTGGACTTAAACTTAATAGATGAATGGAGGAATGAAGCTTATGAAAGTGCTAGGTTGTTTAAAATAAAAAGTTAAAATTTGGCATGACAAGAAAATAAAAAGAAAGGAGTTAAAAGTAGGTGATCAACTATTATTGTTCAACTCTCGTTTCAAGTTTTCTGCAGGGAAGTTGGCATCAAAGTGGCAAAGTTCATTAGTTTTGTGAGAGGTGTACACCTCCGGAGCCATCTGCCTTGATGGAAACTACAAATTTAAACCTCATGTGGTCCGTTGTAAAGGTAGAAGAGTTGAATCTCTAGAGTCTCGTGGCCATAATTGCAAAGAAATGTCCCCTACCAGATATCAAAAACAAATAAAAAGCAACTTCTGGGTAAGTAATCATCTCGGAATATCGGTATATTTTGGGTAAGTCATTATTTTTGGAAATTTAAGGTGGCAGCAAAAGAATTGGACGAAACGGAGTCCTGGAGAGGAAAAGGGGACAGGTGGCGCGACCCCCACCAGTGCACACGCCACCCATGCTCTTTTGCCCCTCTAAACCTCATTTCAACCTAGTTTCGAGTCCAAATTTTCGTCTTACCCTAAAAACCATCAATATATACCTCTCTCTACTGATGTAATCTCGCACCAAGCATTTTCATGGCGAGCATTGTTTTCTGTCTCTGTATTTCACATCTCTCTCCACCAAAAAACTCCGTGATGTCTTCGGGAGACTCCTACCAATGTTCTTCCATGGATGATGATGAACTTGAGGGTCTCAGCCCTAAATCACCATGGAGAAAGAACAGGAAGAGTAAGGACTACTCCGATGATGAAGATTACGTCCATGTTGAGTAAGAAGAAGAGGAGATGAAGAAGAGGACAAGGAAGATGACCACGAGCACATCACAAATGCTGAGTACAAGGGGAGGCTCCGCCCTTCTCCTATACCCCCTGTTGCGGAGAGAGTGGTGCCACCTCCAAAGAAGATGAGGAAAGCGCACACATGAGTACTGGTGGAAAATCTCCTAGGAACTTCCTTGCTTCTAGAAACCCTGATGCTAATCTTAATCGCAGGGAGTTCATGCATGTCCTAGCTAAAGATCTTCCTGGATATTGGGATCATCATCTCCCACATAGGAAGGAGAGGGGATCAAGCCTGGAGTGTAAGCCTAGCAATAAGAAAGTTGGAGAAAAGCTCTGGGGAGACCTTGCACAATCCTCTCAACAATTCCAGCAAGCCTATGACCTCATGATGAGCGTACTCAAAGATCTTAAAATCCACCATGATCCCAAGGGGCAAGAGAATGAGAATAAGTAAAGATCTGCAGCAACAACTCAAGCTTGGGGGAGTTTCACCTAGTCTTTTATGCTTTTAGTTAATCGTATTGCATCTAGTCGTGATTTTTAGGTTGGGCATGCTTGCATCTATTAGGTATCGATTATCTCAATTCTTAAAAATCTCTTAGAGCATCATCATGTATCCATGGTTGAGTGGTTTTTAATGAAATATAAAGTATGGTTTCATACAATGGTTAGTATTATATCCTCAGTTGTCCAACATACAATGGTTAGTATTGTTCAAAACAAAGGAGTAGTTGCTAGAACTCATATCTATGTTTTCCTCATTTGTATGGTTGTTAGTCTATAAATCTTTTAAGACAAGTGAATACGCATAACTTGAGGATGCCATGCTCGTATTTTATTTTATCAACCATAAGCTCATTGATGCATGATATGATCTATTCGCTTATTTGCTCGAGGACGAGGAAAGGTTAAAGCTTGGGGAGTTGATACGTGCATTTTGCATCACCATAATAGCAACATATATGATCATTTTAAATGTTATTTTCATTGTTTTCTATCACTATTTATGCATTTTTAGATGATTGATGGGACTTTCCTACAAAATCCCCTTCATTGATATTTAATTTCTAGGAGGCAGAAACCCTCCATTTTTTTATTTTTCTGTTTCAGGGACCTTCTAGACGTCAATAAATCGGAGGAAAAAATACATGATCAGTTTTTCATCAAGAGAAGGACCACGGAGAGAAAGAAGCACACAAGGGGAGCCACGAATACCAAAAGAGGTCAGGTGGTGCGACCCACAAGGGTACACGCGCCACCTAGGCCCATTTGGCCCTCGAGCATCGTCTCAGGTCTCCTTTTTATAGACGCCTCCATTTCACCAGAAAACCTACGCCACTTTTTTCCCGTGATTTACACAGGCGATGGCGGAGGCAGAAGTCTTCTCCTACTCCGAGAGGGGGCAAATCCTATTTTGTCAGAGCCTCCAGTGAGGGAGAAATCGACGCCATCATCATCACCACTCCTCCTTGGCATAGGGGAGGCCTCTCCATCAACACCAACATCATCACCATCTCCATCTCCAAGGTCTACCTTGTTCCCCTCATCGTTTGTGATTGATTGAACCTAAGATACTATTTAAGTGATATTTGCATGATTGTGATTGGCAACTTGTGTTTATTTGGTGGAGAGATTATATTTTCAGATTGTGTTGTAATCCATATGCCACTGATCCATATCATGTATGATACTTGTGAGTAGATCCCCATGTTCCTGAGGGCATAGGATGAATTGGCTATGATTTCCATATAATAGGAAATGAGTATTTGGTCAAGTTTATATCTTTTATGTTGTTCTATGATGGTGATGTGTGAACATCGACTGGGTAGCACTTCACCTATATGGGATCATAGGGATGTACTTTAGTGTAGGGTTGGAAGCGATGGAATGACAAACCGTTTTCCCAATACTTTGAGTTGCATTGGATGGATTTATATTGGGGCCCATGAACTTACTACTCAGGTGGGACATTTATGTCTTAATGATTCATATGTTTGCTCATGAAAATGGTTATAGGACCCATCATAAGGGGTGTACTTGCTCATATCTATGGCTGCACCTAAATTAGGCTCCGCCCTAAGAGAACTAAACTTGAGAAGATATTCATCATATTGTGTAGAAATCTATATGCTAAGTGAATCCATGCGGCCCTCGGGAACGCTTTTCACATTTAAGAACACACTTGAGCTTGTCCTCTTGCTGCATAGAGTATTGGATTTTCTCTTAATAAGAGCATCTATTTAATGCATTTTACTTTCAGCAATTTATATTGCTGCAAACTATAAACCCAAAACACAAAACCACTGCATCTTTTATTGCTTTACTTGTCAAACTTGCTAACCAACACCTTTAGATCCTCGTGGGTTCGACAACATTTTATTATTGAAAGATACTACAATTGATCTGTTGCACTTGGGAGTCATCACCGACTAAAGGTTGAAAATAGTCGATGCATGAATAATATCTGGAGGACTATTAAGAAGCTTACCTAGATAGTAAGCAATTCCAGCATCGGAAAGCCTACTTAGCAGAATATTCTGGGAGCCAACGTTAGGAGCCAACTTATGCCCGAAGAGACATTGACTTGGCCGGAAAGAAGCTCAAAAACCTTGGAAGGTACACCAACATTGAAGGAAAAATAACTCTACAAAAGGGTTATTCGTATGCTTGGAGCCCGAGTTCAGTATGAAGTCAGCAGTAGTTGCCTAGTTTAGACTTACTTTCCTACTATGGAAACCACATTGTACGCATGTAATAGTCTCCTAGGATCTCTACTACTCTTAAAGGCAAAGAGGACATGATGGTGGTACGTCACTTCTTTTGTACCCCTTGTTTTCAATAAAAATTACGGGGCAATGCCACCGCAGAGAGATCTGGCAAGCTCCCAGTCACGACTCACATGATCCCCCCGCCCCGCCCGATGCTCTCGTCCAGTCGGCGCTAGCGGTTCCTCTCATCCCAAACTCACCGTCGGTCCTCCTGCTGACCTACCAAGGAGCGTCTCCACTCCCAGGTCAACCATCTGTACTGCACAGACTTACATCTCCCAGTTTCTGACTGCCAAGGAGATTTGGATGCGAAGGATCCATCGCGTCCTTCGTTTCTGACTAAAATCGAGGGAGCAATTGGGAGGTGCGCCATGGTTGAGCACAAGCACGGCCGCGACCTGGAGGTCCGGCGCCCCAGCGGCGTCTTCCGGTCAGCATCTTTCGATCGGCAGTCATCCTAACGGGTGGCAATAATTAGGGCGGTCGGATCTTGAGGTCGTTGGCTGGTAGGGCTGAACTGAGGGGAATCCCTTCTCTCCTTCTCCTGCCTTCCCTCCTATTTCTATTCCTCTCTGATTTTTACATTAGCCTCACTTCCTGCTGCAGCGGCGCCCAAAAACGTTCTACATTTTTCCATCTTGATGCGGCAACGCCTCCCTAATTCTTACAATCCGTTTAACGCTTTTGCTCCAGTAACCGTCATCAAGGTACCTACCATCTTTGATTCTCTCTTCTCTAGCTGACATGTAGCTAGGCCCGAGATTCAGTGTTGTAATGCAAGACACGATCACCTACCTCTAAAAGGTACTCCCTCCGACCCAAATTAGTTGATTTGGATGTATATAATATTAAAACAAATCTAGATACATTCGAATCTAGACAAATCTGAGTAAATTAATTTGGATTGGAGGGAGTACATCAGATGCTCCTGAACTTTCTTCTTTACCATTGGGTATGTTCTTTTTTGGATTTGTTTGCAGCTCAATCGATTTCAAGGCAGTGAGGCTTCTTTGCTACAGCAAATTCAGGACAGTACGTAATAAGAACACTGATAGGATCATCCCTACAATTTTCATCGTGGGACGTGGTATTTCACCATATCACATCTTGATTCTTAAGAGTAAGGAAGAAAAGATAGTTCGAACAGTGACAACACGTGTATACCATCAGAGTATAACCTTATAGTATTTTGAATGTAAATGATTGTAGGAAAATGCTTTCTCCTATGCCAAACGAAAATGCTTTTTGCTAATCCCAAAAGATTAACGTACCTTGCTAAAACAAAGCTATGTAGGCCATTTATTCTTGGCATCAATCATTTTCTTAGTTAGACCTTGCTAAAACCAAGCCATGTATGCCATTTTTTACCTCCTGAGCTTTCTTAGTCAAACACTGTTCGGCTCCAAATAATTTTGCATACAATAAATAATGCATATAGAGATATCTCAGTATGCATCGTGTGGTAAGCGTGATCAGCTATCTATAAATCTCAGAGATATCTCTATATGCCGTTATATTACCGCCTTTCTCCATTGCAAATATCTAAGAATGGAGAGCTTATCTAGACAGAAGATGGTAACTAGAGTGACAGTATGACATTTGTGTAACCGAAATAACAAACACTATGAATGTAGATGAAGAGAGCACTGAAGGACCTTGATATATTTCACATCAGCAGAAAAGGTATCCATTATTAGTTATATTGCTGGACAAACTTTCTGGCAGTTATGAAGCTTTTTTGCTTACATCTTGGTGGCAGCAAAGATTTCAGTTAAGATTGCAGCCTACCACAATATGTCATGTTATGACATATCCATGTGCTGACTGAAGACACTTTCTAGCAATTCAAATATTATTATGCTTTGTCATACATATAATATCACATAGAGGAATTTACTATGTGAATGGGTTATGGAATTGTCCAACTAGAGATATGTTTCTGTTTTTCATTCTTTCAGTTTGTAAATCGGTTTTGAGATCCTTTCAACTTGAGAAGAGTTTTCTTAGATGGTACTTGGAGAGTATTTTTAGCAGAATAGAGTTAGTACTTAGGACCCTTCCTCAGAGAAGGATTATCAGTACTTCTTTTTCTGAACTATTGTTAGTTAGTACATGATGTGTGGTAACTGCTCTTAGATTTCAAAATTTTAGTGCTCCATTGATATATAGATGTAGCCTAAATGACTGTTTTAATGAATTTGTACAAGTTTGTTTGCCCATGAGACTATTTATGCCGGTGTGGATCATTGGCAGTCTTCTTTCTATTCACTAATTGGTATGCAATATGAGACACCTTAAAATATCATAAACTGAAAAAAAAATTGATTAAAATTCTTAGCATGTCTATTAGCGTCTGCCTCTTCTCTTTTAGGTGTTACATATGAAACCAGGTATGAACGTGGATACGATTCTAATTTTTTCTTTGATTTTTTTTGTACAACATGTTACTTTTTTCAATCTGACAGCCAATACGTATTCCTTTTTGTGTCTTACTGACATGTTTGTCGATTTGTAGGGTCATGTCAGCTGTTGTTATTTAAGACGTGGAATGGAGGTTCATGTCCCAAAATTTGCAATGCCGATTCCGTGTCCCATCACTTGTTTTTCTGGTCGCACCATATGTTCATGCATTCTCTGCTGCAAATTCTATCGGACGCCTGGTAAGATTTTAATGTCTTTACAGCTACATCCGAGCAATTAAATACTAGCATAGTGTAGATTGCTTTCACTAATGTACTGTTATATGAATTTGTAGTTGTTGACACCATAGCTGGCAGATACTGGCGCGGCATTTTCTTACACCCTCTCATGATTATGATTTTAGAGAGGAATACTAACGAGTATTTCACGAGTCCATCCAACATTTTTTATGGAGAATCATGTGTGCCAACAATTTTTTATTGACCACGGTACAATGTCAATCTCTCACTCTAAAAATTCCTCTGGTACTGCTAAAAAAAGTCCTCCAGTAAATTGTTGTTCTATTGTAGGGGATGCCTACACATAGGAGATACCCAGTTAACCATCACTCAGCCGAGGCTCTCCTTTTGGTTAATGACACTACATGTTGGAAATGCTTGTGGATCATTAGATTTGAGCAAACTGAAAGAATTAGCAGGTCTACTAAGAGCAACTCTAGCAGATACGCAAAACGGGTGCACTGAAAATGGCGTTTTCAGGGCACTGAGAACGCAATCAGTCTCAAATTTGTCGCGGCAGACCAGATACTGAAAACGGAACTGAAGATTTTTTAAAAAGGAGGATTTGTGCGAAATTTGCTAATTGTTCGCACCAGTTCATGTTCTCCACCATCGGACCGTGCCCAAAAATATTTACAGAAGGCGGCGCCGCCGCATTTTCTACCACTACACTGTTCAAAAGTGTCCGGGAGACCTCACTGGAGGTGGGAGCGGCGGCGCGGCCAGGGCGACCTCACTCGGAGTCGCTGGAGAGCTCAATGACCTCTGGCGCCGGCTTGACGACCTCCGGCTCCTTTTTCACGCGGGCAAGCCGCTCCTGCTGCGCCATCACCAATGCCTCGTGCTGGTCGCGCAGTCACCATGCCTCGGATCTGCGGCGGCGGGGGCGGAATCTGCCCTGGGACGGTGGCGGCGGAGCAGTGGAGGAGAAAAAAATGTTCTCGGGTGCACATTCTCGGGGGCCCGAGAAAATTTTTCGGGCCGAACCCGGTTTTCAGTATCTGCTCTGGCTGTTTTTTGCGTCGAAACCCGAAAACTCGCTGAAACTTTTCAGTTCTTGCCCGTTTTGCGTATCTGCTAGAGTTGCTCTAAGGTGAACCCAAGACCTGTATGTTTTTGTTCATATGGTCCATAGAAAGTTTAGCTTTTGATTGACCATGTTTCAAATTTATTGTGTAGCTAGCTTGAATACGTATATCTAGGTAAACTAATTACAAGTTCACATTATTTATGTGTGGATCTTTTGTTTATTACAGTAATAATCCCCTAGCAAATCTTGAAGAGGTGGCATCGTCTGTGTTCCTAGACATAATCTATAATATGTTTTCAGGATATCAAAGTTCTCTGCAACTATTGCAGAAATTCATTGTTATAACTCTTGCTACGGTAGTAATGGTGGGTAGCACATTTTCCCGTACTGATTCTAATTGTAAGTATCAAAGATCTTACAGATGGCTATTTTGTAGAAATTGATGACCTCTTTCTTTCTCCAAAGAACAAAATGCATCATCGCGTGGTTTAATTTGGCAATCCATTCTTTTGTCTGATTTTACATTTACTTTTGCGAGCATTTCATGGAAAATTGCGTGGATCAGTTGACGGGTTTAGTATATTTTGCAATCCGGGAGGCATCTAAATGGTGCAGGACATGTACACTACACTCTCATCTCCACATCCACACGTGCAAGAAATCCATGTTGTGCCATACAGGCAAGTGGAGATCGCCTCCCCTGTGAGCTCAGACAACTTCCCCTTTCCACAGGTCGTGGCACCACAACAACATGTTTTGATTGGTTACCTCTATCCAGTCGTTCTTGCTTCTTGTTTGATTATATATATCAAATACAAAAATTTGATGCCTGATTGTCAAGATTAGAACTGATGGTGCATTTCCTCTATCTTTAGCTTGATTTAAAATTTTATTATAGCACACAGTAGTAATGGGTTACAGTGTAGTTCCCACTTCCCAGTAGCCTGATTGTTTATTACTAATTCATGTGGCTATTTGATTGTAATCCCCAAATCAGTACATACCAAAAATTGGTTGTTGTTTGGAGTTCCATCTTGGTGCGAGAAACGGTGGACAGGGAGATTCTTAATCCCAATATAGCTGGTCTTTGAATCATTATTTTTGCTAAAGCATGACCCTTTTATTTAATGGCTGAGGAGCTTCTTGATTGTAATGGTCCTACATAGCTCTATTTAGTCTTACTTGGCCAATGTCTTGATTCCTACTCGGGTATTGTACAATTGCTCTTATGCCTCCTCTTTTTGTTATCTGCCTTTGATAGTTGAAGGTAAAAGTACAGATGTTTGATCAATAAGTAGAAGTGATGTTGGCTTAGAAGATACTATGTTCTTCCGCTTCCTTAATATTTAGAGTTAAGTCAATAGAACATCCTCAAAGAATGTTTGGCCAGTGTGTCTCCAACATTGTTATTTGAATCTAACGGCTGATTTGTTGAGACTAATTATGTTCCCTATGTAATGTTTTCTTCATGTGTTGCTGAATACTGATAGTTTTTTTATCGATTAGTAATACAAGTAAATTTAGCTTCCTCCAAAATTGGTTACTATGGTTTTCAAAGTTTATCTGGTCAGTCTTGAATACACTGTGAATTGTGATGTCATTTAGTTTATAGGTTCCAGAGGACAGTTTTAAGTTACCAATTTTATTTTACCTTCTGCTAATTGCAGTCATAAGAGCACCAGGAATCGACACACTGAAGGCCCCTCTTGCGGCGGAATGCGCGATGATTGATGATGTCTCCGTGTTGCAATAGTCTGTTTATGTCTATGATGGAGATGAAGCCGCCGAATGGTTCTCCAGCTATTTTGGGAAACCAAGTTGACTCATGTGGTTTAAAGAAGGTGTATGTCTTGTAGTGTTTCTTAATTGCAAAAAATGTCTTTCATGCCTTTCCAGAATATTTTTTTGCAATGAGATCATCTATGTTACTTACAGAGAATGTCTGTTTTTCATATATTTAACGGACTCAAATCAGACCGAACAAATCCTAACTATGCTCAAGGTTAGGAGGCCATTTTTGCAGATGCCTCCAGCAACTGGTAGCCTCCCAGTTACAATTCATAGTTATGTTAGATGTTCCATGTTTGAAGGCTGTGTGCACATGTTACACCAAAAACTCAAGTTCACAGTTCGCTTGATTACATGGCTCACTCGATACGCTAAATGAGTTTCCTAAAGAACCTGCAACAATGAGTTGCTTCAGTTTGCGCATATCATATGTGGTGCCTGAGTTTATTGTAACATTTAAATCTTACTTGTGTCTGTGATATAATTATCTACACCAGTTCAGTCCTATTTTGACTGGATGAATGACAAGTTGTCAATGGATTAAACTTTTACACTTCTTTTTTTGTTTCACACTAACTTTTCAAGAATTTTTTTGTCATCTTTCATTGCTCAATGCTTAAAAGGCCACGTAAATAATTATATGGCATTGGTTAAAAGGTCACATAAATAATTATATGCTTAAAAGGTCATGGAAATATCAAAAGTAGTTTTGAAATGATTGGAGGGAATTGTGCAAAGAGATGTTGACAAGATGGAATCGAAAAGACTAATAGAGGAAGGGAGATGTGACTTCATATAACTAATGTTTGCTGAAATGAAGAGAGTTGTCATCTGACCAGGGTGTGCACGTTGATAGTGAGAGCGGTGGCAATTAAATAAAACCTCAGAAACAAAAGTAGGTTATTATTGTGTTAATCATTTCTAAGCATATTCTGTATTCCGTGGCAACGCACGGACACCCAACTAGTTGTATAGAAAGACCAACCACCGCATATAAATTGTAAGTGGTGTGGTCAATTGTAATAGGCACACATTCACGACTTCAATACAATTTACTTTTCGCCTACTTTTACCTTCCCAGTCCTTGTCCATATGCATATTTCTTCGGTGACTCCTTGTTTTGAAGGATCAACAACCGATTTAGGACGATTAGGTCGACTAGCTCAGCCAATAGCCACTGAAATCTCATATGTGGTCCCTCCCAAGAAACTGTGACTTCTAAAAAGTGCTGACTCACTGTCTTGCGTATCGCGTTGTGAGATAAGTCTTCTATAAACGCATTGAGCTACATCACCTTTGTTCTTCCAGGTACCCGAGTAAAGACCTTATATGTTATTTCGTCAAATGTATTGGCGACTCCATTATTCGACTAAGGGGCTCCATACTATGAGTGTGTGGCCCCCTTCAAGCACAACACACTTCTTGGCGACAACGTTGGGCAAAGCAACATATATTGGGCATCAAATGACCGGTTCCGTGATCCTCAACCGGGTGAGATCAGCCCAAGTAACATCATACGACCCGCCTGATGAACTCTTGGAATATCAATGCAAAATCTTCGAAGCAATGAAAGCCCAACGTCAAGTACAGATCCCATCTGCTCCCACGCCACCGGCGGGTCCTGATGACTTCTCCAAAGCCTACCACCTGCTCCATCTCCATCTCCAGTACCAGAGGATCGTGATGACGCCAGAGCACCGGAGGCTCCGCCCGCTACGGAGGCTGGGCACGAGCCTGTACAGCATCCCCACGGGCATCGCCTCCTTCATACGCAGGCCGGTGACCGGGACCATGACGCCGCTGGCCATCCCATGCGTGACCGCGCTACAGGAAGAGTTCGGCGTCACGCTCAAGGAGAAGCTCTCGCCGGCAAGCCAGTTCGACGTACGTGACGTTCCGCGGTGGCACCATGGAGATCCGACGCCTCGTCATCAACGGCGGCACCAGGATCCTCCTGGCAAACTTGTTCGCGCTGGAGCAGGCCAAGGACTGCTGGAACTAGGGGACAATGACGGGGTACCTGGTGCTGATGAACGCGCTGGTGAACACGGGCGCGGACGTCGCGGTCCTCCAGCGCCACGGCATCATGCATGGACTGGGCGGGCCCAGCTCAAGTCAAGGGTATTCAGTTGAATACCCAAAATATTTTGGCAAAATGTTGATATGTGAATTTTATACAGTGTATATATACAAAATACTAACTATCTTGTAATGTAACAAAGGATAAAGCAAGTCAATTGGTTAGGAATAATTTGTTGTACCTTTTGGTTTTGGGTTCAAACGCCCATGGCTCGATTTTTCTTTTGATATTTTTTATAAACATTTTTTACACACAACTTTTTATATATTTTGAATACCCGCTCTTAAAATTCTAGGCCCGCCCCAACATGCTCTCCAACGAGGACGAGGCGGCGGCCTTCTTCAACCAGCTCGGCGGCAGCGCGCTCTTCGACCCTAGGAAGCACCGACTACGCGCAGCTCTTCAAGGACACCAACGACCACTGCAACTCCCGATGGAACCGATACATGGAACGCGGGGTCATACTGTGGAAAAATTGTAGGGACCGACAAATTAGAGATCACGGTAATTAAGGGGTCCTTTTGCAATGTTCAGTAGCCAGTGCACCGATCTTGATGCAAGGTTTGACGGTACAAGATAAGACAGAGACCGAAACAGTGTGTGGAGTTGCTTTTTCCGCAATTGGTATATATTCCAGACCGCAATGTTTTCTTTTATATTCGAGGCCGCAATTTGTATATATTAATACTCATTATTCGGTTGTTTTTTCCCCCAAAGATGATACTGATATGGAACATGGATTCGTACATGAAAGAAATGTGTTGAGATTCCTCGAACAAAAAATAGGGATCTGTAGCATTGTTTTTGCTGAGATCCTTGAACAATTTTTTTTCCAACCAAGCTTGCCATGACCCTAGCAATTTTATGCCGAGATGTACAATTGACTGGAGGCACACAATTCTTTCAACATCGGGATGGAATCGGCACCATGTGGATTTGATTCAAAGAAGCTAGCCACGACCAAGTCATCCATCATCGCCGGAAGCAGATCGATAAGAAAAAACCAAGATCTTTGGGCATCTCTGGCGGACACCAATCTAAAGAAAAGAACAAAGAAAAAAAGAACTGCAACAGAGGACGAACTCGGGCGAAGCCTACCAGGCCGCCCCGACACTCATCGATCCCGCAGCCTGCCACCAGCCTCCGTGTCCCTCCTCGATTCCGCTGCCAGCCGCCGGCCACCGCGACCCTCCTTCCTACCGAGGTGGGGATGGATGCGACTCCACTGGAGAGAGACAACCCATCCCGTCTGGTTCCTCGGGACATGGGGAGGGCGGATGGGGCCACAGATTCACTGCTGGGTTACTTCTCGATGGTGGCCACAGCGGTTGGAGGGGAAGAGGACGGCGATGCTTTGCCAGGGCCGCCGCGTCTCAGAAAAGGAGGAGAGGTGTGCATATGGAGGACGGGACAGAATCGAGTTGCACATGTACACCTTCTGCTGTATAGGGTAGTGATTATGTACTAGGTAAAGGTTGAAATTGTAAAACTCGTCGACACGGATCTTGAAGCACTGCTGATCGTTGGATAAGACAAGGACGTCTACCAGTATGTGGAATCGCCGCGTTCCCGCCATGAAGCAGCAGCAGCAGAACAAGATCTGGGGGCTAACTAGCGATCTGGTAGCGAGACCAAAACACTTCATGCAATTGTAATTTGTCAACATGTGCATACTCCAGGCATGGAATCAATCATCAGTCATGTGCAAGCCACGACTTCTCGTGGTTGCTAAGAAAGATCAAGTGACTGTTAAAAACAAGATGAAATGCCAGGGAAACGAGCATGTTAATCGTGCTAGCTTTGATGTGCTCTACTGCACATGCAATTGGAGCAATGGACATGACATATTTCAGGCTCACAAATAAGGGCTCCTTTTATTCCCCAGGCCCCTGGTATTCTTTTCTTATCCACATTTACAACTAGATCCGAAAATGGTGTCAATACCTCCAGGTTACTACCATTGCGAACTGAGCTTTTCTACAAGGCCTTCTCTGTAAATTTGGTTTTAATTTTCTACTTTGTGCGTTAGGCATCAAAATGTACACAAGACAGGGATTTGGTTGTTCATGTCTTTTGGAGTGCAAAGTGTACAGAGAGTTGTTCTTTGCTTATTACTAAATTCTGGATTTCATGTGTCGGATTAAAACAATAAAATTCTCGACATGAAAAACACATGTTAATTTGTACTTTATGACGTGCAATAGTACTCTACTTGAATTTGTACTATGAAGAGGCCATGTATTCTCAAGATTGAAAAATCATGCTCATAGTGCCATGAGAACTACCACTCTATGCTAAGAAAAACAATTTGTCTAATGATGGCATATCAATATATATTAGAGCAATGAGAGGCGGAGAGAGAAACCAGATAGAGAGTGAAATTTACACGTATGATTAGCAACATTAATGGTACAACCCAGTGAATTTACAAGTTTGGGGTAAGCTTTCATCAAACAGAACAACAGATCAGCTTCACAGTATACAAGTAGGAAGCCAGGTTTCATCAGATGTCCATAAAAGTGGCTCTCCATTTCAAAATATAAGATGTTTTAGCTTTGTGAAATGAGTGTATCTAGACTCATTTTAGTGTGTAGGTTCACTCCAAACCTAGATGAATCTACACACTAAAAGGGATCTAGATACACTCCTTTCACAAAGCTAAAACATCTTATATTTTGAAACGGAGGGAGTACAATTTTAGAACTGACCCGCCTACGATCAAACATTGAGGTCGCCTTAGAAGCAAACTCTGAGTGGATTACAGAACAAACAAAATCTGCCTCAGTTGCAAAGAGGGCCGTCAGGTCCATGCTAGTGCTGGATCCAGTTTTGAACTGGACTTTTTATTGCCAATTTTTTTAAAACACTCGAGCAGTATTTATTTTCAGAACATATTAGTGACTTCAGTTTTCAAATCGGATGAAGCATGTGTGCTCATTCCCAAAAGTTTCACTGGATCGTTTGAAGCAAATTCTCAGTTTGCAAGTACTCAATCAAATAATGTTGGTATAACACAAGTTAGAGAAAGCAAAGAATAACCAACATCCAGAGCAAGTCTTTGCATGGATATTTAACATAAAAACCTGTGTTCAACTAGCCGACATTCCCACCATGGAAATCCGCAGCAGACACGGTGACTGGTTATATAACACTTTATGAGGACACCAAGCTAACTGCTGTACAGAAGCTGGAGCATATTATTGATGAAAACACTTTGATTAGCTCCTAAGAGTACAATGCGCCAAAAACTAACTCAGCATAATGTGGGTCTCTTTGTTAACATAGAAAGGAAGGAAAAACATAACTACACAAGGTGATTATAACTAGAAATATTATCGTGTTGACAAGAAACAGTTAGAATGGAGGTCTACCTCTACATACCATATAGCTTATGCAGAAAACATACTCTGAGAAGAAAAATAACTTGTGCATAGTCAGCTATCAAGCTTTGCTTGTGCTACAGTGACTTGTCAATACATTACAGATCTCAGAGGAAAAGAGAGAAATTAAGCAAAAGATGATATAAATCATATGATTAGTAACACAAATGGTGCAGACCATACGATCAATTGACTTATTAAGTTTGGAATAAAGCATGCACCATCAAGCCGAAAGGCAGATCAGCTCCATATTGCACAGATAGGCAGGCAGATTAGAGAAGATGTCCATAAACATGGAAGACATTAGTCAGAAGCCCAGCCCTGGGTTACACAAGCAGGCAAATATAGCTGAAACCTACAACAAGGAACGACAAACATTAGCTTGCTATCACCATATGTAAAAGAAGCCAGGTTCAGAGTTAACACAGCTTAAGACACATCTTGCACTACAAAGCTCCAGGAAATTGAACAACCCAGATTGATTGGATTCATGGCAGCAGGTCAAAGTCAAACGCCATAAACTTTGACCAAGTATATAGAAAAAAGTATCCACATTACAGTATCAAATACCTCCACTATGAAAGTATATTTCATAATGGTTCTAAAAATATTTATTTGTGTTGTAAATGTTGATACTTTTATTAATTCTACACATACTTGGTCAAAGTTATGAAGTTTGACTTTGACCAAATTAATATAAGTTACATTTTGTCATTGAGAAAACAATGTCATAAGAACTACCACTATTTGCTAAGAAAACAATTTGTCTAATGATGGCTTGTCACTATATATTAGAGCAACAAGAGGCAGAGAGAGAAACCAGATAGATGGTGATATTTATGCATATGATTAGCAAGTTTGGGGTAAGCTTTCATCAAACAGAACAACAGATCAGTGTCACAGTGTACAAGTAGGAAGGCAGATTTCATAAGATGTCCATAAAAGTGAAAGGCATTACACTACGCAGACAAACAATTACAAGTTTACAACTGACCTGCCTACAACAGGGAACATCAAACATTAAATTCATGACATAGACTACCAATACAAGAAGCCAGGTTTCTTATTAATATCGCTTAAGACACACTCATTCTGGATAGGTTACACTTATGACAGCAAGTGAACCAATGACAGTGTACTAAACCAGCAAAGTAAGTCAATGTATCGTCAAATAGATTTAGCGTTACAAAAGCTCGAACAGACAGGCACAGAAGAGTATATTAGCTAAAGCTTACAATATGCATTCTTGCCATTGCATAAACTGGACATGAATGATGAGATGGACAAACTTACGGAAGCATTATTCCTCATCATCTTCTTCTGAGCTCCCAGCATCACTACTGTACTCATCGCTGCTAGAACTATAGAGAATGTCAAGGCTCACAGCTGCAACCTGTATCGCTTGTTGGTTTGGCACCATCGGTTGCACCCCAACAGGCATGGGCACATTGGGCCGTGGTTCCTCAGGCTTGATACCAGGCAAAATCCCGCCAGGCAGCAGCTCGATCGGGTCCCCAGGCTTCCATCCAGGAGGCGGCAATGGAATATCAGGAGGCAGATCATTAGGCAACCCTCTCGGCCACCCAGCTGGCACAGTAATTGGTAGCATAGATGGCCGGGGCTCTTCCGGTGGTAGCACAAACAGCGGGGCGGACACCGCTTCAGCTGTGCCCCCCTCCTTCGATTCAAGGGCCTTCTTGGGCACCCCAACATCCAAATCAGCAAACTGATACAGCTGCGACATCCTCATCTCGTTATCCTGCGGTGCAGGCGGCAACGCACCACGCAGAGGAAGCCCAGCACCATGCTCCGGCGGAGCGAATGTGGTGTAGCTTATGCGATGTGCGTAGGTCAGGATGTCGTCCAGCTTGAGCTTGGAGTGGAGCGACACGCCGAAATCCCCGTTTGATGCAGGCTCGGGCTCATCGACGGCAGCAGCACCGCGGGGGCGTTTGGCATCGCGGCGGTAGTCGGCGTAGTCGTCGACGAGGCGGTCGAGCACGTGGTGGGCTTCGCGCAGCTTCTTGGCGAAGGCGAGGAGCGCAGCGTCCTTGGCGCCCGCCTCACGGGCGAGGCGGGCGCGCGCGTCCTGCAGGTCGAGGGTCTCCTGCAACTCGGCGACGGTCTCAAAGAGCTGCGTCTGGAGGGACGTGAGCATCGACATCGCCTCCTTGGTGGTCGAGACCGCGACCGGGAGCGGTGGAGGCGCCGCGGAAGCTGACGACGACGCAAGGAAGTTGGGGGGCGATCCCCGGTAGGACGAGATCCAGACGGCGCGGTTGGGGGAGAGCTCGAAAAGGCTGGAGGCGAGGGAGGACATGAGGTGGAGCAGCGACTGCGCGCGCGGGAGCGGCGGCAGCAGTGGGAGCAGCGACGCCGAGGTGGTTAGGGTTGGCGCCGGGGCTCCGGCTGCGGCTACGGAAGCGCTCGTGGATGGGTTGGCTTGCGGCGGCGAGGAGTTCGGGTTCGCGGGAGACTGGTTGGGAGGGAGCGACGGTGAAGACACGGTCATCCCCAGCCTCGCCGGCGACGGCATATGCGACTGCATCATCGCGGCGTCTGCAGCGGCGGCGGATTGGGGAACTTTTTTTTATGGGAGACTTGAGGAATTCAATCCGAACTCGGAAGCGAGGAGAAGCTCTTGGACTAGCCGAGTAATTAGGCCGTGAGGCCTTCTTCACCGGTATCTGGGCCTTCTGCTTAGCGGGCATACCTTCGACAGCAAAAGGCCCAACAAGCCCATAAAATCCGCCTTAAAGCCTCACCTTGCCGCTCCCACTGCTTCCTCACCGATCATTTTGGCGGGAGACCAGCAATTCGGCGCCTCCACTTCCCGCGCAGAGAAAATCAGCCATGGACGGCGGCTCCTCCTTCCCGGCCGCCGCCGCCGCCGCAGCGCTGGAGACGGAGGAGTACCTGAACTGGAAGAAGAACGCACCGGTTCTCTACGACCTCGTCATCTCCCACCCGCTCGAGTGGCCCTCGCTCACCGTCCAGTGGCTCCCCTCGGAGTCCCCGGCCGCCGCCCGCTCCCACCAGCTCGTCCTCGGCACTCACGCCGCCGATGACTCCCCCAACCACCTCTTGCTCGTGGACGCCGTGCTCCCGCTCCCGCCCCGCCTGGCAGCCGCCGCTGCCGCGGAGGGCGGGGCCTTACCGGCCCCGTCCGTGTCCATGGTCCGCTCGGCGCCGCACCAGGGCGAGGTCAACCGCGTCCGGTGCATGCCGCAGAGGCCGCATACCGTGGCCACCAAGACCTGCGTCGATGAGGTGCACGTGTACCACCTTGCCGACGACGGCCAGAAGGCCGGCGCCGATGTCGTGCTCAGGGGTCATGAAGCGGAGGGGTATGGGCTGGCGTGGAGCCATTTGAAGGAGGGGTGGCTGCTGAGCGGCTCATATGATAAGAAGATTTGCCTATGGGATCTCAAGGCCGGGAATGGAGCGCCAGTTCTCGATGCGCAACAGGTGTTTGAGGTAATGTCCCCGCCAGTTACTCCCCTGATGTTTATTGTTCCCCCAATTTATGATGTTTTTTCGTGTATCCTCGTATATGCGTGTTAGATTTGCTACCTGTATACTATGATGCTTGTAGCTACTTTTGAAGCGGAGTATTTAACACTTGTGTCTTCATAAGACCTGTTTATACAAGAATCGTTTAAGTTATAAGTCAGAACAATGCCTAATCGACCACTAATTCTGCCATCCTTCTGTTTGTACTACCCGGAGCACTATATGTGAAAATATCGTATAAAACACTGTCGAATGTCCCTGATAGGATGCACACATATTTGTAATTGAAGAAATGGATGGACACATTCAGTCCATCTCACCACTTCATTCCACCGTTTTATCCATTATATGTGAACCTGGTATGTTAAAACTTCCAATGTGATAGCATGTCCAATTCTTCAGTATCTGGTGGATTACCAGGCTAGGCACTTTCATCTTGCACCAGAAAATTGTGTATTTCATTCCTGTGTGATAACATCTACTATATCGGAAGGCAGAAATATCAATTAACCCCATTCTTGCAATTGCTCAGGATGTCCTCTTTTAGGTGTTAGGTATATTTCTTAGTACAAGATCCCTCTTACTAACTGGAGTAAAATAATGAGTACATCTGGTCCGCCCAAAATGGGAATGGGCGTTAGGGTTTTTCAACTTATAATCATGGAATCGACTTGATCATCAGATTATAAGTTCATTACATATGGGAGCAGACTATGCACATTGTTATTACAGGAAGGGGTCATTCTAGGTTTCGAGCTTATGGAAATAGGATACCATGTTTACATAGAAATCCTTATTTCCTTACAATTCTATTTCACTTTTTAGGCGTATTGAGAACAATGTTTCTCTGATTTTATTTTTAACAAAGCAATTTGTTTCAAGTCAGAGATATCATCTTCCTATTATTACTCATCGAGCCATGATTCATTTGGAATAAAAGCAGTGTTGTCTTCTCACATCAGAATACTCAACTATTGGGATAGCATGAGAACACAGAATCTCAACAATGTCCTCATGGTTCTTAAGCAAACAGAATTACCATCTCTCTTGTTGCCATTACAGTTCATCAGTTATGTATTGTGCTTTAGTTTGAAGCTTGGACTTGAAATATATTTGTTTTCTGTTTGCAGTGCTTCCTTACTAGAAAAAAAACTTTTTCAGCTGGGTGTTAAAAGACACTCGTTTCATCTTACTTGGAAAGACATGTTGAACTGGGTACCTGCCATCAAAACATATGCATAGATACTAGAGAGATTTTCATTTTGTTTTAACAAGTAGTTGTGCGTGTGAGTATTGATTGTTTCATTTTCCTGGCATGCTAATATGCTATAGTCCTACACGCAAAAAATTCTATAATCCTACTATTATTTTGAATAAAGGAGCTTCTAGCTCCCAGTTTCTTCAGTGTTTGGTCCAGCAGGATGAATCTGGCCACCAACCACGAGCCTTACAGTTCAGGCCTAGCTTACTCAGAAATACTACAGCAGCTGACACTAAAACAGCATGTTCAAAACCACTAGTACAAAGTACTCCGCTCATTAGAAAAAACAGCATCATCTGGACACAGGAACAGACCAAAGTAGCTGAGCCGCAGCATTAAAATATGACTCCCATCAGCCATTTACCAGCCAGATCCTTGAACATAACCTCCAGTGGAAACGTGACTTGTGTAATTTTTTATGCCTAGATCTTTACTAAAGCATTGTGGATATAATGAGCTTCACAACTATAATTTGATCATACATATCATTACTTCTGTGCTTATCTTACTTTGTCAGGAAATCATAAATTGCATGAGCACTGTTCTACAAATGTGATATAAGAGTGTATGGGTGTTTATTTTTATTATGTAAAGTAATGTTGGCGTTAAAACAACTAATTTTTGTCGGGTTTTATTCAGGTTCTATGAATATTACTGAAATTCATGTTTTTGCAGGCTCATGAGGATTATGTTGAAGATGTTGCTTGGCACCTGAAAGATGAAAACCTGTTTGGATCTGTTGGTGATGACTGCAAGTTGATGATTTGGGACTTGCGTACAAACAAACCAGAACAATCTATAGTTGCACACCAAAAGGAAGTAAGCATACTTTAATCAAGAGTTCCTGAACTAGATTTTTTTCATGCTGTTGGGTGCATAGCTGCTGTCCTACAGTTCATTGTACACCTCGGTTTTCAGTAACCTTGTCTTTTTGTACCTAGGAGTGGTATGTCAAGCATGTTTTGTAGCATTGCAACGATATGCTGACTCCTGAATTTGCCTTTTTCAGTAGTTTTCTCTGTCAGATTCTTCTAGTTGGACATGATTTCCAGTATCCAATACATTTTCTTATATACTACCTAGGAGCGATGTGCAAAGCATGTTTTCTAACGTTGCAATCATATGCTTACTCCAGATATCTGCCTTTCTCAATAGTTTCTCTGGCAGTTTTTTTTGTTGGACATGATTTTTGGCAGATTTCTTTTGTTGGGCATGATTTTTGAAACTGAGGACAGCAGCTCTGCCATTCACTTAACTGATTAAGAGAGCACTCGTCAGTTGATTAGTTAGACACTATAAGGTCACCTCTCCTACAGTAACGAAGTTTCCTTGTGGCAGTTTTATGTATGTGAACTTTGAGTGAAGGTATCACATCCTTGCAAAAAAAGATAGTGAAGAGTATCAATTGATTCAGTACTATTTGACTTCCATTGTGAATAGATAATACCGATGTCTTCTAAAAAACGGATAAGACTGATGTCTATGCTGGCCCTGCAGTTTGCCTCCATGAAAATATATGTTCCTTATTTCAGTCTTGTCATGTGTTTCTGTTCATAATGTGCATGATCTTTTGGTCAGGTTAACTCTTTCTCCTTCAATCCATACAATGAATGGATCTTGGCCACAGCATCTGGTGATGCAACTATTAAGCTGTTTGACTTGCGAAAGCTATCAATAAGCTTGCATACATTTGACAACCATGAGTATGTATTTTCCTTCTTGATATCTTTGTGCTTCAGTCAGTCCTTTTCTTTTATCATACTGCAGTTTTCTGTTTTTGATTGGCCAGTCAGCGTACCTCCTATTCTCCAGCTAAATTGATCTGCTGTAGTGCTGTTAACCATCTGATGTTTTTTGCTGCACAATTTGCACCTGTAGTGGGGAGGTCTTTCAGGTTGAGTGGAATCCAAATATGGAGACTGTATTAGCTTCCCATGCTGCAGACAAAAGGGTGATGATATGGGACGTTAACAGGTATGTCCGGTCAAATCTGCTGCTCCCTTGTTCTATCTTGGGTTGCAGTTGGTAGTATTCTCCCACGTTGTTACTGGTGAATCACTCCTTGTGGAAACAGAAAAAGAAAAGAAATGACATTGATCCAGAACGATTTCTATGATATCATATATAGTTAACTCATCTGCATTTACTAGTTGCAGAAAAGATGAATGCCTAGTTGTTCTATGGACTATAGTTGAGAGCTGCTAGCTGCATGATATGACATGATTTATTCGATGGCCTGAATCTTGCCCTCACTGTCACACTTTCAGGATTGGAGATGAGCAGGCTGAGGAAGACGCGAGCGACGGACCACCGGAGCTGCTCTTCGTCCATGGAGGCCACACGGCCAAGATCTCGGAGCTGTCGTGGAACCCTAGCGAGAAATGGGTGGTGGCAAGTGTGGCGGAGGATAACGTCATACAGATCTGGGAGATGGCAGAGAGCATATACTCCGACGATGGTTATCTGCGCGACACCAACGCCTCCTCGGTCTCCACATGAGAGATGGCTCTATGGATTGGTCGCGTGCAGTTAATCTTGTAGGGTTTGCTATTCGTTCGCTGCTTCTTAATTGCCTGTTGTGTGACGCCTCATATGGATTGAATATCTTCCAGAAGTGACGATGAAATTCCCGCATCCTCGCTCGGATTACCTGGCCTCATTGCTGTGCACCAGGGTTTCAGATAAGTCATGATCAGCTGTTGCTCACATACGAACGTGGTCACCTGCGATCGCTTGTTTACTTGGATGTTCAACTAAGATGTCACCTTGATCCCTTCATTCTCATGGCCCCAGAAAATCTAATCTTATAGTAATATTTTTTTAAATGAGTTAGTGGGCGTCTGTTCATTCAGTTTATAATAACCTTTTCCCTGCAGAAAAAAGTTTATACAGTAGTATTTTTTATCTCAACACTAACAAGTCACAGGCGGGTCAGTACAAACCTACTAGCATAGCGGTAAACCAGCTAAGCTACGGTCACCTTCGCTGCGCCTGCTAAACAAAAGCAAAAGTGAATTCCGTTGACATATAATCTTAGCAACTACTCCCTCCGTTTTATAATATAAGATGTTTTAGCTTTGTGAAGAAACGTATCTGACTATTTTTAGTGTGTAGGTTCATAGAGATTCACTCCGAACCTATATATTAAAAGAAGTCTAGATTAAACAACTTATATTTTGAAACCGAGGGAGTATGTTTGATGTTGGTCGAAGTTTTGAGTAAATTCTATCCATGATACCTAAACTTGACATAGTACGCGAGATATGGTCATTGACATATAGAATATGCTACTCCCTCCGTCCCAAAATAAGTGACGTGAGTTTGTCTAGATTCGGATGTATCTAGATACGTTTTACTATATAGACACATGCGAATCTAGACAAATTTAAGTCACTTATTTTGGGATGGAGGGAGTACAATATATAGCCAAGCATTCAATGATGTGGCGCTGTTAGGATTTCGCTTGTCGAAAAACTGGACGACCGTGGCTGTTATTTTGTAAAAAAAAAACCTCGGACAAGCACATATCTCATGTATACCTTGCCTCCACTCATAAAGCGAGGTGTTCGTCCCCACCCGGTCATTTCGGAGGCGACGCCGTGCCTGCGCGGCTGAAGTAGTGGTGGAGACAATTTTCAACCTTTTTTTTTGTAGTCGTGAAGCTTGTCCGGCGATGGTTGTGCGCCTTTGGCCAGAAGGTGCTCATCCTCCGGAGTACTGTAAGGACCCTGAAATTGGCGTAATCTCCTGCAAAAAAGCATGGTATTTCATTATGGTTAGGGATTAACAGTTGAATGCGGCTAATTGGAAAGGAATTTGTTCTAGAGTAGCGTTTCTGTTAGGGGTATGTAGTGGTTCCGATAGGGTTTGGTATGGGTTTAGTTAGGTTAATTTATGAGATTTATTTCAAGGTTGGTGATGCTCTTGATGGTTTGTTTCTATGTATGCTCGTTGTAGGTCGTAGTAGTCATTTTCTCAGTTGAAACCAACCACGGTTATTTTTTGTTGGCCAATGGACTGACGGGAGCTATGTCGATGGGATTGTGGTGTGATTTGATCATGTGGATAGTCACACATGGCCACCAAATATGCTTGAGAATATGGTCGAGAATATTTGGTATGAGATGTGGGGTAGGATGAAGTTGCATTAATGCATCCCACCGTTGTCGATGGGCAAGAATGGCCTACGACAGATAAGAGATGAAGAAGACACAAGTGTGATGGCAAAGTTTATGTCAATTGGTCACCATGACAACAGTGTTTACCGGACCATGATGAATCCATTAGGGCGGTCAATTGGGAATTGACTTCCTTGTTTGTTGATACCGCTCTTGTTATTGGTGCATCAAGTCAAGTGGAGGATGCCCTATTCCAATTCAAATTGTTCCCGCGGAGCAAGGTTAGGATCAATAAAATAATGAATAAGGACAAGAAGCAAACATAGGATTGACTTCAACACCAAAGAAGAATATGAAGCAACCAGAGAAGAAGCAGTGTTTATTGAAGAAGAATATTCAGTCTATTGCATAGTTGATTCATACTACTCCCTCTGTTTCAGTTTAGTATGCGCCTAAGTTTTTCTCAGTTTTTTCATATTACTCTACGCCAAACCATAAACTAGTTGCAGTCCCGAAAAATACCCATCCACTAGCTGGGACGCATGCGGATCCTCTTGCTCTTCTTTCGTTTTAGTTTGGGGGAAAACGGTCCAACAGCCATGCAAAGTAGCCATCCACTTGCTCTCCTTGGTATTTGATCTTGTGCTAGGACGCAAAGTAAAAGGAAACAGAGGGAGTATGACATCGGAGATTCAAATGTTGACCTTTATGCAAACAATTTAATTGATGATGACGAGAAGGTTTCTAAGGATGAGAAGATCAAAATGAAAGGAAAAGAGAAGCTTGAAGATAATTGAGAATTAGAAGGAGAAGATCGGTGGGGTCTTCGTTCAGACGAGGGTAGAGTTGAGTTGAAGTTCAAGACTACAAGAGAAGAAGATCTTACTGCCCCTAAATTCCATGTAGACCAGATATTTGAGTCAGTTCACATACTGAGGAAAGCACTCGAAGAATATTGTTGCCAGCAAAAGAAGGATATCATGTTGCCAATTAATGATAAGAGGGTCAATGCCAAGTGTAATAGTAGTGAAAACTGTAGATACTTGTGGGCTAGCTATGACTACTACATGACAGAGTCTTGGATGATAAAAAGATAAGATGACCCAAAACACAGTTATGGTGGGAAGTGGAACATGAAGGCACTCACTTCTGACTTTGCGGTAGAAAATTACTTCCAAAGCTTCAAGACAGATGATATGAACCCGAAAAATGTCTCAAGGCTAAAGCGGAATGGAATATGACACGAGCGAGGAGCAAGTTGCAGAGAGCTAGGAGGATTGCCATGAACATAATGTGAAGAAGCATGATACAATATGTTGTTGGATTATGTGAATGAAATCAAAAGAAGCAATCTTGGCATATCCTTCTATTTATCTCTTGATGGAAGTTCTAGATTTTGAAGGTGTTATATGATCTTGGAAGCATGCAAAAGAGGATTTCTCCAAGGCTGTCATATTTGTTGATGGATGTCATGTGAAGACAATGTATATATGTCAACCACTTGTGTTGTTGTCATAAATCCAAATGAGTGTATATTTCCTATAGATACTGTTGCTGTGAAAGTTGAAGATACTTTCTAAAATAGTTTAAAAAAATCTTGACATTATCAACACAACTCCATGGACAATCATGTCAAGAGAAACAAAAGGTTATCCCACTAACAATTTTTGCACCGAACCCGAACACATTGGGCCAACTCTCGTGACATTGGAGGATAGGGGAGAGGCTAGGGTTTGAGTTGCAGTTAAGTGTTGGATTTGGCACGGAGAGGCAACAAGGCCATTGCAAATAAGTGCTTCTTTTCGGTTGGCTAGTTTTCTGACAAGCGGGGTCCAGACAGCGCCACTTCAACAGATACATGGCTATACTGTAGCCGGTAACTATGGATGAGACGGCGCCGTTAACACGGACGGTGTCGTATTCAGATGGTAAGTAGCATATTCCATATGTTGATATGGTGACCGCAGCATGTATATGTATCAATTTCGGTAGGCAAGATGATTTTTTTATAGAGACTATGGAACTGGTACGCCTAAAAAAGGGGACACAGATTGGCAAAGGAGGCTAAGCGCGAGAAACCATAGGCTTAGTTGGCGGAGCTCGTCCTCGGCTTGGCCGGCTGAGCGGCTGCGCGCGGGCCCGGCCGACGTGGATCGTCGTCAAGCTTGCCACAATGGATCAATTTTTAAGCCGAACTATGTGATTAAGATCATGTTTGTGTGAATTTGAGCGGAATAGTGGTGGAATATGTCAAATTTGTAGAAAACTCGCCTGTCTAGGAAGGTCACACGGGAACGCAAGTGAAAATTCGGCTTTTCCAAACCAAAAGTTACATCTATCGGGCGCTCCGGATTTCAATCTGTGAACTACCAACGACGGGAGATGCTGAGTTCAGGACAGATTTAATTAATCTTGTAATTAAAAGGATAGGCCCTGCTTGTAACCGTTCTCCACTACTTCTATGTGAGAACTGTCAGGGACGCTCTAGGAATCGACATACTCACGTCGGTTATAATATATTTGTACAATCTTCATCAATGAACACAACAATTGATCCTTGGATTCATTCCTCTTGTTTTTTTTCTCTCGTCTACTTTCCTAATCGTAACCATTCTGTAAGTCGGTACCGCATAGTGCATATATGTATCAAAAAAAAATGGTACAGTATCGTAGAAGGATTTCACTACTCCACCGTGGAGCCGGTGAAGGAAACGACGCGCGGGATATTGAGTAGGCAGACGAAGAAGATCCACTTGGCTCCACGGCGTAATCATTCGTTCCCTGCCTTTGTGTCACGTTTCCAGACCCGATTTCCGACGCGAAGGAGGAGGAGGAGGAGGAGGAGCAATTCAAGGCAAAGCCCCGTCCCGTCACCGGACGCGACGCGACGCGGCCGTCCGTGCTGTCCGCGTCGGTCGTCGTTGGCGTCTAGACACATGGTGCACGCAGAGCGCCACGCATTGCTGCCAGCCAGTAGGCTCTGCTCGCTCGCCGATGCTGGAGGCTGCACCGGTCGCCCTGCCCACCCACGGCATCGACGTCCTCCTGACGACGCCCCTCCCGGTCGATCGTGACTGACTGATGCGGTCACCTCATTTGGCGATCGTGCCCCAGCCTGCTGAGCTGGCGACGGCCGGGCAGGGAAGCCCTCTCGGTCCATCGCCGGCGGTCGTCGTTGCTCCGTTCCGTCCAGTCGTGGCAGGCAGGGCCAGCCAGCGAGGCTCGTTTATCTTTCTCCTCGTCGGCTCGAGAGGGGAGGGTGGCGGTACGCGCGCTCGCCGATCGATGGACGTCCACCACCTCGCGCGCGGCGTCCCAGGGAGGGAGGGAGGAACCAGGAAAAATGGCAGGAAAAGACGCAAATCAGCCTGCCTGCCTGGCTGGCACCCCGCGAACCTACTGGTCGCGCCGCGCCTGCGCCATGTGGGGCGAAATATTTTCTCCCCTGACCTGACATGACGCCTTGCTCGCCTCGCCCGGCGCCCCCACACTGTCTGTCTGTGTGGTCACGGTCGCGCGGTCAATCACAAGCACGATCGCCGCTCCGGGGCTTCCTTCGATCGGGGCACGCGAAGCCTATATAGCTACGACGAGTAAGTCGTACTGCTCCCCTAGCAGCAGCTAGGCGGATAGCATCTTCACGCATCCCGTTCCAGCGCCAGCCAGCGGTGTGCCGCTCTTTAATTGGCATCTGTACCAGGCTCCAACTCCATCCACCATGCGCGCGCTCGCGGCGCCGCCGGGCCAAAGCTTCTCTCCGGCAAGACCCAAATCATACCGGGGCAGAATATTTCGTTATTCTAGCAACAACGTACTACTCCTAGATACCCTTTTCTCGTCACAAAGCTAAAACAACTTATATTTTAAAACAGAGAATTAGTACATGTGCACCCTGTAAATCATCCCTCCCTGTGCTGTTACGTCATTCGCGTTGCTATCTCCTCCTCCTTCAACAGTTATTAGCATGCTACGACCAACTCTGGATACCAATTGCTTCCTAAACACAGCCCATGACTCTACTCCGACGGGCCCTCGAAGTAAAGGTCACGAAAAAACGGCATAAAAGTCACATTCTCCCCTCGTTTGGCTGCTGTCCACATTTTTGCAGGCTGCATCGGCCGGCCCACTTTTTGTTGGAAACACAGTACAATCGTAACCGCTCACAAAGCATGCACACACTCATCCTATGAACGCACACACGCATATCCTACCCCTATAAGCAATCTCGAGAGTTTGAGCCAGCGGATCAGGTCTTGAGATTAACGAAGTCACCACGTGTGTCTCCCCGTCGACGAAAGCGTCGCCTCCAACTGAAAGAATGTTCCGCCTTCTATGCAACACATAGTGTCAAACCTGGGTTTTCAACTCTGGTGGACTCGGGGTACAACAATGCGCACTTTGTTTGATAGGATGCACATATTTTGTTTTTTGGCCTCAGCTGATGCAAATGTGCAAATGTAACCTTTGTTCCAAATGACGTGATCTGAAAGCATCTCCACCGGCCCCACCCAAAGGATAGCTGGAAGTGACCGTCGGCGCTTTGGAGAAGCCACCCCCACACCCCACACCGGCGCCTCCCAATTTCAGAAATATCACACAATTATACCATGTTTATTACAATATAAATGCAAATGAAATCGAGTTTATTACAATAAATTGAATTTTTTTCAGGGGGAAATATAGTTCACACAATAATTTACATTAAAAAAATCAAGCAACAAGGTCCGGTGGTTTGGGGGTTTTGAGGTGTATTTCCTCTAAGCGTCCATAGATGCTCGACAAGATCTTCTTGTAGCTGATTATGCACCCTATGCACCCGACTGTCACGAATTTCTTGATGCATGGCAAGCACCTCGCACCTTGTGATCGACCTCCGTAAGAGGGCACATGCCCTCAAAGGGCAACAGATATTTGCCACTGGAGCATCGTGTTCACTCTCAATGATCGTACTATGCATCATCACACAAGCATTTATCACCTCCCATATCTGTAAGATTTTGACTGGGTTAGAGTAGGGTATCCGATGATAGCAAAGCGATCTTGAAGCACACCAAATGCTCGCTCAACAGCCTTCCTACAAGCTCGCTGACACTTAGCAAACCAAGATCTTGCATCAATATGAGGGCCGGGGATTATCTTGACAAAGGTAGCCCATCTAGAGTAAATACCATCGGCTAGGTAGTAGCCTTTAGTGTATCCCTGTCGTTGACCGCAAAGTTCACCGCCAGGAATGACCTTCTTTAAGTCTGCCAAACACTAGAGATCGGGACAACATATTGATGCCATTGTGCGTTCCGGTCATGCCAAACAAAGCATGCCAAATCCACAAGTCATGATCTGCCACAGTCTCTAGTATCACACTTCACTCTCATTTATGGCCTTTATACATATCTTACCAAGAAAAAGGACAATTCCTCTATCATAATGCATGCACTCGATGCTCCAAAGTATCCCAGGAAATCCCCTAGTTGAGTTCGGTATCCGAGCTGTATGTATTTCATTTGGTGCCCTTAGATATGTCTTGAACTCGCACCACGGCACGACAAAACCTATACACGCACTCAAATATCGTGAACTCGTCCATGCGTCGGTAGTCATCTTGAGTATCTGCAGGAGCTCCGCTCCATCTGCAAGACATCGCAAGGCAGCGGTGCACTTCTTCATAGAGGTGAAACCAACCAAGTCGGTGTAGTCCTTCTTGCAATTGAAATATGGATCAAACTCTCGCACTCCATGCACAATCTTCGTGAACAACTCCTTGTGCATTCTAAACCGGCAGCGAAACACGGCAAGCCCATGGGTTGAATCATCCTAAAAATAATTCGTCCCAAACATCATGGCGCCAGCCAGCAGCTGTCGGTCTCTGTTCTTCTTCTTCCCCTACACCGAGCCACCACGCCGAGGAGCTTGTCGGCTGGCATGTAGGCGAATGAGGACGCCAGTGATCATAATACGCTCTGCTTCATCGGCTTGCGTGTTGGCCTCCTCTTGCAGCATATACACCACGATGAGTTCATTATCGCTATCCATGACCTTGGCAATAGGTCGAGCACCTTTTGTGTGCGACGATCTCGACGCGGTTCACAGCCGAGAGGAGGGCACCTTTCAGTCCTAGAGACAGCGGCATGCAATGTAGAGAGATGGCCGACTCTCACGAGAGCGGCGACATGCCTTCGTCGGCGGGTGGCAGGCGATCTCCCGGTCGCACTGTCATTGACGCTGAATCGACGGTGAGAGAGAAGCGAGAACGAGGTGGGTGACTACTAGGGGATGGCCAGCGTGCTAGGGGTTGGGTTGGGTGGTGCACTAGGTGAGTGATACTGGCTTGCAACGGGTCGGAGAATGGCTACTGGTGGCGACGATTCGAGGGGTGGCGGTAAATGGAGGAAGGAGGGGTGGGGTTTGTCTTGGGTCGCTGTTAAAGGTGCCCGACGCGGGCTTTTCAGCGTGGCGTGTGTTACCGGAAGCCCTAGCCTAGTCCCTGGTTGCCAGGACGGCAAGTTGGTGCCAGACAAATTGGTGGGCAGCCCAATTTACCGACAACGGTTGAGGGCCTACGGTGCGGGCAGATTTCGAGCCTCTACCCCTCAGCTCGGTTGGGGTTCGGGTTTGCGGACGCCTGTGGAGATGCTCTACATCCAATCATACAGTACATAATAGTAAGAATTACTCCCTCCGTTTAGAAATATAAGAAGTTTTATATTTGTGAGTCGAATGTATCTAGACGTTTTTTGGTGTATATGTTTGTAGAGTTTTGAAGTGAATATATACACTAAAAAAGAGTCTAGATACATTTATTTCACAAAACTGATATGAATTATATTTCTGAATGAGGTAGTAGAAGAGAAGGAACTTGATAATCACCGTAGACACAGCGGCGATGGATGACGAATTCGTTGACGAGGCTACGGTGACGGACCGGAAGATCTCCCCCGCCGCCTATGTGCACGTTGTTGTTCTCAGCAGCAGCCACCGTGACACAGCCACACGGCATATGCGGGCGCACCGGCATTTCGTACCGGAGTACTCCACAGTACACACACGAGTGCACCCGTGCACGTGCCATTGCTAAACAGTCGCACACCACACCAGGCTGCTAGCTGCTTTCCCGTTTCGTGACAGCATGTACAGTAGGTACCTAGCTAGGTACTACTCTCTTCGTTTCAAAATATAAAATATTTTATTTTTTGAATGAAATGTATGTAGACCTCTTTTAGTGTTTAGATTCATATAGATTTGGAGTGATTGTATGCACTAAAAAGGTCTAGATACACTAATTTCACAAAGCTAAAACATTTTACATTTTAAACCGAGGGAGTACATGGTCGTTGATTCAAAGTTGGGTTCTGAGCACTGTTCACATGCTACTACAGGTAGAGTACGTCCTACATGTACATAGCTCTAGGCCTGCACTGCACAGTGCACACCCCGGCCCTGGAGCGAAAGATAAAACAAAGGGCAGCAATGGGTGCATGGGGGCTGGAGGTGTCGAGTTTGTCCAGCCCCAGGGTACACTACACACAGTAGGACAGGGGAGGGAGGCTTGAAACGCACGCCTGGGGTGCTGGGGGCGGGCGACCAAGGACGGTCTCCCACATGTCGCCTTGTACCGTGGAGTAGTACGTGACAGGGCCAAAGATGTCATCAGTGTGGGCCACGCCAACTGCCCGAGAACGACCACGACCGAGCTGCGAGTAGACTGTAGCGGCATTTTTTTTTTGTTTTTGTTTGGCAGTCTCCGATTTGTTTGGTCTCCCCGACAGAGGCACAGCTTGCCTTGGAGGTTCCTCTCCATCCTCGTCTGGCTGCGATCGTCGTGCTTGGACTGCCAAGGAACCCATGGACCATGGTGTTTGTGCCCCCCGTGGAGTCGAAAGTTCTTGATCCGATGGATTCATTTTCGGTGCCATGGGGCGTCTTTCCATTTGTGACGGGCTTGTTCACCTGTCTACTTCTCGAGTTTCATACCTTTGTTATACTGGCCTTTTTTATTTAGCTACTAGTGGTGTGGACTTGTCACGATGAATGAAGCAATGGTTTTGACAACGATCCCCATATCCGGTCAACTCTCGGGTTCCCAACTACTACTGTGGTGGGGAGTCAAAACATTTCCTATTATTTGTTCTTCTGTTGGATCCATATATAGCTCGTCGGTGAACATCTTATTTTAGAGCTCTTTCCACATGTACACACGGAGGGAACCAAGTGCACTCCATGGTAAACTTTCAAGTAGAATCAAAGACAACTTTCAAGTATCCTTTAGTGATGGGTAACGCGCGGCATAAAGATCATCACCAAATAGTTCTCAATACTCTTTTTTTTAAACTACCTGCATTAATATGTGCACTTGCAAGACATGCTAGTGCAAAGCATTTTGCACAGCTAGTGCCTTCCGGCCTACTCGTTTCTAGTGCCTTCATGCGGCAACCTTGTGATGTAACCGTCTTTGGGGCTTCGATCTTTGTGGTTTCAACCTCCTTAACCTCTTTGCTCCATTTCCAAAACAAAAAAAAATTATGAAAAAAGTCTAAAATTAACCCCGATCCCGGAGGTAAAAGATAAATCAAATCTTCAACTTGCAATCCCTAAAATTGACACTTTAAATTTATCAATCCCGATATATTTTAGACCTTGGGGTTATTGCTAAACAGGGATTGTGAATGTGGAATGTTTGAACCAGAATTTTTGGTTGTGGCTGATGTAGGCGTGACTGGCTAAGTAGGCCCACCTAAGATTTTATATTTTGTCCCCTATATTTTATCTCTTGTTGTGTCATGGTTAGTAATAAAAAATAAGAATCGTCGAGTCATCTCCTACTTTCGCCGCCTCCAAATACTCATCACCTCTGATCCTGCCCTCCTCCGATGCGGGCCATAGTGCCTCCATCTCTAGCGCCCCCTCTCCGATGGTTCCTGCACGCAGTCGAGGGCCAGCCCACCGTTCCCAACTTCTATGGAGTGTGGCAGGCGGTTCCCATGCCACACGACGGCACACACGGCCGCATATGCGCCACGCACTGGCGCGCCGAGGCTGAGCACGGCTGGACCGACAACGAAGACAAGATCTTGGGAGGGCCAGACACGTGGTTTGTTAGGGTCAGGTGTGCCGAAGTTTGTGAAGAGGCAGGATAGTTGGTGCAGCAGCAGGAGGGCCAGGCCACACCGCCGCCGTGGTGCTGGGATGCGGTTCGCGCCGACCATGGCGCCTGCCATTTCGATTTCCGCTGGGTGCTCCCAGCCTACTCCGACGTCATTGCGTCCGGCGGCCATTGAGGCCCCTGCCGACGACCAATGGCTATGGACACTGAATGAATCTGAGTCGTACATCTTGTTGGTGAGGCGAGCACCAAGAAGTTGACCCTACCGGTGTCGGTCGGACATCATCGGCGCGCAACACAACCATGTGGTGGTGCTGTTTGGTATCACCGGCGCAACCAATTGGCTTGAGTTTGTGCACACTGTGTCTGGCATGTGGGTCTAAGTCAACAATCCTAGATTTGACCTACCGCGTTAGCAAAATTCCAACTCAAACGACCCCAATGTTTAAAATAGACCGGGATTGACAATTTTAGTGCCAATTTCAGAGATCATAAGTTTGGGTTCTGGTTTATCTTTCATCTATGAGTTTAAGGTATGTTTTTGACTTTTTCCTTTTTTTATCATTTTCCTCTCAAGAAAAACTTTTTAATCATTTTCTACTCCAAACACTGAGTACCCTGTTACCTATTCTTTTCCCCGCATAACAATTACATCTGTTATCTTAAAAAAAAATTACAACTATGCTGTACTCCAAACTTGTCAACGAGGCCATGAAGGCATGTCAAGTTTCAAACTAACCGTCCTGCGCCGGCGGCCGGCGAGCCCGTCTCCATGCACCCCTACCCGGCTACGTGGTACGCCGTGAAGCAGGGACAAGTGTAGGCAAGTAGCGAACCGCGGCGCACGAAAGGGGCCACACTCGCTCGCTCGTGTTGTACGTTTCCGTCCGGCCGGCCGCTCGTCGATCGCGACGATATGCGCAGACAGCGTAGTACGTCGGGGCGCCGGAGTTGGACACGTGAAATATTCCTGCGCTCTCGCTTTTGCTGCCCAGCTGCCACGGGAACCGCGCCACCGCGCATGCATGCCATCGCCATCGGCCGCGCCGCACCTCGCCTAAAGATTTGCCGGTGGGGCCAGCGGGATCTCATACCGTACCTAGCAACGTCAGAAGAGTTGATAGTAATTCCCTCTCCGGCTAGAAAACAGGGTTTTCGTCGTACTAACCCGGAGCGATTAGTCCCGATTGTTTTACGAACCGGGATTAAGAGTCATATTAGTTCCGGTTCGTTAGGCTAGAACGACTACGGGCCAGGACAACGATCCGTCTCGCTTCATGTGGGACCTTTAGTCTTAGTTCGTAGCAAGAACCGATTAAAAGGGTTTGTCGCACGTGGAAGCTAACGCTAACCATTTAGTCCCGGTTTTTTGGTAGAAACCGGGACTAAATGTCCATGTTTCTGTATATATACCTCTTCCGGCACGACATGGTTGTGTGAGCTGGTTTGTCTTTCCCCTCTCATGCACATGTGGTGTACGTTGCTTTGTTTTTCTCCTCAATGCACAAGAGGTGTTCGATGAAATGCCACTTGAGTTCACCCAAAACAAATATGATATGAAGTGCCTGAGCCACACTTAAGATTTCTCCTCTTTCTTTCCACCTCGATTGAGGATGGCAACTTAATCCTTTCATCTGGCATTGATACAATGCATGTGTCGATGTACAGTAGTGGTCATTTCTCTAGATCTTCTGTAATTTTTTTTAATAAACTTAATTATATAATGCAGATGAGCCGGCAATGGATGACGGTGATCGACGTACTGGCGAGTTCTTTAGGGGCCTTCATAATTTTATCGGTGCGACCGAGACAAACATTCTGAATGGTTTTATGTGTTGTACATGTGTTGTATGTCAGAATCAGAATGATTACTCTTCCTCAAAAACCCTTCACACCCAACTGCTTCGGTCTAGTTTCATGTCCAGCTACAATTGTTAGACCAAGCATGGAGAAAGAGAGGTTATGATAGAAGACAATGAAGAAGAAAAGGATGATGACAACTATCCTATGTTTCATGAATACGGTGATAATGCAACTAGTGAAGCTAAAGATGAAGAGGCGCCGAATGAGATTGTTGATGATTTTCACCGGGCCATTGTTCATGCATAGAGAGAATGCGAAAGTGAAAATGAGAAGTTAAAGTTGAAGCGCATGTTAGATAATCACAACAACAAGATCAATGTCCTGCAGTGCTCGCACGTATTCTCCAAAGTTGTTGAGCGCCTTGCTTCCCTGGTGGACTATGTGATCAATGGTCACCACAACAACAAGGGTACTACCTGACGGATGACATATATCCAAGATGGTCAATATTTATAAAGACTCTGTCAAACCCTCTGATCAGCAAGCAAGCCAACTTTGCCAAGGAACAAGAAGCTTGCAGGAAGGATGTTGAGCAGGCATTTGGTATGCTCCAAGCTTGATTTGTAGTTGCTCGGTTCCCCGTTCTAACCTGGTCGCAAGAGAAAATGTAGGAGGTGATGAATGCATGTATGATCTTGTACAACATGATCATTGAGAAAGAGAGAGATGAGTCGGTGCTTTGATGATGGCAGTGAACCATATTTCAGACAGGGTCCTCTTGCAGAGCCTGATCATCAGGTGACAGCATCGTGGGATGACTTTGTTGCTATGCATCAAGAGATTCGAGACCCGCATGTGTATCAACAACTGCAGGATGATCTAGTGGATGACATGTGGGTACTTAAAGGTAACACCTAATTTGAGGTGTTCTTGTTTTTGAAAACTCGTTAAATTATTCTATGTGTGCGCCGAATTTGTTTTGTGCGCTGAACTGTGGTTGTGTGTGAAAATTTGGCCGAACTGTAAAATGTTGGCCAAACAATGAAATTTGTGTTGAACTTGGCCGATGTTTTCCAAATTTGCCGATCCTGGAGGTGTCAAGCCGGCTTTGCGGCTGGGAGTTGGCGGTCCTCCAGACCAAACGCTCGCTCAATTAGGCGAATAAAAACACCAAATTTCGGCATGGGGCCTCCAACGAGTGGAAGTGCTCTTAGACTGGGAGATGGAGATATGGATTTAGGGTGTGGTCGAGAAAAGGACGGGGCTCATACGCACAAGAGACTAAGGGCGTGTTTTGTTGCTCGGCTCAATATTTCTCGTTTTTGGCACTTGGCCCGCTAGGTGCTGCAGATGGCGAAATTTGGATTGGGGCAATTTTGGCACTTTATTTGGTTGCCCACATATTGGTTTCTCCAGTAAAAGGTCCGGTGTTTGGTTGTCCGATGCAAAAAAAAGGTGCTTTATGTTTAACTAACATGCTTTTTCTTAATCCTCTCTAATACATCCAATCGTGCCTCCATTCGAAATAATGTCTAGATGAATCCTCCTCGAAGTTACAAATTCACTGCCGCAAACGATTTGTAATTTCGTTGAGTGTTTGAAACGCTACGTCGTTTTCCCTTTTAGATTTTTTTAAAAAAATTGTCAAATTCGTAACACACAGTTGATTATTTGAAATTTCCTTCGAAGAGGAGTTTTAATTTATCATTCCGCACGACTTTCATGTTATGAGTTTTATGATTTGACATTTTTATCCGAGAAGATCTACGTGTACGTACGTATATTAGGACAGTTTAGATCTACTCGTTTATGAATGTTAAAATAAAAAATTTACAACACGAAAGTTGTATGAAATCGTGAGGCGAAGCTACACCTCGAAGGTAATTTCAAACGGTCGCCCATATATAAAGAATTTGGCAAAATTCATTAGAATGTATAAGCATGAACACGAAATAGACCCCTAAAAAGTCAACTAAACAAGGAACTAATCATTGGAATGGATTCACAACATCGATTTGCATCTCTTTTATGTACAACTTATTTTGAATCGAGGCATAGTTATGTAGATTAGAAGAGATTAAGTAAATCATGTTTAAAGAGTAAAGTTTAAGTGACTAAGTTTGCACGAGGAGAGAAGAACTTGCAGTCAGCGGGCCTGTCCGCTTGGAAACTGCCGAAATCGGCATTCCTAGCGCCTTGTAATGGCTGGCCGGGTGTGTAGTGCAGTTCGCATGAATAGCTGGAGCATTTCTATACATGTCTGTCGTGTGCACGTACTCCTTCGGTGCACAAATAAATGTACTTCTACACTTTGCTTTAAGGTAAGTTTTAGAAAAATTGACTAACTTAATAGAAAAATGTAACAACATTTATAACACTTAATTAGTACTCCTTAATAAGTGTATTTATAGCCTTATCCTAAGTTAAACTTAGTAAATTTTGAATAATTTTATAGTGAAACGTAGCAGTATTTATGATACTAAATTGGTATCACTAGGTTTGTTTTCAAATTTTGTTTCATAATATTATAATTTAATGTAATATATATGGCTCACCTATAAAACTGATCAAATTAATAAAGTTTGACTTAGGCAAAAGTTAGAAGTAGACTTATTTGCGGACAGAGGCAGACAGACAGTACTATTAGAAAATCTCCACTCGGACCCGTAAAGGCCCCCTAAGGGGTGAAATGGCGGCGTCGGCGCAGAAAAATTTGCCCAGGCCTCCCCAAAACTGAAATGGCGTCGGCGCGGCCCAACTAAACATCCGACGCCCCAAGCCGAACCCAACCCGAGGGGGTCAATCGGGGCCGCCAGCGCAACTTGAAAAAGTTGGCAGGCCAGCCCTATCAGGGGGACACCAAAATCTTCCCTTCTTTTTTCCACTCTTTTCCCTCTCTTTTCCCTCCCGTCTGTCTAGTCTAGCCATCCCACTCCTGCCATTTCCCTGCCCCACCTCTCCCCTCCCGTGCGCCACCCCGTCGCCACCACCATGATCGCCGCCTACCGCGAGGACAACGATGACAACGAGTTCAAGTTCATCCACGTCTTTGCACGGATCGAGCGGTGTGACTAGTGGGCGGAGACACGAACCGCTCTCGCCAAGGCCAAGGCCACCGCTTACAACCGCGGAGTGGCGCCATCAACGGCCTTAGAGGGTCGACCCGTTGGGCACAGGAAGGCCAAGGCCATGAGGGACGTGGCACCGGCGATCAAGAAGTTGCACTAGTCCATCCTGACCTGCATGGCCGACGCTGTCGTGCATGCCACCATGAGGGCAGAGCAGGCCACCAGGTTGGAGGAGATGAGCGTGGCAAGGTGGGCGTTGGTCATCGAGCGGCAGGACATCAAGCTCGGCCTCATCACGGCCAACGTGCAGGCAAAGACGAGGAGGGATGACTTGGCGATCTTGATGGTCGACATGAAGGACATGGACGATGAGGCGAAGGCGTGGTGTGTTGATCCGTGCGCCTTGATCCTCCCCAAGAGCCGAGCGACCGCCAACTAGGTTGGCACCCCGACACCGGCGGCTGTGACTGCGACCCTGACCCTGATCGGCACCCAGGCTAGCACCACCGCTCTGCCGCCGGTAACCCCGGGGACGCCTCCTATCACGACGGATGATCTCCCTACGTTCGATTTTCGTGTTACTCGCATGTTTATGATGTGCATGGTGGCGGCAAAACTATGTTTAATTTCCGACGACTTTTTGAATATTTGAATTTGTAATTGCGATTTGGGGATGGCTGTTTGGGGCGGTGATTGGGAGGCAGTGACCCAGATAGGATGTACATGCGTCGGCGCCCCAACATAAGGCCAACCACCGGACCCCGTGGGGGGGGGGGGGGAGTGAAGATGATCTTAGATGCCTTTTGAAATGTCGATTCATAATATACAATTTTTATTGTATATATGTTGTTACATCTATCTAAAAAATCGGTCAAATTTTGAAAAGTTTGACTAAAAGCAAAAAATAGAAGTACACTTATTTAGAGACGGAAGACGGAGGGAGTATGGTTCTTCACTAATCACGATGCATGAGTATGTTCTTGCTGTAGTTGTCTTATCTTGGTTTCTAGTTACTTTCATGTGAGCGTGTTCTTTCTCACAGGGTTGTGATGACGTGAGTAGTAATTAGCAAAACGATGTAGACATTTGTTGCTTTGTTAATGAGCAGGAGGAAAACCCCTTTGATAAAAAAACTAAGCTTCAGAATTGAAACCGAATAACTTGCAATCACACATAGGGGACTCCCCCCCTCCCCCTCCCGCACCGCCTCTCCGAAGAGCGGCATGGGCGGTGACCCAGCCTCCCACCTCTACCCCCCCCCCCCCCCCCCCCCGCCCCCGACGTCGCTGATGGCCTCCGCTGGGAAAACCAGGCAGCGGCGAGGCCTCTTCCTTCTTTGATGGCAGGGCTGCGCGGACGAAACTGGGAGTCACGTAGGCGGCTTCTTCAGCGTAAGGCGGCAATGTTGGATGGGGGGGGGGGTGTCCATGGCTTCGTTGGTGGGCGTCCTCACGGCACGACGCGTGGCACGCCGACGGGCTCCGCCGTGCGGGCTAGTCTGGGCCCAAACGGGTCAGATCTGGGTCTACCGGGCCTGTGTAGGCGGTGAGTTGGGAGGATGCTGGTTGGTGTGGCTCTATGCGGCTTGGTCGATGGCGACGTCCCGACAGTGGCTGTGGGACGGTAGCCTTCCAGTGCTCCGATGGCAGCAGGGCACTTGGCCATGGAGCTCCTGGCCGATGCAACTTTAATTTGTTGGTGGTTGTCTGGGGCCTGCACTGCAGCCTACCAGCAAGGGTTTGTGGAAGGAAGGTTGGAAATGACCTGGGGCTTTCGGGGTGAAGCTCGAGGTTTTTGGCGGCCCCTAGCTGGAAAGTGCTAGTCTCTCCTACGTTTTGTGTCCGGCTATCGGTTCTCGATTGTCTCGTAGTGGACGGCTGATGGATGGGCTAGGAGTAATCCCTATGCTATTGCAGGTCAACAGCGACGCCTAAGGGCGTCGTAACCTTCTTGGAGGCGTCGGCTCGGCTCTTCCATTATGCCTCCTCCTAAGCAATGGGGGAAACACTAGAGCCATTTTTCTGGTTCAGGCAGTGGCGGCGCTACGGTGTTGTCCCCTCCTTGGAGGCACTGTAGAGTCCTCTATTGGTATTCAGAGTCAATGGTGGCCAACTCGTGGAGCGTGGGCATCTAGAGCGCTATGTACACTTGTGCCGGCATCTCGTCATCGACGCTATCCTCAGGTCCGGTCATGTCCTATCATCCACTCGTCGACTCTTCTAGACTTTACGGGTAGGTTTTACGTGACGTGCCTACTAGAGTTAGAACTGTTTTTTGAGTTGTTTTGCTCGGTCGTGATGCGGTCTCGGTGCTCTGTGTCTCTCCGCCGTGCTTTCGTGGCCGGTGTATAGGCTAGGCGTGTGTGCTTGTAGTGTGCTTGAGCGGGTGTGCGATTGTTTGCCAATGGCTTCATGTGTACGGATTTTGGATCCGGTTTACCTCATAAACTGAACCGTCTGTTGTTCTTTTCTTGCCAACTTAATATACAAGACACCGCAGCTCTCCCGGGGGTTCTCGAAAAAACAATCACGACGCGGGAAATTATGAGCTTAGCTACGCCGTCCGTCCATATATGCTGGTGTTATGTAAAGCCGCTGGGGGGTGATCTCATGATCCATGGCTACATGCGAAAGGACTATTAATTAATATATAGTACATATTTGACGGGCACCGATTAACCGACTAATATAATTTTAAACACGTACTATATGGTACATGAAGCATCACGTTCTCTTTCAAGCTTGCTCCGAGCGAGCACTATCCAGCTTGCTGCTCCATGATATCACCTCACCGATCTCCTAGGAACCTGGGAAGGCAAGTACTACTAGTATTTAAAATTATTTTTCTTTCTCGCGTAAAAAAAAGGATTCTTTTTCGCTGGAAGTAGAAACGAATCTTCATTGGCGCAGGGGTGTGTGTGGTGCGAGGCTCGCCACCGCTGGTGCAATGCCTCCTTGGCCAATGCCATGCAAGCGTCGTACACAGCTAGCTTGCAGTATACGTAGTTCCGGGACAAATATCTCTCTCTCTGGGACTGGGGCGCCAAAGCAGCAGCAGGAGAAAATTATGGCTTTGACAACACAGTTGCCTGTACGGCCGGACCCTGACTGGTCAAGTTTTTCTATTCGCGGATTCCGACCTACTAGCACCCTGATCCCCCACCACCACCATTATGTTAGCTGGCCGTTTGAGTATTTGGTGTGGCCATCATCATCAGTGCCATGCTCTGCTAAGCTAAGCTGAGCTAAGTAGTAAGTACAGTAGTACTAGAAGTACTTATACTATTTCTGTGTGGTGTGATGCTTGAGAGTGTCGGAGCAAAAGAGATGACACACACAGCTAGCTGAGGATCTAGGGCGATGTGACAACAAATCATGACCGATGGAGATACCCAGGTGCACCCTCTCAATAAAAGAATATGTGTCCTTTTTTTCCTTCTTTTTCTCTCAGGGCATAAAGCATCTGTCCTTTTTTGTAGTAATTTTTTGTTTCTCATGAAGAATCTGTCCTTGAAGACCAGGGAAGGTAATGGGTCGTGGGGCCAGCCAGAGCGAGGGGGTCCTCCACGAGTCACATCAGCATCATCATAGAAGATCATTTGTACTACGTAATTACTCCCATTTTTAGCACAAGGGCAAGGCAGTACAGATAGATAGATAGGCTAGGAATAAGCTGTGGGTTGATTGATAGAGCAGGTCAATCGTCTCCTAGCTTGGACCAGCTCTTCGCTGCAAAAACAAAACAAAATCTCCTTTGGACAAGGCAGCATAGCATAATGCATGGCACACGGGGCCACTGGATCGGTGGTCGGGTCCTCACTGGCATGGCATGCTGGTCCTGCAACATGGTGTGGCGTGGTCGAAGCCAACAGTCTCTAGATCTCCCTGGAATCGCCTAGAACGGCAAAGAGCACACAAAAGCGTAGTGCTCCGCTAGGGGACAGTTTTACGCAGTGTCGCCATGATTAGCTAGGCCCGATATGAGCTAAAAAATATATATTTTTTAAATAAATTTCAAAAATAATACATAAAATTCACAATTTTGGATTCCAGCATAGCTGTTACACCGATATGTACTAAACGGTGTATGGTACATGGTACATCAATTAGTTGCATTTTCTTGCTCACACATGCGTGTGTGATTTGGTGCCTGTTGGTGTATCGTACACCGATTAGTATCTATCGGTGTACAGTGCACCGCAGCCATCCAAGAATCCGAAATTTTAAATTTTGTGTATTATTTTTGGATTGCTTAAAAAATATATTATTTTAAAGAAATTACCTCCGATCTGAAACAAATGGATGGATAGATGTGCACACGTTGGAGCATCTCTAGTGGATCCTGGAAAACCTTCCGGTCTAGATAATCAAGATAATAAACCGCTAGTTTTCAATTTGTGCCAAACATAACGTTTCGAATAGATCCTAAAAAACGAGCCAGCCTGGATATTTTTTTGGCCGAGCGGGAATTTCTACGCCCAGATCTCGATATAGCCTTGTTGGGCTATTGTTTTTCCCGGTCCCTCGATACCTAGTAGTCAGTTGGTGCTACGGACATTTCAGCTCGCCATATGCTACCAATACACCGCCACAGACGATCTCTGTCCCCACCTCCCGTCTTGCCTCGTCGCGCTGCCCAAGCGCCTCCATGGACGCAACAGGCTAGGCGCCCATATGATCCGGGGTTGTGCAGACCCCTCCCGTCGCTCCCCGCGCTCCCGACCCTGCTGTCGGCGTAGCCCTGCTCAAACAGAAGCGGCGGGAAAACCACATCACGCAAGTAGGCGTTTTCGGCCCTATACTGGCGTCGTGGTGTCAGGGTGCTTGGTGGACAAAGTTTTGTTGTCCGGTGTCCGACAGAAATCAACGCCGCAAGCACCTTGCAGAAGACCAAGAAGCCTAGCGACATCGGACACTGGTCGCCAGTGATCAAACCGGAAAGAAGTATTGGCAAAGAGTTGATGACACGTTCTATAGGATCATTCCCACCCCATCCACCCACACATTTATATCACTTCAAGGCGCATATGATGTTATCCGAATATGTTGTAGCCATTTGAGTGCTTGCTTGGAGCAAGTGAGAAATTCACCTCCAAATGTGATAACTATTGATGAATATGTAAGTTTATTGTTCTTGTTAATTCTATGAAATGTGATATCTTGTAGTTAGTGTGTATGTGTTGACAATTGCATTTTTTGTTACATGTAGGACCGTGTTGCATGGGAAAGGTAGAAGGAAATTCCTTCTTCCAAAGGCAGGCCTTTTGCTTTAGGATATTGTTGGGGATTTCTTGGGCATAGGGAGAAGTGGAGGTTGAGAGATCAAGAAGCTCCACCAAAGAAAGGTGCATTTTGTTACTTTGGATGATAGGTATGATAATGCTGGGCCAACTAAGGGTGGAAGAAACATTGGCAAGCCCGATGTAAGGAAGTTGTAGTAGGAAAGGACAAAGAGCAAGGCCGAGTCCATAAGATTGAGAGAGAAAATTGGTGAGTTAGTCAAGTTTAAGGAAACCTTGATGCCAAAACACATGCAAACCAAGTTGGCCATGGCCTCAAAGTAATATGACCTCAAGGAGACCAAGTGGCAAGCCGTCTAGAAAGATGACAATAAGAAACTTGAGCTCAAGGGGATAAAGGCGAGGGTCAAGGCGATGAAGGTTGAGGCCACCAAGGCCAAGGCTGCACAACTCACCGAGGACAACCGTATCGTGATGGCCAATCCAAATGGGATGGATCCCGGCCCTTAGAAAGAGAGTTTTGGGACATGCAAATAATGGAAATCATGTAGCAGAAAAGGCGATAGCTTCTTGCTAGAATGGCTGATGGTGCTAGAGGCGCTATAGTGGGTGGTGGTGATGGATCTATAGCCAATGCTGGTGGTGGCACTACGGCCCAAGGTGATCATGACATTATGGCCGGTGGCGATGAAGATGGTGTCGGAGATGATCTTGACAACAATGGTGTACTTTGATCATCGGCTACTGCGGTGACCCATCATACCACGGCATGGTGTAGTATGCAAGTCGTTGACATAACACCCATTAAACACTATTCTACCAATATTACATTCCTTAGAGTGGTACAACAGAAACACCGCGGGTCTAAGATATGACTATAGATTACAACTTAAAGTCTTACGAGAGATCTAGACAAACTCTAAAGTACATAGAGGAAGAAAATTCTTAGAAAGAAGAACAAGAAGTAAAAACTTGCAGACTACTCTACGAAAAATGCTACTTTTAATACTATCTGGCTTGTGATTGCTACTAAAACAATGCCCTACCGAAATAGGTTCTATGGGATAGAAATTTGTATTCCTATCGATTATCGAACTTCGTCTCCACTTCAGTTGATGTAGATATTGACTCCATTGGTTTCATTGAGTAACGTTGACTTATTGTAGTAATCCTTCTAAGCATCAGTTATTGTTGATGTCTTCAATAACTTTAGAATCTAGCAAGGGTTAAGAAGGTATGGTTGAGTACGAGCATACTCAGCATGTTTATTAAAGAGGACTGTTTGATGCACTATCTACAATCATAGACCATAGGTCACAGGCTATGCAGGTTTTCAAAAATATTTCTTCAAAAGTTGCTTTTATTTTGAAAAAATATGTTCGTCGGCCTTCACAGGTTTATCAGAACTTCATGGAGTTACTTTCCTGCCTGGTTTGTAGCTTCTTCCTAGAACAAGGAGTAACATATCATAGTTTGTACACTCTATAGATGTGTGTTGCTTTACCCATGCGAAATCCTTATCCATGTTGCACAACCAGGTGATCTTTCCCGTCCACACTTCCTTTGATGTGGGGCCCAGTGTAAGGATCCAAGCCAACCGTTGCCCTTCTCCACGTCCCCGCATGCGCCCACCATTTTGTACGTCCAGACCTATAAGTATACTTCCCTCGATAATGCGGCTTTACTTTAGGTTGGCATGTACAATCCATTGTAGGTACTAGAAATATCGTGGTACATTGAGGGATCACACCCACTGCTGCAAATCCTCTCCAAATTATAACCATGGTCCAAGGATTACAGACATGGTCTCCGCATCCGTTGACATGCGAAAGGTACAAGATCCAGCTAACTTTCCCAGAGTCATATAGATCTCATAGTTAACGCGTAATATACGACGCAAGAATCACTGAAGACATTGGTTATTAAATCCTAGATGATACTTTCCTGTTCAAATAGAACCTCCACCAACTACATATATCATACCATGGTTCCATTTGCTCGCCATACTAGGTTACCACCACTTGGGTCGATAACCAAAATTTCATGTTATTAAGAAAATAGTGTTTTCTATCCTTTTAGAAATGCAGGTGATAACTATAGTAGATTACAAATACTTGATAGAAAATAATCAAAGGACATGAGCAGGTATGAACTTGCCTTTTGACTGCAAGATTATGCAACCAAGGACTTGATGACCCACAAGTATAGGGGGTGTATCGCAGTATTTTCGAGGGAAGTGAAACCCAATTTATTGATTCGACACAAGGGGAGCCACAGAATATTTATAAGCCTTAACAACTGAGTTGTTAATTCAGCTACACCTGGAAACAATCTTGCTCACAGCAGTTTATCAGTAGCAACAGTTTTGTAGTAGGAATAGTAAAGTAACAGCAGTAGCAAAACAAAGACAGTAGTAACAAAAGCAGTATACAATGGGATTCAAGTACGGTAGGCATAGGGATGGATGGACGGGCGTTGCATGGACAAGACAATTCACATAGCAATCAGAACATAGGGCAATTGCAGATAAATAAGATAAAGCATCCAAGTACTAGACAATCCTAGGCATGTGATCCATATATAGTCATACGTGCTCACAAAGAGAACTTGCACAACATCTTCTGTCCTGCCAGCCCGTTTGTAGCGGGGCCTCTAAGGAACTACTGGCAATTAAGGTGCTCATTTAATAGAGCACCGGAGCAAAGTATTAACACTCCGTGAACACATGTGATCCTCACATCAAAGCCTTTTCATTCCGGTTATCCCGTTTTCTATCACTTCGGGGCCATAGGTTCCGGACAACGACGTGTGTACACAACTTGTAGATAAGACCAGAAACAATACTATCATAATGAATCAATAATAAGTTCAGATCTGAAATCATGGCACTCGGGCCCTACTGACAAGCATTAATAAAGCACTAATAAAAGATATTAGGCACCATGCCCTAACAATCTGATGCCATAACATGAACGATCTCATCCAATCCCTACCATCCCCATAGCCTACAGCGGGGGATTACTCACTCATAGATGGGGGAAACATGAATGGTCGATGGAGAAGCGATGGTGATGATGATGGCGATGATCTCCTCCAATTCCCTGTCCCGGCAGGGTGCCAGAACGGAGTTTCTGGTGTTGTTTCGTGGAATCTTGTGGTGGCGGCGGAACGGAACTCCTTCTGGAAAAACGTCGAACCCCCCGTAGTTTTTAGGTCAGAAGGCTCCTTATGGGCGAAGAGAGAGGCCGAGGGGGTGCCTGGGGGGCCCACACCACCCCCTGGCGTGGCCTGGCCTGGCCCGCGCCACCAAGTGGTGTGGCCACCCCAGGGCTCTTCTCCGTCTCGTATTCTGGCTCTTGGAGTCTTCGGGTGAAATAGGATTTTTGGCATATTTTCCGGGATTTTTCCTGATAGTTGATTTTCTGCACAAAAAGTAGACACCATGGCAATTCTGCTGAAAACAACGTCAGTTCGCATTAGTTGCATCCAAATCACACAAGTATAGAGGAGAAACAATAGCAAAAGTGTTCGAGAAAGTAGATACGTTTTGGACGTATCAACTCCCCCCAAGCTTAGCTTATTGCTTGTCCTCAAGCAATTCAGTTGAGAACTGAGTGCGATAAAAGAACTTTCACGAACACATTTGCTTCATATGATGTAAATATTCTCAGCAATGTGATCAACTACTTAGACAATTCATAATAAAGAGTATGCAACTGAGTCTACTTAATAGTCATTGCAAGATAAGAAGAGATTCCAACTCAAGAATAATAAGTAGCATAAAGCACGAACATAAGCAACATTACAATGCTCATAGAAAGGTATGATAGAGTGGTATCTCGCTTGCCTTTGATTATGAATGCCAAGGCACCTCTGAAGTTCAAGTGATGACTAGAAGTAAAGATATCAAAGATACAAGCATCAAAGTCATAACACAAATAATCAAGTATTGGAACAAACACAAAGAATGACAACTATGCTCTCAAGAAGGTGCTCAAAGAATATGTGGAGACTCAACAAGTAGAAGAAAATGGTTTTGAATAATTTTGAAAGGCTTCCAAATGCTGAAAGTATGGTACTCGTTAGCTTTGAGCTCTTATTGCCCCTATCATAGGCATCTTTAATATGGTTAAGGTGAAAGTGAGGTCCAATCTGAGTTATATGCTTGACAGACTATAAACTGAAAATCCCAAATCCCTTGAGTACGAGGAACGCTCCTCATGCTACTCAACTTTAGTTATCGGTAAGTTCTTGTCATCGTAAGTACGTGCGTATCATTAAGAACCGCCAACGGGGTACCCCTTGCCCGATGATACGGAAGAATCCCCATATCAAAATGACAAGGCAAGCAGACAATGAGTATCTCAGCAATCGTCTTATTTACCATGGGAAAATGGTGCTTTTTTCTCTCTTTCCTCTTTTCATAAAACTCTTTCTTTTCTTTTTTTCAATAGCTATAACTCTTTTTTTATAAGAAGAATGCTTCATAGATATCATTACGGTTATGCTGAAGGTTTCCACCATGTCAGCATGGATTAGACCAGCGGCCCAGGCGTTTCTCTAACACACATACATAACTCCATGGACTTACAAGCTTCCCTTTTATTTCACACCGACGACATCCGCAAACAAAAGAGCAAGGTATCAACTAGGTATATAATTACAAGTGTTGAAAACGCTCCCCGTGACAGCACGGTTCTGCTAATCCCCAGCCTATAATTTGCAAGCATATAACTTTCATGGAGAGTTCACAATGGTTCAGGTTTATTAAGTGCGGAAAATAAAATGTGCCATCAAGTTCGTGAGAGCTTTACTAACTAACTTTCTCATAGCAAGCAAACATTTTATTCGGAAGAAAACAAGGCATATTGAATATGCACGGAAGTAGCAAATGATGCTAATGGGTAGGTATGGTGGACACTTTGGAAATATTTGGTTTAGGGAGTTGGAAACTTGAGTAAAACACTCAGTGGAAGTGAAGGCTAGCAATAGTAAGGGAGCGAAAAATGAGAGAGCAATAGCTATCATTATCATGCTTGCAACAAAACAAGACTACTCATGGCATGAAAATGATTCAAGATCCTCAAGGCAAAATAATTCATCAAGGCTTAACTGATTATCACAGTCATGTGCATGCATGAGCATGTGCCAAGTCAATCAAATGAAACATTCCGAGGAGGATACCACGGTATCATACCAATTTATGAATAGAGTAATGCAAGCAAACATTAATGAAACATGCTACAAACTATTAGCGGGCTGGAGCTAATCACAAGAAAGCAAGAACTACTAAGCATCCAGAGAAAACATACACTCTACATGAACGGACTAAGCAAGCTCGCAATGATGAGTATACGTACAAAAATGAAAACAAATAGAGTTCATTACCAGCCTCTTACCAGGCCTCAAGTTGTCATTAATCCTCATTATTGCTCTTCACTTGTGTGGCTTGAATAATAATATGAAACCAATAATCCACTAAGAACTGCCGAACCCTGTAGCTAACTCGCAAAAACTAAAGGAGAACGACAAATATTTTTGGTGTTTTCGATTTTTAAACAAAAACCAAAAGATAAAAAAAAGCAAAGCAAAATCTTTTTGGGTTTTTCAAATAGTTCAAACAAAGCAAAAAAAAAGAAAACCAAAGCAAAAAGAAGAAGCAAACCAAAGAGAAACAACAACAAAAATAGTTTTGGTCTTTTTGTGTTTTAGAAAGCAAAAACAAAGAAGAACGAAAACTAGAAAAAGAACGAAAACATGAATATGCAAAGTACCGACGCAACATGATATGGAGATGAGTGCGATGTCGGTGTACCTCCCCCCAAGCTTAGGCTTTTGGCCTAAGTGGGTATCAATCCCAGGTTGGCCAAGATAAAGTGTCACCGGGGTACGACGAGGAGGTACCCTCGTCCTGGTGCGAGCCCGAGTACGTCCCTCCGTAATATGCGGAGTAATCATAGGAGGGCACATCCTCCTGGTGCTGCTCGTGGAAACCCAACAAGCGAAGCTGCTCGTCCACCTCCTCCTTGGAGCACGACCACGGTCTTCTGTCAACACGAAACAAAGCAGGCTATGGCAAAAGGATCTCCCTTTCATCCCTATCAGTGAAAAGCATCCTATATACTAGATTGTTCAAATCAGAGGTAGTAGTGACAAAGTGGTGAGTTTTCATGGCAACAAGGTCGAGCCTCTGCAGTGCTAGCATAACATCATCAGGAGCCACTGAAAGATCTAATGCATTGACTACACGCGAGGCAATGATGCCCCCATAGATGGGCCCCCTAGCAGCTAGGCGGCGAGCAATAAGAGAGCCAAGATTGTACCGAGTATCATTGTTGAGTGCAGCAGCAAGGAAAGCTAAGTGATAGTTGGAGATATTACTAGTGTTCTCCCTACCCAATACACTAGTGGCAAGATAGTACGCAAAGTATCTAAGAGCAGGGAGTTGGATATTTCTTATCTTTCCGCGCTGCACCATGCGGTCGTCATCATTGGTCACCCCTCGGTAAAGCTCCAACAAATCAGCAGGCCGCCCTTGAATTTTCTTCATGGTCCCTTTCATACGCACACCTACAATACTGCAAAATCTCTCCAAAAGGCATGTTGAAGGGCATATCATAGATTTTAAAAGAGACAGTGGAATGATAGGATGTGTTAGTAAATGAGAAGCTCTCAACAAAAGTTTTGGTGAGCACAGCGTATTGTGCACTCTCATCTTGCATATAAGCGGTCAAGCCAACCCTCTCAATCAGTAGCAAGAAATCATCAAGAATACCTGCAGCTTGCAAGAAAGTAAAACAAGGAAAAGAGGATGGGTGAGCATCCCCATCATCCCTTTCACTGCCAATGTGTGTTGCAATGAGGTCTTCATTGTATGATGGCCTAGCTTGAGATGCTGTTCTTGAGGGCCTTGACCTCCTAGGTGCACCGCTCTCAAATATCTCTCCAAAAGTGTGGTTGTTCATGCTTGGTATTCTGAAATTTAAACACCTATTAAACAAGTGATTGCAAAGTAAATATAATGAAGGATTCTACTCATAGGGACTTGCAAGAGGCCTAAACATGCATCAAAACTATATCTCTAAGCATCAAACAAACTTACAAGCTCTCATAACCAGTCACCTACAGCAGCAAAATACTCAACATACAATCCACTAAACACAAATCTACTTGGACAAGGGGAGGAGTCACATACCAAGGAACAATTGCTCCAAATTTCAGCAAGAAAGATGGGCTGAGCAAAGAGATCGAAGAAATCGAGAGCAAGCACAGAGAGAACACGATTTTGAGCTATGAACTGGAGCTTACTCGGGAGAGAGAAGAAAGTGGCAGGAGAGAGAGGTAGTGGGAGGCCAGGGGTGGCCCACACCAGGGCATGGCGCCACCCAGGGCTGGCCACGCCACCACATGGTGTGCCTGCCTGGTGGTCCCCCTGGTACCTACTAGGTACTCCTCTACCCCTTTTTCATGTAAAAATTTAATATGAATTTTTTGGAATTTTTCGAGACACTTTATTTTTGGGCAATTTTTAGAAATAGAAGAATGATTTTCTGACAGATAGATTTTTTTTCTTTTTAGAAAGATGATGCAAGGAAAAACAAGGTTAGAACTACAGAAGTTCTAACATGCAAGCAACTAACAACACAAAGAAAAATAAACGAAAGCAAAAACAAAAATGCAAAGGATAGAAATAAACGGAGATAATCATAATGAAAACATTGTTTTGTTCAATGGAATCCTTTTGTTAGCAAGGTTGATCAAGTCTTGCTACCAAAACAATTGCATATGAGACAAAACTTTGTACTCCACTAATGATTATGTTACCTTAACCTTGATAGCAATGGTCCCAATCATAATAGTTTCAAAATTTTCTTTTGGTATGGGACAATATATTTCTCCAACTTGAATGCCTTCAACATGTTCAATTGAATTTAAACCACAAGTCCTTTCAATCTTCTTGGGGAAATAGACAGTATGTTCCTTGTCATTAACATTGAAGGTCACCTTTCCTTGATTACAATTAATAACAACTCCTGCAGTATTAAGAAAAGGTCTCCTAAGAATAATAGACATATTATCATCTTCAGGCATTTCAAGCACAACAAAATCAGTTAATATCAAGCAATTATGAGCCACGTGAACAGGTACATCCTCACATATACCCACAGGAATAGTGGTAGACTTATCAGCCATTTGCAAAGATATATCAGTTGGTATCAATTTTTCAAGCTGAAGCCTCTTATAGAGAGAGAAAGGCATAACACTAACTCCAGCTCCCAAATCACACAAAACAGTTCTAACATAACTATTCTTAATAAAGCAAGGGATAGTTGGAATCCCTGGGTCTCCAAGTTTCTTAGGAACCTTACCATTGAAGGAATAATTAGCAAGCAAAGTAGAGATTTCTTCATTAGGGATCTTCCTTTTATTCGAAACAATGTCCTTCATATACTTTGAGTAAGGAGGCAATTTAATAGCATCAGTCAAAGGAATTTGCAAGAATAAAGGCTTCATCCACTCACAAAACTTATTGTAGTGTTCATCTTCCTTTGACTTGTGTTTCTTATCAGGGAAAGGCATAGGTTTTTAGACCCAAGGTTCTCTTTCACTACCATGTTTCTTAGCAATAAAATCTTCTTTGGTGTATTTAGTAGTCTTAGTGTGGTTTTCAGGTTCTTCCTCAACTTTTTCTTCATTTGGAACTTCATTTTCTTCATTACCACTTTCAGTTTCAGCATCAGAGATAGATATACTATTAGGATCTATAGCAGGTTCAGAGGGTTCTACCACAGTTTTATGTTTCTTTTTCCTTTTCTTACGAGTAGAACCACTATTTTCAGCTTGTTGAGAATCCTGCTCAATTCTTTTGGGATGCCCCTCAAGATATAGAGGATCCTGGGTAGCAGCACCACTTCTAGTTCTAATCTCATAAGCATGTTTTTCTTTAGCAGCATTAACAAGCAAGTCGTTTTGCACTTTAACGAGTTGATCTATTTGAGTTTGAACCATTTGAAAGTGTTTAACAATCATTTTAACATCATTGGAGGTTCTTTTCACAATATCTTTCAACTCAACAATAGCTCTAGTGTTTTCCATAAGATGATTTTGCACCCTTTTATTAAAGTTATCTTGCTTAACAATAAAGATATCAAATTCTTCTAAGCATTGATTAGGAGGTTTCAAATAAGGGATATCACCTTCAACAAAGTGTTGGAGAGAGTGTACGTCAATAGTGGGTGAGTAGGGAATAGTCTTACATAATTCTTCTATAGGAGGTAAATTCTTGACATCTGCAGCTTTAATTCCCTTCTCCTTAAGACATTTCTTAGCTTCCTTCATCACTTCATCATTTAATTCAATAACTCCCCTCTTCTTTGATGTTGGAATAGGCATAGGAATAGATGGTTCAGGTACAATTACTTCAGGTATAGCTTGTTTTGGAGGAGTCCAATCTTCATAATTCTTGCTTATTTTAGCCATTAATTCCTCAGCTTCCTTGGGAGTCCTATTCCTGAAAACACAATCAGCACAACTATCTAGGTATGTCCTAGATTCTTCGGTTAGTCCATTATAAAATATATCAAGTAGCTCATTCTTAGGTAAAGGACTTTCAGCCTGTGCATGAATCAAAGCACAAAACCTTGCCCAAGATTCGGGCAATACCTCTTTTTCTCCCTGTTTAAAATCAAAAAGTTCCTGCAAAATAGCATGTCTAGCACTGGGAGGAAAATATTTCTACAGAAAAGTATTAATCAAGCACTCAGGGCTATCAATAGATCCAGGAGGTAAATTACTAAACCAAGTTTTAGCTTCTCCTTTCAATGAAAAAGGGAAAATCTTAGCAACAAAGTAAGTACGCATCTTAATATCATCAGAAAACAAGCCACTCATGGTAGAAAGTTCATTCATATGTGCTACCGCACTTTCATTCTTAGACCCACAAAAAGGTTCTTTCTCGACAATAGCTATGTAAGATAGATCGAGAGATAAATCATAATCTTCATATATAATGTTTATGGGAGAAGCAGCAAACTTAGCATCACGAGATAATTTGGGTCTAATAGTACGCCTCTCAAGGAGACTCTTAGAAGCGCTCCTATCATGGGTGTTCCTACATTCTTCAATAAACTCATCGGTCATCTCAACATAATCTTCTTTAGCATCATAACTCTCACTAGACTCAGGTGAGTTAACAGGTGTAGTAGTGTCTTCATTAGGAGTTTTGGTATTTCCAGCTATAGTTGTAGCAATCGTAGCATCTAGGAAAGGACCTAATGAAACACTTTTATCAAGCACAGTAGAAGCAACATCATAAGTATCAGAAGTTTCAGATTCAGCAGTAGTAGCAGTGTGTGTAGCATGTGTATGTGGTGGTGTAAGGAACTTACTAAAAACAAACGGTGAATCAAGAGCAGTTGAGGTGTTCAGAACCGTACCACTTCTTGTAGTGGATGGTAAAATAGGAACCTTGCCATCACGAGTTTTACCCATGATGGATGGATAGCAGCGAACAATAGAGAATCCAAGTGAACTTGATAAATAAAGGTATGCTCCCCGACAACGGTGCCAGAAAATAGTCTTGATGACCCACAAGTATAGGGGGTGTATCGCAGTATTTTCGAGGGAAGTGAAACTCAATTTATTGATTCGACACAAGGGGAGCCAAAGAATATTTATAAGCCTTAACAACTGAGTTGTCAATTCAGCTGCACCTGGAAACAATCTTGCTCACAAAAGTTTATCAGTAGCAACAGTTTTGTAGTAGGAATAGTAAAGTAACAGCAGTACCAAAACAAAGACAGTAGTAACAAAATCAGTAAACAGTGGGATTCAAGTGCGGTAGGCATAGGGATGGATGGACGGGCGTTGCATGGACAAGAAAATTCACTGTTGGGCCACGTAGAGATAAACAAAAACTTTTTCCCTACGCGGTGATCCCAAGATCCAGCTCAGGTAGAAGGCCACGAGGATTACCACTAGACGCGCAGTTGCAGAATTGATGAAGCACGTCGCTTGATGCAGTGCGGTCCTCGCGATCCGTTCCGGTTCCACGATCCACGATCCGTACTTTCTTCACGATCGTCGAAGTGCTGAACATACAACACCTCCGCCGGTATCCGCATGTACGAGGAGGAGCGCTGGCGATGGACTGCTAGATCCGGTACGTCGGCGACATGACGGACTGGGGCTAGGGTTTCCAACACATGGAGTGACCTAACCTTGTGCTCTAAGCACCTGCGCCCCAGCTTATATAGGGAGTGAAAGTGGGCTCCACTCACTTGTGGCCCATTCACTAAAAAGGCCTATATTATCCACTACAAGTCTCACTTGCTGACTAAGTCCATGTCTCTATTTGGGTCCAACCCAAATAGGTTTCCTGTTTGGGTCTAACCCAAACTTGCTCCTGCTCTTAAGTGTGTGACCCGACAGGCTCGTGGTAACCCGGACACGATTCCGAGTCTCACTCGTGATCGATCAGTTGGTAGCGGCTCCTAGCAGAATGTGCCAACTCCCAAGTACCAATAAGTCATGACGACATACCTTCCAATGCGACTTTCGTCTGAGTCCCTTTTGCCTCACGATATGCCTTGTCGGACTATAGGCGAATGATCATCATCCCTTAAATAGTACGACTCTCTTTCTCGATCCGAGATAAGTGATTCATCCGACTAACTCTTAGTCGGCTGCCTCGGTTAACACTTAATCCGAGACGCGCATGGCCATGCTTTCCGAATCATATCTTCCGAGAGGGCCCAGAGAATATCTCTCCAGATGGAGGGGAAAAATCCCGTCTTGGCTATTCACATCACGCAGCTTAATTCTCAGTCGACCCGAACTCCGCCTTTATAACTGCCCAATGACGGAACATCGTTTGACAGAACCTGAGTCGAAGATCCTCAACTTGGATTGTGCAATAACCTCAGGTCTAAGGATTACATTGATTGAGACATGCAAATGACGACTTGTTCGTTGCATCTCAATATGGGTCAGTCCGCCTCGCTAAACTCTTTAGTGGAATCCGTAAGTCGGAATAGCATCTCCATGCCCACGACAAGTGGAACCTAGTCATCTGCTGACTTTCACATTGGTCTAAGTTGTGTATCCGGCACAACCTCAATGACCAAGGACAATTAGTATGAACAATATGAATATGTAGTTCCACAATCAAATCACATATTCGATGATACATATCAGTAGTTCATACATGGATCATAACCTTATGAATACACAGGAATATCATCATTCATGATTGCCTCTAGGGCATATTCCCTATAGTCTCCCACTTGCACTAGAGTCAATCTTTCGACATCACATGTCCAAGCATCTGATTCCCATTGCTCTCAGGTGCGCCTCATGCTTTGGCTGTGGAAGTGGCTTTGTCAACGGATCCGCAATGTTTGCATCCGTGTGTACCTTGCATAACTTGATATCACCTTGATCCACGAACTGGCGAATAAGGTGGTACCGCATGAGTATATGTTTGTCTTTCTGGTGTTGTCTAGGTTCCTTGGCTTGTGCAATAGCACCATTGTTGTCACAATACACGTCTAACAGATTGGACGATCCCTGAACCACACCAAGATCCATGAGGAAATTCCTCATCCAAACAGCTTCCTTTGCCGCCTCCGAGGCAGCAATATACTCAGCCTCTGTCGTAGACGCAGACACCGTTTCTTGCTTGGAACTTTTCCAGCTCACAGCCCCTCCGTTTATCACAAACACATATCCGGATTGCGAACGAGAATCATCTGAGTCAGTGAGATAACTCGCATCCGTGTAACCCTTTACACTGAGTTCATCCTCACCTCCATAAACCAGGAACATATCCTTAGTCCTTCTCAAGTACTTGAGGATATTTTTAGCCGCTGCCTAGTGGATCTCTCCAGGGTCAGCCTGGTACCTGCTCACAACACTTAGAGGATAGGAAACATCCGGCCTAGTACAAATCATAGCATACATGATGGATTCGATTGCAGAAGCATACGGAATTGCACTCATCCGACTTCGCTCATCAGTTGTCGAAGGACACTGAGTGTTGCTAAGTTTTACGCCATGGGACATCGATAAGAACCCCTTCTTAGACGATTCCATGTTGAACTTCTTCAACACTTTGTCCAAATATGTACTCTGACTCAATCCAATGAGCCGCCTTGATCTATCTCTATAGATCCGGATTCCTAGTATGTAAGTCGCCTTACCCAAGTCTTTCATCGAAAAACTCTTTTCCAATGATTCCTTGGTCTCTTGCAACATCTGGACATCATTTCCAATCAGTAATATGTCATCCACATATAAGATCAGAAAGTTTACTTTGCTCCCACTAAACTTCTTGTATAAACAAGAATCATGATCGCTCTTGATGAAGCCAAACGATTTGACTACCTCATCAAAGCGAATGTTCCAACTTCGAGATGCTTGCTTCAACCCATAAATGGATTTCCGAAGCTTGCATACTTTGTCAGCATTAGCCGGATCGACAAAACCCTTGGGCTGTATCATATACACGTCCTCGATTAAATTTCCATTAAGGAAAGCCGTCTTGACATCCATTTGCCATATCTCATAGTCGAAATAGGTTGCTATGGCTAACATGATCCGAACTGATTTAAGCATCGCTACATGAGAGAAAGTCTCTTCGTAGTCAACTCATTGAACTTGTCGGAACCCCTTCGCGACAAGTCGTGCTTTATAGATAGAAACATTTCCATCCATATCAGTTTTCTTCTTAAAGACCCATTTGCACTCGACGGGTCTTGCACCGTCTAGCAGATCAACCAAGTTCCAAACTTGATTTTCATCCATGGACTTTAACTCGGATTTCATGGGTCCAAGCCATGACTCGGAATCAGAACCCACCATCGCTTCCGAATAAGTTGTCGGCTCATCACTGTCCAACAACATCACATCACGAACACTTCACAATCTAGCCGATGTTCGCAGTGTCGGTGCAGTTTCCGGCTCAGGTACCACGTCTGGCTCAACCTCTAAGGCTTTTGCCGACTCGCTGCTAGCCGACATCTCTCGAATTTCTTCGAGATGCACCGTACTCCCACTGACTCCCCGACCGAGAAACTCTTTCTCAAGGAAGACACCGTTTCGAGCGACAAACACTTTGCCCTCTTCTCGGTTGTAGAAGTAGTAACCCAAGGTTTCCCTCGGATACCCCACGAAAATACACTTATTCGACTTAGCTGTAAGCTTGTCCGACTGAAGTCGCTTGACAAAAGCTTCACAACCCCAAATCTTAAGAAAAGACAAACTCGGCTTCTTGCCAGTCCACATCTCATGCGATGTCTTCTCTAGCGACTTTGAGGGTACTCTGTTTAGTGTGAACGCTGCAGTTTCTAGACAATAACCCCAAAATGATAAAGGCAGATCTGTCCGACTCATCATTGACCGTACCATGTCCAACAAGGTCCGATTCCTCCTTTCCGACACATCGTTTCTCTGTGGCGTTCCTGGAGGAGTGAGCTGGGGAACTATTCCACAACTCTTTAGATGGTCATCAAACTCATGGCTCATGTACTCGCCTCCTCGGTCCGACCGAAGAAACTTTATTTTCTTGCCAAGTTGATTTTGTACCTCATTCTAGAATTCCTTGAACTTTTCAAAGGCTTCTGACTTATATTTCATCAAGTAGATATATCCATATCTACTCAAATCATCAATGAAGGTAATGAAGTACTCATAACCACCTCTAGTTGTCGTGCTCATTGGGCCACATACATCACTATGTACTAGTCCCAATAAGTCGGACGCCCTTTCACAACTCTTTGCAAAAGGTGTCTTGGTCATCTTGTCGAGAAGGCAGGGTTTGCATGTCTCGAACGACTCCAAGTCGAACGAAGTTAGGAGTCCATCATCATGGAGCTTCTTCATGCGTTTCCAGCTTATATGACCAAGCCGACAATGCCAAAAGTAAGTCATATTCAGATCATTTGGTTTTAACCTTTTCACATTTATGTTATAGACAGGTTTACTATCAAGATTCAAAATAAATTACCCATCCCGGACGGGTGCAAAGCCATGAAACATATCATTCAAATATAAAGAACAACCATTATTCTTAATATTCGACTCATAGCCCTGTCTCATCAAACATGAGGCAGAAATGATGTTTCGACTAAGCACTGGAACATAATAACAATTATTTAGCTCCATTAAGAATCCAGAAGGTAAATGAAGTTGCATTGTGCCGACTTCCAACGCAGCGACCCTCGCTTTGTTTCCGACTCTAATGTTAACCTCGCCTCTTACAACGCTCCTAGTTCTTACCAGTCCCTGCAACGAGTTGCAGATGTGAATGACTGATCCGGTATCATATACCCAAGAACTACCAGGTGCATCAGCAAGATAAATGTCTATAACATTGCAAACAAGCGTACCTGAGCCAGAAGTCACACCTCCGCTCTTGGCTTTATCAGCCAGATACTTACTGCAATTCCTCTTCCAGTGGCCATCTGACTTGCAGTAGAAGCAAGTGGATCCGGCTGTAGGAGATGGCTTAGTCCCTGAGGAAGCGCTTTGGACTGGGTCCTCCGCCTTACCTCATGACTTTGCCTTCTTCCTCTTAGTCCAAGAACTCTTCTTGAACTTAGCCTTGTTTTGTACCATCAACACTTGCCTGGCACCTTTCTTGAGATCCGCCTCAGCCTGCTTGAGCATCCCATGTAATTCAGTGAGCTTCTTATCCATACCATGCATGTGGTAGTTCGATATGAACTGGCCATACGCACTAGGAAGAGAGTTCAGAATTATGTCCGTAGCGAACTCTTTGCTAATGGGGTAGCCAAGCCTTTCCACAGACTGCATGTAACCAACCATTTTGATCACATGCGGACTCAGTGGATCGCCATCCTTAAGCTTGCAGCTCAACAAAGCCTGAGAAACTTGATACCTCTCAGTCTTTGCCTGAGCCTGGAATATACTTTTGAGGCTTTCGATCATATCGTAGGCCTCAACATTCTCGAACTGCTGCTGCAAGTCCGGTTCCATGTGACCAAGCATAAGACAACTAATCTCTGTGGAATCATCACAAATCTGACGGTAGGCATTGGTGGCTGCGACAGTCGCATTCTCGTCCGGCTCAGCTGGAAGTGGGTTGTCTAGGACACGATCCCTTTTTTCTTGTTTGAGAACAATTCTCAGATTATGATACCAGTTGGTGAAATTAGTTCCATTCAGCTTATCTTTCTCTAAGATGGTTCTCAAAGCAAAACCGGAAATCTGAGGAAGACTGCTAGGTGCCATTGATCTACAACAGAAAATATGCAAAACACTTAAGACATGTATCCATAAAGAGCAAGCATACTAAACACTTTAATATTTATGCTCCCACTAGAACCAACCCCCCTCCGATGGTTACTTAGTGATTCAGGACCCTATTCGATCACTGCATCCGGGTTTACGTGTCACAGTCTACCCCGATGGCGGAAGCCGACCGATAGGGGTATGTCGTTCCACGACCTTAGCAGTTAGATCACGGAAACCAGATCATCCATTCCCCCGAGTACGGTTGATCCAATCAACTTTGTACAAAACCGATCTATCTCATAGATCCACCACCAAAACTGCAATTAGATCCAATCTAACGCCAACCGTATATCACATATGCGTGTTCTCGAGCCTAAAACCAGAAGCTAACGCTCTGATACCACTGTTGGGCCACGTAGAGATAAACAAAAACTTTTTCCCTACGTGGTGATCCCAAGATCCAGCTCAGGTAGAAGGCCACGAGGATTACCACTAGACGCGCAGTTGCGGAATTGATGAAGCATGTCGCTTGATGTAGTGCAGTCCTCGCGATCCGTTCCGGTTCCACGATCCACGATCCGTACTTTCTTCACGATCGTCGAAGTGCTGAACGTACAGCACCTCCGCCGGTATCCACACGTACGAGGAGGAGCGCCGGCCATGGACTGCTAGATCCGGTACGGCAGCGACAACACGGACTGGGGCTAGGGTTTCCAACACATGGAGTGACCTAACCTTGTTCTCTAAGCACCTGCGCCCTAGCTTATATAGGGAGTGAAAGTGGGCTCCACTCACTTGTGGCTCATTCACTAAAAAGGCCTATATTAGCCACTACAAGTTTCACTTGCTGACTAAGTCCATGTCTCTATTTGGGTCCAACCCAAATAGGTTTCCTGTTTGGGTCTAACCCATACTTTCTCCCGCTCTTGAGTGTGTGACCCGACAGGCTCATGGTAACCCGGACACGATTCCAAGTCTCACTCGTGATCGATCAGTTGGTAGCGGCTCCTAGCAGAACGTGCCAACTCCCAAGTACCAATAAGTCATGACGATATACCTTCCAATGTGACTTTCGTCTAAGTCCCTTTTGCCTCACGATATGCCTTGTCGGACTATAGGCGAATGATCGTCATCCCTTAAATAGTCCGACTCTCTTTCTCGATCCGAGATAAGTGATTCATCCGACTTTAGTCGGCTGCCTCGGTTAATACTTAATCCGAGACGCGCATGGCCATGCTTTCCGAATCATATCTTCCGAGAGGGTCCAGAGAATATCTCTCCAGATGGAGGGGCAAAATCCCGTCTTGGCTATTCACATCACGTAGCTTGATTCTCAGTCGACCCGAACTCCGCCTTTATAACTGCCCAATGACGGAACATTGTTTGACAGAACCTAAGCCGGAGATCCTCAACTCGGATTGTGCTATGACCTCAGGTCTAAGGATTACATTGATTGAGACATGCAAATGACGACTTGTTCGTTGCATCTCAATATGGGTCAGTCCGACTCGCTAAACTCTTTAGTCGAATCCCTGTAAGTCGGAATAGCATCTCCATGCCCATGACAAGTGGAACCTAGTCATCTGCCAACTTTCACATTGGTCTAAGTTGTGTGTCCGACACAACCTCAATGACCAAGGACAATTAGTATGAACAACATGAATATGTAGTTCCACAATCAAATCACATATTCGATGATACATATCAGTAGTTCATACATGGACCATAACCTTATGAATACACAGGAATATCATCATTCATGATTGCCTCCAGGGCATATTCCCTACATTCACATAGCAATCAGAACATAGAGCAATTGCAGATAAATAAGATAAAGCATCCAAGTACTAGACAATCCTAGGCATGTGTTCCATATATAGTCATACGTGCTCGCAATGAGAACTTGCACAACATCTTCTGTCCTGCCAGCCCGTATGCAGCGGGGCATCTAGGGAACTACTGGCAATTAAGGTGCTCCTTTTAATGTGAACACATGTGATCCTCACATCAAAGCCTTTCCCTTCGGGTTATCCCGATTTCTATCACTTCAGGGCCATAGGTTCCGGACAACGACGTGTGTACACAACTTGTAGATAAGACCAGAGACAATACTATCATAATGAATCAATAGTAAGTTCAGATCTGAAATCACGGCATTCGGGCCCTAGTGACAAGCATTAAGCACAACAAGTCGCAAGAAAGTCATAAAGCACTAATAAATGATACTAGGCACCATGCCCTAACAATCTGATGCCATTACATGAACGATCTCATCCAATCCCTACCATCCCCATAGCCTACAGCGGGGGATTACTCACTCTTAGATGGGGGAAACGTGGATAGTCGATGGAGAAGCGATGGTGATAATGATGGCGATGATCTCCTCCAATTCCCCGTCCCGGTAGGGTGCCAGAACGGAGTTTCTGGTGCTGTTTCGTGAAATCTGGTGGTGGCGGCGAAGAGGAACTCCTTCTGGAAAAAACGTCGAACCCCCCGAATTTTTAGGTCAGAAGGCTCCTTATAGGCGAAGAGAGAGGCCGAGGGGGTGCCTGGGGGGCCCACACTACCCCCTGGCGTGGCCTGGCCTGGCCCGCGCCACCAGGTGGTGTGGCCACCCCAGGGCTCTTCTCCGTCTCGTATTCTGGCTCCTGGAGTCTTCGGGTGAAATAGGATTTTTGGCATATTTTCCGGGATTTTTCCTGATAGTTGATTTTCTGCACAAAAAGTAGACACCAATGCAATTCTGCTGAAAACAGCGTCAGTTCGCATTAGTTGCATCCAAATCACAGAAGTATAGAGGAGAAACAATAGCAAAAGTGTTCGGGAAAGTAGATACGTTTTGGACGTATCAGGACTTCAAGATAATATAAACTCTAGTATCTGAAAACAACATCATTGGTCTGGTAAGGACTAATGTTTAAAGAATTAAGATGCTATTATGCATAAGTAATGCTATGCAATGTTTAAACTCAAAATTTCCGGAATAAACATCATCGATGATTTGTGAAATTGTGATGATTTCTTTGGAATGTGTTGTCCTTTTAGCTCAATTTCACACTTGTGCTTCTTATTAGGCTTGGGATAGTGTGTGAATGACTTATAAGTGTTGGTAAACATCCAATAACATACAACAATATAACACACATGTGTTGGTAAACATCAAATAACTTCTTATATATAGAATATCATTCATGTTGGGACTTAACGAGATAAGGGAAATTTTCTTATAAGGTTTTTGTAAAAGAATTACTTTTGAAGAAAAACTTACTTAGTTAATAGCAAGCACTAAAACTTTTAACTAGTTAATTTTAGGTTGGAACCTAACTATAAATTACTATAGAAGAATACTATTACTACAATTGAACTAAACACATTACTTGTATTGAGATCTAGAAATCTTTAATAGAAGCTATTGTTATACTATGTTCACTTAATGAGGCCCCATAAAGTTTTAGTCAAGTAACATTACTCTTATTTGAGTCAGGTTTTATTACTATTACAAGTTAATGAAATATTTTATCATTATATAAATTAGTGGTTATATCTCTTAAATAATTAGATGGTATTATCTTAACTATTTAACATTTTTTCTTTGGAATCAAGAAAATTTACAATTTGTGCATAAACTGATAAGAAAATGTTTAATAACCGAAAATAACATTTTTGATGATTTTATTATTTGCAAAACCTTTTTGGAAAATAGTATACAACTATTATCAAATGATAATTTAGAAAATGCATTTAAGATGATTTGAATTGTTTTTACTTCAAACAAGTAACACTTGAGATGATTATTGCAATTAGAACTTAAGTGAGTAATGGTAAAGGCATAAGATATTTTTTTAATCTATTAACAATTAATAGCATAAGAAAAATTCTAATAAATTAGATTTATGAGAATATTGATTTTTTTATCTTCTTTAAAAGTGGAATATTATATATTTTTACGATATTACTTTTGTGATCATTTTGTTATAGGTATTTTGTGATTTATAAATAATAAGATATGTTTTTTCTAAGTTTTATTACTTTATAGAATATTTTCTAATTAATAAATTATTTTATTTAAGAAGTATAACAATGTATGATAATAGTTTCGGATTGTAGATTTATTTTTCTATTTTTTTATATATTAATTATATTTTTCTAAATTATAGAATAAAAGTTATTGAATTTATAAGATTTAGTCAATTTTTGGAATTATTAAACCAATTTGAAAGATTTTATTACGTCACGCTAACGTCACCACGACATCAGCCCAACATAACCTAACCTTTCTCACCGAAACAGATCGAACCCCAAGCACTGACTGCTGGACCAAGATCCACGTCAGCTTGCCACCATGGCAAAGCTTAATAGTGCCTAGGTCAGCACGGCGTGGATGTCGCGTTGGAAAGACTTCACCACGGTGGTCGTCGCCAGTGATTGGGTCCATGCCAGCTTGCACGGTTGGGCTTGTTAAACGCGCACGAGCGAGGCGAACCTAAACCTAGCGACACCACTACTCTATGGTCAACGGAGCACGGATGACGGCGAACTCAAGCGGCCCGCTTGCAGGCGAGTGTGGCGATGGCGATGTAGGAAGAAAGTGAGAGATTGGAGGGATGCATGAGCATCAGCAGCTCACTAGGAACACGACAGGCTTGATGGTGAGGTCTGGGGTGGTCGGATTCGATGGCAACGATGGCGGGCGGAGTCAGAGACAGATGTCACGATTCACTCAATTGCGATCTCCGTGGCTAGCGCGCGTTGACAAGGAGGTCATTGGCTTCACATTAGAGTTCTTAGTCTACTCGGAAGGGTTCGGAGGGGCTTCAAATGGCGGTGGTCAACGACATCTGCCGAAGCTAGGGTTTGAGCTCGCATACGACAACGAGAGAGCTCTAGAGAGAGGGGAAAGAGAAGGAGGATGAGGGAGTGCGAGTGCATCATCGTGGCCTCCTTATCCTCTCTAGAAGAATTGCTGCGCGAGCGGATGGCAATGGCGATGGCACGCATCGATAGTATACGTATCCTCTCTCTATCGTGGCCTCCTTATACCCTCTCTCTATCGTCTCCCCATAGTCTCCACAGTGCTAATCTCCACCTCCAGCCGCCGATTCCGTGCCACTCCGGCCAGGGCACCCCCATCTTTAGACCCGACATCCCTAAGGTGCGATGAGGCCAGGGCACCGCTCAATCATGTCGGGAAGTGGCCATGGTGGCCATGGAACTCTGGCGGGTCGCGACACACTATCCGATGAGGAGCGCAAGCATCTTGTGCGGGCGGACGCCGCAAGGAAGTGTGTCACCCATCGCTAGACCAACCGTGGCCTTACCTTGCCGCTAGCCATCTAGAAGCACCAACAACGCAGAGGCGGGGAGCCCACGCGATGCCGCTCGCTGGGCTCCATCTACCCTACTACGTGCTTCCAAACGTGCTATTATTCATCGAGAATATCTTCCGTTTTGTTTAAGAAGGATTGAAGGTGTCCGTTTTATTACGGAGATTTTCCTCTGCAGTGGGTTATCAACCTACTCTTAGTACAGAAATGGGTTGCAAGAAAGAATTGCTTCTTCTAAGTAAAGGAGATCGACTCTTCTCTGTCATTAGCCTTTTTATTGACGCTAGCTCTTTATATAGTCAATTTATTTTAGGAGTATCGTATTGGTTGGCACAGATCACTGGTATTAGATGTATCATTAAGTTGTGCCGAGTCAAATCAGTTCCGCTTATTTTCTTTGTTTTGAACTTTTTTATTCTCTTTCCAAGAAAGAATTTCCAAAGGAGACAGGTATTTGGACATGCAGTCGCCGGGTTCTATGATCCAAACGGGAGTGAATTTCTTCTATCTACGTTGAAAACAAATCTAGACTCAGCTTAGGAGTCCTAATCTATCTGATGAAGCAAAAGTGGTTTATAATCAATTCACGAATTATAGGCTCGACAACATACCTCCAGAATTTTATAAGATATTACAAGCTAAAGATCCACCCTTTGATTCTGTGGACTATATTCACCACATCAACTTTGGCTGTCCTTTGGAGAACCTCCTCCCCCTAACCAACCAGATCAACCTCGAGAGGAATCCCGGGGCTCCGACTCCCACCCGCTGTTCATCGACGAGGAGATGGGACTGAAATCGGTCCCGGTGATTTCGTCTAGCACTTGTTCGAGGAGGAAAGGGCCATGACGAGGTTGCTGAAGCGGCCCTACCGCATGCTGGTTGCTGACGTGAAGAAGAGAAGCTGCTCTACGAGGAGGCTGCCGCTAAGTCAAAGAAGTTGTCGACACCCTGGTAGATCCTCGTTTACATCACCTCTGACAGCGAGTAAATCTCGTCGACCGCGTCCTCCGTCGCGCCCATATGCTCTGGTGAGCCGCATTTTGGTAATTAGTGGTTAGGGGCACTAGTGCAGTGACTAATCCACCATTATTTTGTGGAAATATCGTTGTATGTATTGATGAATTAACTATTATCATGCTGCTCTTGATCGGAATTTTGTCGAAATATCGATATATGCACTGCACTCCCTACGTTTCAAAAATATAAACCACACACTAAAAGATGTCTAGATACACCGGCTTTATAGAAGTTAAAACATCTTATATTTTAAAACGAGGGAGTACGTTTTAAGGGTCCTTTTTTACTTAATGAACCGTGGCATGTTTGGAAGCACGGGAATCTGCTAGGGAGATGGAGAGTGACCGCACGGGGCACGGCGGACTCGCACGCAGCCGGAGTATTCGGATAGAAAGACCGGGTCACTGTCGGACACCGACGGCCGAACAAAGCGCAAAACGCAGAGAGGCAAAGCCAAATATTACTCGGAAGGAAAAGATAAAAATCACGCCACCTATGGACCATGCGAGACATAGTGCGTGGCTGATGGTCCATCCATCCAGCAACAACAACAACAGCAGCAGAGAGGTCGTCGGCAGCTTGTTCCCTTTCCCCGGCCGGGTCGGCACCCCCAAAATGTCATTGTTCCAGGAGGAGGTAGTTGCCAGATTTGTGCAGGCAGGATGGTGAGATCATCTTTCTGCCTAATCCCACGCGACAGCAAGCTAGGGACATGGACATCATGGTTGATGATGGCAACAATAATACTACAGTACTGCTACTACATACTATAGTAGCACTCCACCAAAATAACACCAACTACTACTACTACTACTACTAAACTAGCAGTGGTAATACTGTATCCTTGAAAAATACTAGTAGTGGTAATACTAATTGCAGCTGCGTGCGGCTATACAGATTAAGCTGCCCTCTCATCCCCACCTCTTCCTTCTTCTCCATGACCAAAATATTACTACTCCAGAAGGATAGGCCCTAATCAAAGCAAAGCAAAGCAAAAGCAAGAAAACATGATATCCCCGGTTGAATTTACATGGATGGTGATGAGCTAGCACGAGGTAGCTGCTTGCTGTTGATTAAGTGCTACTGCAACACTAGCTAGCTATGTGAGTGGTGGTGGTAGTAGTAGTAAGTAGCGGTAGTGAGTGATAGTTGGAGCTGCTCCTGCTGCTTCTTGGTAATCTTCAGAACGGCGCCGAGAGCACCCTCTTGAGCGTCTTCTTCAGCGGCACAGACACCTCCACCGTCGCCTTCAGCTGCCGCCCGGACCGATGGAGGCGAGACAGAGTTAGTAGCGACCCATTCGTCACAAAGGAAATGGCTCTGAAGAAGCGAAAACAAAAAAAGAGGGGGAGGATCTCAGACGGATGGATTCTGGCGGTGTAGATATGTGTGTACCTGGTCGTACTTGAGGCGTAGCTGCTCGTTGGCCTCCCTGAGCTCCTCCACCTCCGTCTCGATCTGGGTGACGTGTGCGTGCTTGCGCGCGCGGGACCGGGACGCCGACTCCCGGTTCTTGATCATCCGCTTCTTGCGCCGCTCCACGGGCCCGCCGCCGACCACGACGCCCCCGCCGGCGTTGGCTGCGGTCCAGCTCGCCGCCGCGGCCGAGGGGCCGAAGCGCATCTCGCGCTCCAGCGCGCGGCGGGCGTCGAGCGGCGGCGCGAGGCGGGGGAACGAGGAGGCCGCGGCGGCGGCGGAGAAGAAGGAGGAGGACGGGGACGCGGCCACATTGCGGTAGCAGCCGACGCCGGGCTGGAACGGGGGGCCGATGCCGGGGAGGAACGGCGAGACGCCGGACGCGGCGAGGAGCTGGAGGCGGCTGTTGAGGCTGAGCGCGGTGGAGATGGCGGGCGGGGGCGAGGCGCTGGGGCTGGTGGCCACGGCGCCCCACACGTCGTCCTCGTCGACCTCCATGGCCATGGGGCTAGCGCTGGCGCGGTGTGGGGTGTCTGTATGGATGCGTATGTATCCCGGTCCCGGGCAGGGGTGCGTTTGGGGGCGGCCGCTTCGTTGCCTCTTTTGGCCGAGACAGAGATGGGAATAAGTAGTAGGTGGTTTGCTCGCTCGGTCTGCTCCGTTTTCGCAGCTGCTGGCTGCTGGGGAGGAGTGAGCTCGAGCTGGGGGAGAGAGGGAAGGAGGGAGGTGGGGCTCGCTAGCCAGCTCGGTCTCTCTCGCCCCTCTTCTGTGGAGTGTGGACCGTGGCCCAATGGCTGCGCGCCGAGTGTGCGCGGGCAGCACTGTCGACTGGAGTGAGCGTGAGGCGGCACTGGTCAAATGGGCACCCGGTCCACAGGCAGCGCGTGTCCCTCCTCGGGGCAACGGATCCACTTGGTTGGTCTGCTCTCTCCCTGCTTGCTTTCCCCTACTCCTAGATCCTAGATTCGCCACACCATTTCCCCTACTCCTAGATCCTAGCCTGGTGACTTCTCAACTCGAGGAAGAAAAACAAAATCTAGTATCCCCTATTTCTCTGGGCAATCTCTTATTAACAACTTCTCCCCAACTTGTTTCACTATAAATAAGATATAATACTTCCTCCGTTTCATATTATAAGACGTTTAAGATTTTTTTTTTGAGCGGAACTACGGCGGGCTTACGCCAGCCTGAACGATTTCATAACAGCCAGGGCATTTGTTCAGTTACAAATGTTTTTGGAAGACAGAGAGATACAAAGAGAGAGGATCACGGGGGATAAAAGTTATTACACCAATTAATGAGAGGCCTTAGGGGAGGGAGAGTTACATCTGTTGGCCCATAATCGAATGTCCTCGAGACATTTTTGCTGAACTAGTTGGAGGGGTTCATCCACGTTGTTGAAGACGACGGCATTGCGTCTCTTCCAGATGTTCCACGTGATGGCGGTGCAGATCGAGGCGTCAACATAAGAACGAGATCGGGAGTCCCAGAGCTCTTCCATATTAGGGAAGGAGGTGGTGACGGCCGGGAAGAAGAGGTCCCAGACATGGCTAGCGCGTGTGCACCCCAAGAACAGGTGGGTGGTGTCTTCAAGTTCAGTGCAGGAAGGGGCAAGCACCGCTGGAGGAGAGTTGATGCCTGAACCTTCGGTCGTTGGTGGGAAGACGACGCCGGTGAAGCAGCCAGAGGAAGATCTTGCATTTCAGGGGAGCGGCGCTCCCCCAAATCTTAGGGGCCTGGTCGTCAATCTGCAGGTTGCTAAAAGAGTTGGCATAGAAACCTCTGTTAGAGTGACATTTGTTAGAGTAGCGGCAGGCACGGCTGTCATGAATGGCATTCTGAAGCTCGAGAGCATGGAGATCATTGTTTAGGTTTGCCAGCTCCGTGGAGGCAGCATTGGTGATACGAGGGGCGAGAGTGGCAGGGAGCCCGCCAGAAAGAATCAAGGATACACATGCATTAGGACGAGTAGAGTGGGAAAAAAGGGCAGGGAACCTTTCAAAGAGAGGTAGGGGGGCAAGCCATCGATCATGCCAGAAAGCGGTGAAGGTCCCGTTACCAATAGTGATAGTGGAGCAGCCCCGGAAGGAAGCTAGACCAGCCACGATATTTTTCCAGACAGGAGTGTAAGGTAGTGAGAGTCGCCAAGGTCGCGACCCTCGGTCCAGCCGTACCGACGCCGGAACCAGGAAGCCCAAGGTGCAGAAGAAGCGGAGTGGAACTTAGTGAGGAATTTAGCCAGAATTGGATAAGACTACCCTCGCGCCATGTCCAATCGATATTTTGAATCTTCGAGCTTGGGATCAATCCTCTCGATCAACGCGTGGCCAGCTCGCTGCAATCGACCCTCCAGATCCACGCGCGCGCAGATCCACCACGCGCCCACGTCCAGCTCCAATCGATCTTCACGCGTGTCCAACTCACCAATCGATTCACGCGCGCGAGTCGCCGGAATCAATCCAGCAGAGTGTGCGCCCAACACCTGTAGACCCACGCAACACCGGCCAACACCTCCAAGCACGCCCAGCACCTCGAGGTCCACGCGTTAGTGGCCAGGGGAAAAGGCTAGGGAGTCGCCGCCCTCTAGCTCTGATCCTGATCGCCCAGGGCTCCTGCTAGGGCTGGGGGCCGATGATCTCATCTGTTGGGGGTGCAACAAGGTGCTCCTGGACGCAGGCATGTCTCACCGGCGATCTGCAGCAGCAACACCATCAGCAGCACCTCACCTGCGATATTCAGCAGCACCTCATCGGCAGTTCACCGGCCATCTTCAGCAGCAACAACAACTCACCGGCGATCTTCTTCTCATATGCACCAGCAGCTCTCCTCGTCTGCACATAAAGCATACTTAACCTATGATTCTTCCGGACCTCAATTGTATTCCTCCCGAAGAAGAATCCTGAAGATGGGAATGGAAACATACCTAAAGATAGTCTGTACTCCCAGCAAGATGGACAAAGTACTAAACAATATTCAAAGTACATTTAACAGTAAAAAACAGGAGTATGTTTCAGTATTTTAAACTAGAAGAAAGTAAAGAGGCGTCTGCTACCAAGCATTAGTACAGCCAAATATTTTTGTTTCAGGTGCTCCGAAAACAGGGAAATAGAGGATCATGCGAGAGAAAATAAACCAGCAGAAAACAAGTACAACACATCATTAAACTTATGCAAGCAGGTTTCAGAAAAATATGGAGTACACAGATTATTTGCTAACTCAAAGAAACAATAATAGATGAACAAATGCACAGATTATCCACTTGCGCAAGCAAGTTTAAGAAAATATGGAGTACTCCAACAATTCCTTTGGTACTCCATCACAAGGAAATATATGGAGTACGCTGTCGTGGTATTGTCGACGAGTACGCCATGGAGAAGTCCTCACAAAGCGTGTTTGGAGAGGTGGAGGAAGGCGGTGAGTTGGCGGGTACGTGGTAACACAACTTACCCAGGTTCAGATCCCACGATGGTGGCGGAATCCTACTCCTACTATAAATCACTATAATGGCAATACACCGAGTTACAAAGATCGGTTCGTTATGCGAGCTTTTATGAGTTGTGCCCTAAAGACAACCATAGGTCAGGCTTATAAAGGCATCAGAGCCTAGGGCTACAGGAAAGGATCGTTGTCGGACAGCTTACAGAGTCCTACACTAATACTAACTAGTCTTCGCGCCTTGCACTCCAAGTCTCCGGATTGATCGGTAACTGCACCATAGCTTTCCTTCTTCCAACATGGGCCTTCCTCCGTATCTGTCTAACTAGGCCGTCCAGCTGGCCATGAGCCTTGATACCAACTGTGGGCCATCCGGGTTAGCCGGATTAGAGACATGCAATGGTGATACCTATTTAGCATATACTCATTTAGCATATCCCAACAGTAGCCCCAGAGGATTTTGAGATCTTGCGTTGTCTTGCTTTTTAGTCTTGAATGCTCCGTCTAGGTGACGCCGGCAATTCGTCAAGCAATATCTCGAAGTCTTTCCAAAGAATCCTGCAATCTTCTCTGTCTTCAATAGGTAAGTCGGAGAATCTTCAATTCTTCAGTCTTTCTTTCCATAGTCGGATAGAATCCATCCATACTGGAATCTTCAGATGTGACTACTCCGGTGCCAGTGTTAGTAGGGTGACGTAGGCTACAACCTATGCTTCCTTGAAACTCACACATGGCAGTGATTAATCATAGCGATTTTCCCGCGCGTGAATCCGAAATGTTAAGCGGCAAAACGGGACACATGGCGAAATTACCGCGCACGTTCGCTCACACGTTGTCAAGGCTGTAACCGTTAGATCCTTTGCCTACGAATCTTGACGCCTGGGCTTATAAATATTTACTACGGCTAAAGATAATTTCTTTACCTGCACTCTCCCTGTGTCTTCTTATTCCTCTCGAGAGCGACCCTTTGAGCTTCAGCGAAAACCCTAACAGAGAAATCCCATCTCCCACTTTCTTTCCAATCTACTCAATAGCGAGAAGCAATAGCACTCCATCGACGGTGGCGGTTGCCAAGGCTTCCAAAGAGCCATTAAGGGATGTCCCTGTCCCACCGGAGGGGTTGGTGATCCCAGTCTCCATCGTGGTGGAAACCACCGGTGTCGACCAGAAACAAGCGGCGCTGGAAGCCATGGAGGACGAAGCTGACTTCCATAAGGGAGTGTGGAGGGGATCTAAACTAACCACAGCGCACCTGAACGAGCTCGCTGACGAAGGATACCTCCCTTTGATGGAAGCGCTGGTCTAGCGGCCTGCATCGACCGGCGAGGTTGCCCCTTCTCCCCAAGCCAGAGAGAAGGTTTACCTCAAAGCATAGCTGGTACGCGGCATTTCCTTCCCAGTCTCCGACTTCTTCCTTGAGGTCCTAAGACACTTTCGGATTCTCCCTCACAACCTCTCTTACAATAGCATATTAGCACTTGGTAATTTCGTAGCTTTGTGCGAGGGATACCTAGGTATTAGGCCTAGGTTAGATTTGTGTATCTATTTCTTCATTGTGA